>CM040186.1:16393510-16613510 GCA_022606455.1 Callitettix versicolor | reverse complement strand
TTACAAAGCACTTTGGAAATTTAAAATGCCAAACTATGCAGATTTTAACGCTATTATTGTAAAATCGGTTTTCAATAAACAATTTATTATTGAAATTTCGCTTCTATCACGTCAGCGATACAGCTGCGCGCCACGATTACTTACTGTGTCACTATATATATATATATATATATATATATATATATATATATATATAAATCTAACCTAACGTGTTCCTTTGTGAAAACAAATAAATAAATAAGTGTGTATGTGTGTTTTGCACTTTTTTCATAACTTTGGTCCGATGTTATTAAAATTCTGCACAAAAATCGATTATGGTATTGGACATTATTATTATTGGTCAGTTATTGTGTGTGTGTGTGTGTAATAGAGTAAAAAAAAATTTATTATTGAAATTTCGCTTCTATCACGTCAGCGATACAGCTGCGCGCCACGATTACTTACTGTGTCACTATATATATATATATATATATATATATATATATATATATATATATATATATATATATATTCTTTTTGTGTGTTTAACGTCCGACTATTGTGCACACTTGGGCTAATGCAGACGGTGGGATGATTTATAGCGTATGAAAATGCCAAGCCCTCGCCGGGAATCGAACCCGGATCCTCGGGGTGAAAGCCTAGTACGCTATCCACTAGACCACCGAGGCGGCTTCTATATACATACATACAGATATATATGTGTGTGTGTGTGTGTGTGTGTGTGTGTGTGTGTGTGTGTGTGTGTGTGTGTGTGTGTGTGTGTTTTGTATTAATGTAAATACTAATATAGTAAACAGAAAACTGTTAAACCTTACAATGTCAAGCGCCGCGATAAAACAAACTACCCATAACGATCCGTATAACGTCTATGGGTTTTTGAAAGGCTCGATTTAAAAGTTTTACACAATTTCACTCACTGCCTCACCCTATTTCTTGCTTTTGCAAGCGGAAGCAGCGTATTTCGCATTACCATCTACAGTGTGCACAGGCTAAATCTTCCTGTGGGGGGGGGTTGATCCTTAATGCGCACAGACGGGTTGGGTTTAGTCCTTCTTGTTGAGGTCCGGGCTCCGACACCGCAGCACTTAGCGTGTCCCGTAAGAGGACGGTAAGTGGTGGGCGTTTTCCTTACAAAATGATTTTATACAAACACAATTATAAACATGAGCTGCATTAAGTACAGCTGTGTGAATTTACGGAAAACGGAAACTTTGGCGATAGTTTTTATTGCAAATACTATTTTTTTTGTATGTACACACAAATACAAATATTATTGTATGTAAGCCTGAACACAACAGCAAAATCAGTTCAATATCTCAAAATGGGTTCATTGTATTACAGTAGTGCAGTAAAAACAATGAATGTTTTAAAATATGTAACAATCGCTGCACGCAACTGTCTCGCCTAACTTCCAAATATTAATATCACGTTACAGAACAGTATTTTTTTTAATTAGTTCAAATCTGATTTCACTGCCATAACTACAGTTAAAATCTGTATAAATTACCAAAAATGAGAGGATTTAGACATCCCTCGCGGTACCCGAGTGTAACACACACTTACACTTACAACATTACACTCACGGCTTTAACACTTTACACTCACACTTAGCGAGGCACACTTAACTCTCAATGTGCTTTTCGCCTTAAAATAACAAAAAAAAACTAACACAACTCAGTTTTTAGCTATTTAATTATACTTGCGTATTATACAGGTATAACAACTAAACAATAAAAAATACTCACGGCACCCAGAGGTCTCGCTAGTGGAAATTAATTTCCAAAAATAAACAAGTTTTTAACAACATAACCTAAAATTTACAACATATCAGCTGACGTTATTCAACGAAATCAGCTGATCGTTACGAATTAATATAAAATAAACGGTATTTTAATACAACTACCAACAATAAACTAACGATTCATTTCATATATTTTACATCGGTCAAACGTCTTCGTAGTTTCCGTAGAATGACGTGCGCCACACACGCGCAAGGGTTCGATCCCGGGCGGAAACACAGGTCATTTTTAATTATAATTAATTTATTATGATACATGCGACGCCAGCCCTAAAACATGACAATTTAAAATATGGAAGGAATGCGTACCACTTCCGAGCGGAAACACAATGAAATTATAACGAAAAGAAAACTTTAATTGTAATTATATTAAACATTAATTAAAAAAATCAACTTTTAAATGTTTTCGTTGGGTAATTAAAACAGTCTACCCTTCAAAGTGGGGCATGTAGCCGTCCCACGGCTAATCGCGAGACAGCGGGACTGTCCCGCTCAAAAAGGAACGTATGATCATGTTTACAGGATTCCATAGGACTTAACTTTGTAATTTCAACGGAATTTTCAAAAAAATCCTGATCACGCAGACTTTATTGCTGATTACGATGGTAAAAGTGTAAAACTTAAAACAAAATTGAATGACCGCCATTTTGAAACGGTTTACTGTAAAAACTAATCAAAAAGTGATCGGCGTTCCACGGAAACTCACTAAATATAACAACAGCTAGCTTGCCTCTACAGTTGATACGTAGGATATACTGAATAAAAAGCACAGGTTCCACGGTTCTATAGCTGCAAGGCTATTGTACCAGTGTATATC
Organism: Callitettix versicolor; assembly: GCA_022606455.1. Lineage (NCBI taxonomy): Eukaryota > Metazoa > Arthropoda > Insecta > Hemiptera > Cercopidae > Callitettix > Callitettix versicolor. The sequence continues at coordinate 16,610,895 of CM040186.1, read as the reverse complement.
TAAACACACGCCAATGGGACATTGTTTAACAATCTGTGGTAAGTTTAACGTGATCGCATTGTTTTACCGGCAGCATTGTTGTTACAACACGTCCTCAATCCGTCTAAATGTGTTCGTAACGCCTGCAATTGTCAGCGTGTTTCAATGAAGACGGGAGATATGTCTCCCGACAGAATATTGTATTCATATCCAGGTTTGTCGTTTCTTATTCTGTTTCACACTGAAAATATACCTTTTGTTCCCGATAAAGGTATATTTCACTTTCTTACAGACACACTGCGCTGCTTCAGTGAACTTGAACTGTTACATCTCGTATTGTTACGCTAAGCATTCCGATTGGTTTTGTACCACAAATAAGGACACGCGTTATTGAACTACATTCATGGGGCACCGACAGGTAAGTCAGAACACTAGAGAACCCTACCGCCTCGTACTTTTCCATTTTAAGGCTTTACAGTAAAATAAAACCGACTTAAAACCGATAAATGGTTTTTAAACATAATTCCAGGAGCAGTATAAAAAAATGTCCCATTCTAATATGTAAATGTTACTAAATAAACAATTCTGCTGCTTTTAGTAAACAGTAAATACTGTAGCCTAAATTAGGTAAGTAATTTAAAATCCAGCTGCAGCGGGTTTCATTTGTAAATATTACAGTAAGTGCAATGTTAGACTTCAGTCGTTAATTTTATAGGTTATAATTTTAAATACGAAATTAGAACAAAGTAAGGCATATTGTATTAAATAACCTAAATATAATGCATGGCATTGCTTTATTAAAACAGGTCGTACCTGTTTTACAAACCAGTTTATTTCAATATTGTTAAGTTTATAGTCAATATTGTTAAGTATTGACTATAACAATATTAAGTTCATACTGACAAGTAACAGTAGACCAATGTAGTTTTGCAACGAGTTTACGTTGGAATATTTGTACAGTAATCTTAAAATACAAGTACTGAATTAAAGATTAGTGTATTAAATAGCAGCCAACGGTATTATTTGAATTATTTTATTTACAAAATTCATGCTACCTTACGTTCAATTAAGGATAACGACTTCATATAAAAACGCCCTGACCTCTTTTCCTTTTCGTTCACGTACCAACAAGAAAAATTATCATTGCCACATTTTTCATAGTTCACTTCGAACATTGTTTATAAAGACGTGCTATAACACTGTTCAACTTCTTGCTGTAAATTGTTGTATATTATTCGTTTTTTCCCATTAACTGCGAAATATCGCACGGGTCCACTAGTATATATATATATATATATATATTTCAGGGGAACTCGGTAGTCGATGTGGCTAAAGAACCGGTCAGTCTGCTGCGTCTGAACTGCGCATTTTAAGGTTCTTAGTTCTAGTCACAGTTACTCCCGTTGCTTTTCCATTACTGTTAACGCTGCTCCCTCGTCCTCATTAGTCTAAATGTCATAAAGTATGAACGTTAAGAAAAAAACAATGTATATATATATATATATATATATATATATATATATATATATATATATATATAATAATCCGAAATGATATCAGAAAAATAATAACGTAATTGGGTCAAACACAGAATTAATGTTGTCATGCGAGCGTCAATGATCCGATCGGTAATTGTTTGCTTACAATTGGCTAAGAGCGTCACAGGCAGAGTGGCTCATCCCCTCACTGTACTTTCGTCAACGCAGTACTTTTTCAAGTGAAGTCTTCCTTTGTATAATATCTCAATTAATGTACATGACTGTAATCTAGAGTGTCTCAATCGAATATGTTTTTCATAGACATTTTGTAACAAATAGTTTCCAGCGATCATCTGAAAACTTTGTTATTTGAAATGTCTCAGCCCCCTTTATTTCAGTTACACACACACACACACACATACACTCAAGAAGGCTCGTATTTTATATTTATAGCGATAGTCAGGAGGCAGCAGTCAAAAAACTTGCGGATCCTATAATTCGGTCCAAGCAGGTTTGAGATTGTCGGGAGAACCTCAATGCTCTGTTCCTAGGAAACCGGGTTTATCTTCACTGGGTTTCAGGGCATAAGGTGGTTGAGATTAATGATGAAGCAGGCCGACTGGGATCTGCATCTGAATATATCGGACCCGAGCGAGCCGCCTCGGTGGCCTAGTTGATAGCGTACTGGGCTTTCACCCCGAGGATCCGGGTTCGAGTCCCGGCCAGGGCTTGGCATTTTCATACGCTGTAAATCATCCCATCGTCTGCATTAGCCCAAGTGTGCACAACAGTCAGACGTTTAACACAAAAAAAAGCCGGATTTAGGGTTAAGGATCTCTCTACCGTTGGCCAGGACTGCTATCAATAGGTGACTTAACAAGCAACACCACCAAAATGGTATAACCTTTGTGGGCACTCCCATAGCAAGCGAGGCTTAAGAAAGGTTCTCGCTAACTTTAACATGGAGAACATAAGAGAGGCTGCAGACGCCTTGGGCAGAGCACAACTCAGGAAAATCCTGGGGCTCATTACCGGGCACTGTGGTCTGAGCGTTCACATGGACAGGATAAGTGTGTACCACGGAGAAACAGTGTGCAGGTTGTGCAGAAAAGAACAAACTGCATAATTCATGACCGTTTGACTCTTTCTAGCAGGACGTTACGGGTTTTCCAGGACAATATGCTTTCCAGGACTCTAGGATCCTCCAGGAGTATGAGCTAGTCAGTGGATTGTTGGAACTTACTAATGGTACCAATCTGCTAAACTAGTACTCATTTTTTTTAATTTTTTTAACGTCTACCGAGGCGGCTACAAAACTAGTACTCAAGAGGTATAGGTCCGTCGATCGCAGTGCTTGGGGTTGTATAATCCCTTTATCTAGTATATAATCTATTCTAATCAAAATATACAGTACAGTGGTACTTCGATATACGAGTGTCCTAATATAGAGTGTTTTGAGATACGAGCCGCTGAGCGAGCGATATTTTGCTTTGAGATGAGAGCAATATTTGAGATACGAGGAATCGCACACCACCGCTGCACACGATCCCACATGCGGGGCGCATGTTGGTGTCAGCGTCTAACAGTTTCTCCCAGCTCACACTAGACCTCAGTCTGTGTGCTTGTTTCCCTCGTTTTCGAAGCATTTTTGATAAGTTGGGTTAGCGTTTTTTGCTTTCTTTTACAATTAAAAAAACATTATCACATTTATTTTTATAACCATGGGTCCGAAGAAGAAGATGATGTCTATTGAATTAAAGCTTGAAATCATAGAAAAACATGAGCAAGGTGTGCGAGTAATTGACTTGGCGAGGATGTGCGGGCGTAGCACATCAACGATATGTACTGTGCTTAAACAGAAGGAGTTGATAAAGGGTATAACGCCAGCTAAGGGCGTTACAATAATTTCTAAGCTCCGGACCTCTCTCCATGAAAAGTTGGAGAAACTACTGATGGTGTGGGTGACAGAGAAGCAGCTTCAAGGAGGGACCTTAACACAAAGCATCATATGTGAGAAGGCACGAGCGATTTACGGTGATTTGCTGAAGCAGATCCCACACACTTCCACAAACTAGGAATCGGAAGACTCATTTAAAGCCAGTCGGGGCTGGTTTGACAACTTTAGGAAAAGGACCGGCATTCACTCCGTCGTCAGTCATGGTGAGGCAGCAAGTTCAGATGTGAAGCCAGCTGAGGTTTTCTTATCAAAAACACTTAACAAAAACAACTGAGGTGGTGTTTTGGGAGCTGGAACGGATTGATGGCATTTCAATTAATTTCAATGGGGAAAATTGCTTTGAGATACGAGCAATTTGGCATACGAGCAAGGTTACGGAACGAATTAAACTCGTATGTCGAGGTACCACTGTATCTCTAATTCGACATGGCCTACGAAGGAAATAAAAAAACATACGTAGATTGCGTGCAAAAGTACTTTAAAATTGTTTCTTTCTAGAACATTAAAATTTCAATAGTTTGTCCGATATTCAAAGTAACTACGGTTAACCGAATTTCAATAAAACGTTTTAAAGTTGTTATTTGTAGCCGTGACTAGGTTTTAAGCAATGCCAAACTACCAACTCAAATCGTCGTCTGATCTGTTACGTTAAAGGGCTTTACTTTGTCCTCTTTTCGCTGGGAACCGTTTCACGCATTTACATAAAATCTTTTCCCTTTGTTACACATACGACAAGATCTTCAGCAATCTCAAACTGTTACAACAAAATGGCGGCCACTCAAAATCTTCGATTTATTTTAAAACTGTGTCTTTTCACGAGCTCATACAAGCCACGCGGGTCGTCTGAACACTTTGTAGTTCAGTTTTCTTCAGCGCTGAAACAGCCAAATGTGACGTTAAACCAATTTCTGTCTAACTCAATGTTTGTTACGGTACAAAGCCAATTTCACAGCTGTCCACTGCGAAACAACTTGACAGATTTCAATGAAAACTTTTGTATTTCTTAAATACAATGCTTGGTAGTACATATCCCGCAGGGGGGTGCAGACTAGCTGCACCTATTGAGAGGATTTATACGTCCCTCGTGGTATCCAAGTCTAACATACACTTACAACACTACATTTACTACTTTAACACTTTACACTCGCACTTACATTTAGGGAGGCGAGAATAGCCTCAATGTGCTTTTCGCCTTAAAAAAAAAGTAGTATGTAGACAACCACAACAATTTTTTCGCCTCTTTAAAACAAAATGGCGGGCACCCAAAATGTCTGATTAATTAGAAAAAAAATCCAAGAGTACTAGCAGACAAACGGGTCGACTAAATGACAATGCAACTGTATATCATCATATAAAATGTTAGTTGTATGGTTGTAATATCTTAACGTCAAGGGTGGTGGTGGATATGTATGGTTTATGGCCAACAAATTGATTTATTCGTCGAAAAAATTACTATATTCTACCAATAACTTGATCTTTTAAATCTCCCAAATATACAAAATTTACAGTAGTTTATACTGAAACAAAATTTTCAAGTCGACTTGGGAATTAATCAACTGCAATTTTTATTCCATGAGCAATATCGTAGCGAAGCGCAGGTATTTTTCGTTTTCTTTTATATTTCGTTTGTTTTGTCGTGACGCTTGAAGTAAAAAATGATAGGCTTGTGATAGGGGAATGCCTACGTGTACAGCACTAGTTTAATACATTATGTTAACGACACGGTAGTCTAAACTCAGCTGTTTTCTTCCCTCAACACTAACAGTAAGTAGAAAAACCAAATGGACCGCTCAAGGTCAAGCGTCACGATAAAACAAACGACCTATAAACCTAACCACAATTGAGAATAATTTTATTTGAAACAAAGAATTATCAGGAAATAAATTAATCTATCAACAAACAAGGAATTGATAAAACAAAGACATTTACGAATCAGTTTTATTTCTAAAGAAATAACGAAAATCGTACTATAAGTGCATAAGTTAATTACCTGTTAACAACACTCGTTATAGGGTTGTTAAAAATATGATATTGCGTGTGTATGTTCGTGCGTGCACGCGCGCGAAATATCGCGATCCCATGTTTTCAATGTCAGTCCGATTAGATAAAAAAACTTGACACAGGTAAGTTTTTTATGAAACGAAATTCGTCAAACTGTTTCAAAATGGCGTCCATTTATAATTATCACAGACTTTTTTTTGAAAATATGATTTTACTATTGCAATAAGCTTTAAAATCTGCATTGATTGCGATTTAATATTTCTAAAATCATTTGAAACGTAGAAAATGAATTTTTACGGCGGCCAGGGTTCATTTTCAAGCTTAAAATATTAATGTATGCAGATTTTAAAAATGTTTTAATCGAATTGAACGAGAGTAAAATTCAAAATAATATTACAAATTAGCTTCCATCACGTCAGCGAGAAAGCGTTCAATTGTGTACACACTAACTAACGGCAGTACGGTATGCAGTATATTACTATGTTCTTGGAATCTATATTCTAGTTGCAAAGTTTCTCTGTAAATTCAACACAAGGGACTTATATATTTGCAACTTGTAGAGGTGTTACAGAAATCAATGTATTCAGTCGAGTTATAGGACTGGCACTTTACTTGATAACACCGTTTACTTGTATATCAGGTACGGTGTGTTAGGCACGTGAAATAATCACCTCACGCAGACGTCTTGTTGACGTGATAGAAGCGAATCTCTAACATTAATTTTCTTACGTTAAAATCACATTTCACCATAAAAACTTCTATAAATTAGCACATTGGGTAATACAAAACAGGACCCTGACCGTTGCCAAATTCATTTTCTTTCTTTAAATTTATTTTTAAAATATGAAATTGCTATTATAAAAATCGATTTTTGTACCAAGTTTGAGAACAATACTGCGAAAGTGAGAATGCACCCTTTATTTCAGTCACACACACACACACACACACACACACACACACACGCGCGCGCACACACACACACACACAACACAACAAAAAACACACACATATATTAAACACTCAAAACAAACACACACACACACACACACACACGCACGCACACACACCAAACGCATGCACGCACGCACAGAACACATAAAACAAACACACACACACACACACACACACACACACACACACAACACACACACACACACACACACACACACACACACAACTCGACTGTTCGGCGTAAGGTTTGCGTGTTTGTCTGTTACACAGTATTGGTCAAACGTATTGACCGATTGTTTTGAAATTTGTTACGAACGTCTACCTTTTATAAAGCTCGAAATACGAATGTTTAAAATTTTATTTCATTCATTCCCGTTTCAAGATGGCGGCTATTGATTAAACGACGACCAGCAATTGCTGGTAATATTGCTGGTAAGGACGGCTGGCTATTCCTTGTAATACTGGTAAAATGGCTGATCCAGTCACCATTTTGACCGTTTTGTAGAGAAAGAGTACGAACTTTGCACAAAAAATTTAATTCCATAACACTTTTCGTAAATATTACGGTTAACAATTAAATTGGCCAAAAAGGTTGCGAGCACGTCAGAGTAATGACGCGACAATTAATTAGGAATGTACTGCTAGGCCTACTGTACTTTGAACTAGGAAATGAGTGCAGTACTTTTGTCATTTAACGGGTCACGTCAATAAGGAATAGTCCGAGTTTAGTCTGACACAGTAAACAATTTTTGTTTGTTATTTCCTGCGTCAATACAAAAGTGGCTTTTATTAGGCAACAAAGAGAAACTGAAAGTATAGCCAAAAAAATTAGCCAAAGAAAATATAAATGTCTCTTTCAGAACAAGTAATAAGTTGTCAACATTATTAAAGAAGCCAGTTGCAAATAAAAGTGGAGATAACGTTGAAAAAACTGGCATATACAAAATGAAATGTAATGATTGCCTAAGCTTCTATACCGGTCAGACATCTCGCTCTTTTAAGAAAAGATTTAAAGAGCACATACCCAGAAGTGCATTATCGACAAACTCGGCTTTCGCAGAACATCTTATGGACAAAAACCATAATTTTGAAGACATCCAAACCAACATGGAAATATTACATTTATGTCATAAAAGTAGTTGCATGGATGCGATTGAAGAGTTTGAGATTTATAAGAGCAAAAAATCAGACACCCAGAACATCCTCAATGAAAAACATTCATTTAAATCAAATTTAATATATGACATGGCTCTAAGGATAAGTGATTTGAGTAACAAAAACCAACAGACTGATAACAACGACGGGCGCGCTACTAATGATGGAGACTCCGCAGTCCGGAATGTAACGACGTACGAGTCGCGTGTGTAGCTTGGCCAAGCCGAATTGCACGATGAATATTTTAAATGTGTAATTGTGCTTAGTGTTTGTGATGTATGTTTTAATGTTTTGTTTGATTTGTGACGACCTCGACAGAGGGATTTAACATTTTGTATGGCCTGAAGATGAAACCATAGAGTTTCGAAACCGCGGTAGCCTTTATGAGGGGAGTTGATAGACCACTGACGGGAAGAATAGATATATAATCCTAATCATTTGAAAGTATAGTCTAATACGGTACGTACAAAGAGCGGAGAGACTATAAAAAAGTCTTTTAAAATAAAATTAGTGAATTCTCATCGGAAAATAAGCAGTTTGAGACTCTGTCATGAGCAAATCAAGACCCGATATTTTAAATGAACGCCGATCCTGACCTCTAGACCAGAACACTTTTTCAGGAGTCGTTGAAATATATAGCATACGTGAAAAAAGCTCTTCGTAGGTCACTATATCATCCAAACCGGAAACTACCCCGTCTGTGTTCTCACAAAGTATTAAGCTTTCAAGAAACATGTAAAACCGTGGGCTTTGATCAAGTAACTTTGAAATTCAGATTGTGCGACCAGAATGCTGACACGTTGGAACACCTGCTGCTGAAGTGTGAAGCACTGCTTCGAAGACCAAACAAAGAGGAAGCAGGTTCTAAGGGTCAAGGCATAACGGAGCACCTAGCACGCATTATCTTGTTTTTATATCAGACCAGTCTTAGGCCCTGCACCAAGAAACTGAGTTTTTCCATCACATCTAGCGCAATAGTAGTGAGTCTTTCTCGAAAACATGGACAAACAAAGATAAACAAGTACAGTATTTTTAGGAACTACTCCCACCCCTTAACGTCCATACTTTATGCCAGTAAGACTAATGAGGACGAGGGATAAAAAATGTAAGGAAAAAGCAACGGCAGCAACTGCGGCTCGAACTAAGAACCTTAAGGTGCGCAGTAAATTGACCGATGATTTTGCCACTTCGACCACCGAGCCCCCAATAACTGTGGAAAGAAACTACTACAGAATGTGAATCAACATGTAGATTAAAAATTTCAAATTACAGCTCGTAGTATTCCAATAATATTAATCATTGAATGAATGCCCTTATTTTCACGGAAACAGCTCTAACGATTTTGATATAATGTCGGAACATACATTTTCGAAAAAAATCTGTTTAGGTGGGTATCGTCTTCGGGAAAATTCGTTTGAATTAAAAAAACTCTCGTTTAACAGTTGCCATATTTGTATCTACCTAAAAATATAACGATAATGATAAAACCAATTCGAATGAATATTGTTCGATCAGCTGATATTCAACTATAACGGTAATCAATCCTAAACATCAATTAACTTTCTAAAAATTGAATCCGTATTACTAAAGGCGATTTATTTATTTAATAAGATAAGAATCATGATTGCGGAAGCGTGCATATATGTATTAGTGCAAATGGATAAAAAACAAACAATCTACTTACGTAAAAGCACAATTTTTTCTCGAAAATGAGATCTAACGGTCTTGTAATGTAACATTTTTGGGCTTAAAAAACGCGAATATCTCGGGTGATATAAGAACGCATTCCTAAAAATCTGATATAAAATTTCAACAGAACGAATCGCGGTCACCTGAAGAAGAAGAAGAATAAGAATAAGAAGAAATAATAATAATAATAATAATAAGATGCAAAAACAATAATAATATCAATAATAATAATAATAATAATAAAATAATAATAATAAAAGAATGATCAAGAAGAAAAAGAAGAAGAAGAAGAGGAAGAAGAAGAAGAGAAGAAGAAGGAGAAGGAGAAGAAGAAGGAGGAGGAGAAGAAGAAAAAGAAGGAGGAGGAGAAAAAGGAGGAGGAGAAGAAAAAGAAGAAGGTGGAGGAGAAAAAGAAGAAGGAAAAGGAGGAGAAGAAGAAGAAGAAGAAGAAGAAGGAGAAGAAGAAGGAGGAGGAGGAGGAGGAGAAAAAGGAGGAGGAGGAGAAAAAGGAGGAGGAGGAGAAGAAGGAGGAGGATGAAGAGAAAAAGGAGGAGAAGAAAAAGAAGAAGGTGGAGGAGAAGAAGAAAAGGGAGAAGAAGGAGGAGAAGAAGAAGGAGGAGGAGGAGGAGGAAAAAAGAAGGAGGAGGAGGAGAAGAAAAAGAAGGAGGAGGAGGAGGAGAAAAAGGAGAAGAAGAAAAAGAAAAAGAAGAAGGTGGAGGAGAAGAAGAAGAAAAAGGAGAAGGAGGAGGAGGAGGAAAAGAAGAAGAAGAAAAGACGTCGACAGCTCAAAGAAACTAAACCAACTAAAAGCAAGGTGCGGTGCGTTGATTGGCCATGTTGGTTTCTGGTGCAATGGTGCGTGGGTACGCGAAATGCATGGAATGTACCGAACAAAAAAGTCCTCAACTGGACGCCACAATGTCAGATTATACAAATGTCCGTCGCTCATAAGGAAGATTTTGTGTTTGCGCTCCAACTGAGCCACGCGGCACCCAATGGTGCCACCCAAAAATGGGGCGTTTCGCTATTGTAGGAAAGAAGGTCGACGGAAATAAGACAAAGCACTCTAGCTATAATGTCGCAGTAAAACTATTGGCTCATTAATTTATTTAAGATACAGATAAATTTGTGAAAGGCTATCACTCGTATCACGTCATTTTAAAACGCGTCGAGATTATACATTCTTCTTTTATGGATTCTGTCCGATATCAGCAATAGCTGAAGCGGTATCCAATGTCTACAACAAGGGATATGGATTAGAAAAGGTTGCATTCAAGAGCTTGCCCATAGCAACTAAGAATGCAGGACACAGAAGAATTCAATAAAAGAGTAAATGAACAAAGCTATGTGCTTTATTAGGGCGAAAGGTGATGCATTGTTGTGAACTAACACTTAAGACTCACGGACAAGAACCTTAACTGAAATCGATTATGGTCTAGAAGTGCACACAAAAATTTATAAAGCGCAAGTCCTAATTCATTCCTTACTAAAGGAATTGACTTAATTTATAATAATAATTTTCGGAACAAAAAAATCGATTTTTCATATTTTCTGCTGTAAAAGCAGTGACAAACCGTCTATAGGTCATTTGTTTTATCGTGGCGCTTGAAGGAAAAACGGGTAGGCGTGTGGTGGGGAAGCTTTTACGTGTACACCACTCGCCAAATACACAACGTTAACAAAACATTAATCTAAATACAGCTGAAATTTCCTCCTCCTCCCACCACTAACAATAACCCGAATACCAGTTAAGACAGGTCGAAATCAAGCGCCACGATAAAACAAACGACCTACACTTACTAATAAAACACTGTATTTAATAACCTGTAAGTCCGGATGACGATACGATAAAGTTACATTGTTTAATGTATTTTAAAACACGTTCCGACACGTACTTGTTACCAAGGTACACGCGCGTGATATCTCAACACGTTTCCAACTAGAGCTTCTCTTCGCCGAAACTTTATTAAGTCCAATAAAGTTAGACGACTTTATGCAACTCAATATCTTTGTACACGAGTGAGGCGGGGGGGGGGTTGAGGGGGTAACTTGAACTTGGTAGTTGGAACTTGTTAGGTCGGAGTGTAATTTTTGTTTTCCACATAAATGTCAAACTTGTGTTAAATACGAATTTCCAAGCGAGTCAAGTTCCCAAGTGGCTTACTCACACACGTGATGGAAGCGAATATTTTTTATTTTACGTTATGAATTTTCCATCATAAGCAGCGTTAAAATCCGCGTAAGTTCGCATTTTCTGTTCAACTTTTTAAATCCTGAAAAAATTTAATACGCTAATTTACGCGGACTTTTTACGAAATCAAGCGATGACGAAATCAAGTTTTCAGAAAAATGTAAATTAAAAGTTATGCATTGTTTAAGATCTAAAATGGCCGCAATTTTGAACCAGTTTAAAGGATCTGTTCAAGCTGCAGTATTACCAAAATCGATTTTCCCGCTAAGGTTGAATTAAACTCGAACAAAAACCGCGTCCCCGCAGAGGGGGTGCAGACTAGCTGCACCTACTAAGAGGATTTAGACGTCCCTCGCGGTACCCGAGTTTAACACACACTCACTAACAACACTACACTTACGACTTTAACACTTTACACTCACACTTACATTTACGGAGGCGATAATAGCCTCAATGTGCTTTTCGCCTTTAAAAAACAAACAAACAAACAAAAACGAAAACTGCAAACTTCAGATTGTTTTTTTGGTGTTTAACGTCCGACTATTGTGCACACTTGGGCTAATGCAGACGATGGGATGATTTATAGCGTATGAAAATGCCAAGCCCTGGCCGGGAATCGAATCTGGGGGACGTAGGGTGAAAGCCAAGTACGCTATCAACTAGGCCACCGAAACGGCTTAAAAAATTACGATTAGATGGTAAAAAAAAAAAAAAAACTGTAACTCTTATAAAAAATATTTGTAAAAGCTGTTTAGCGAATTCCAAACAGAAAATGAAGGTGTACCTAAAGAACACGTGTTGAGTTGTATAAATTCAGAGTGCTGAATGCACACTGTTTAACGATCCCTCAAAAAATGATCTACATATCAGGACCGCGCTCTTTCAATGTTCCGGGTCTAACTACCTACAACAGCTCGTTTTCAAAAGGAAATTCGTTGCTGATTATCGTTGCCACGCCAAATAAAGCATTTAACGGCCCAAAGAGCCGAGCAAACCAAACACAATTTACGAAAAGCGATAAAGAAGTTGTTTGCAGACTATTAAAAATTTAAGCTTTCTTCCAAGAAATACTTCATTAACTGCCACTTATAACCCGGAAATGTTGATTATCGACGTTGGCCTTCGCATTAATAATAACTGGGGAAATGCCCTCCCCGTTCTCGTGGCCTTTACTTCCCTCAAAACTTTAAATTTGCGCCTTCATACGGCCCCAAAATTACATCACAGTTATTCTGAAATCTAAAGCTATTGAAGATATTGATTTAACAGAAAATGACCGTACTTTTGACTTTAACAAACAGGCCTACTTCAATCTTCACTTGCACAACAAAGGGCGTAACCTAAATCTTGTAGAAAAGTTTGAAAAAAAACTTGGGCAGTACGGGACTGGCTGAAAAAGTGACTACTTCTTTTGGCCATTCCTGACTGTATACTTTTTCACTTTTAATTATGTTTATAAAAATGTAGATGCATGCAGGAAAAAGCATATTTTGAAAATTATTTTTGTGTTAAATTTCGCGCGTGTGTAGGTACACAACTTACAAATTAACTGAAACTGTTACAGACTTTGAATTTGAGTATCTTTGGCTTATATAAGGGACCATAATAATTAATCAGTTTATAACCCTACTTTTGACAGTTATACTGTCTAAGTATAATAATAAATATAATGTTTGTTATTCTGGCATTCAAACATTGGTATAGGTCATATACACATTTTAAAAATTAACAAGAACAATAAACATAACCTCAATTGAAATGATACTGCCGCCTCGGTGGCCTAGTCGATAGCGTACTGGGCTTTCACCCCGAGAACCCGGGTTCGATTCCCGGCCATGGCTTGGCATTTTCATACGCTATAAATCATCCCATCGTCTGCATTAGCCCAAGTGTGCACAATAGTCGGACGTTAAAAATTGAAATGATACTGAAGGTATTGTACGAAATCAGCTGTTTAGAAGTAGTCACTTCCTGTGTAGATATATACAAAAACAATATATGCTGTGAGGTATGCATTACGGATTCAAGCGTGACTCGAAAGCAAATGTTTATACCCATGTTTTGTGAACTGCGACCATACAAGTTTCCATTTCAAAAATATATTTTATTACTCACTAAACGAAACACAGACACACACACACACACAACAAACCACATCATACCCACACACACACACACACACACACAACAAATCACACCACACACGCGCGCGCGCGCGCGCACACACACACACACACACACACAACAACAAACCGCACCACACCACACACACGCGCTGCACGCGCACACACACAACAAACCACACCACACACGCGCGCGCGCGTACACACACACACACACACACACAAACAACACCACACACACCACACGCGCGCGCGCGCACACACACACACACACACACAGTATATTACGATGTTCTTGGAATCTATATTCTAGTTGCAAAGTTTCTCTGTAAATTCAACACAAGGGACTTGTAAATCTGCAACTTGTAGAGGTGTTACGGAAATCAATGTATTCAGTCGAGTTATAGGACTAGCTTCACTTTACTTAACGGGTCATTCCTTTCTACCCCTATACGTAGAACATTGTTTGTATCTCTGTAGCTTACACACTTGTCAATGACATTTAAAGGTCGAAACCGATAACACGTTGAACGCCCTGTAATGGATTTAAACTGTTTTCATTTTATAAATTTTAAAGAAGAAACATCAATAATCCGTTGTTTCATGAACAGCTGATAATGTAATAGTTTTTAAATAGTATTGTTAAAATAATATTGACCGTGTGATTGATTTAGAATCTGAAAACCAGGGGCTGCATGAAGCAGACACACCTAGTTTTTAAATATTATTGTTAAATCAATTTTGACCGTGTGATTATTTAGAATCAGGAGACCAGGAACTGCACAAAGCAGACACCTAGTTTTGAAATATTGTTAAATCAATTTTGACCGTGTGATTATTTAGAATCAGGAGACCAGGAATTGCACGAAGCAGACACACCTAGATTTGAAATATTGTTAAATCAATTTTGACCGTGTGATTATTTAGAATCAGGAGACCAGGAACTGCACGAAGCAGACACACCTAGATTTGAAATATTGTTAAATCAATTTTGACCGTGTGATTATTTAGAATCAGGAGACCAGGAATTGCATGGAGCAGAAACACCTAGTTTTGAAATATTTATAAATCAATTTTGACAGTGTGATTATTTAGAATCAGGAGACCAGGAACTGCACAAAGCAGACACCTAGTTTTGAAATATTGTTAAATCAATTTTGACCGTGTGATTATTTAGAATCAGGAGACCAGGAATTGCACGGAGCAGACACACCTAGCTTTGAAATATTGTTAAATCAATTTTGACCGTGTGATTATTTAGAATCAGGAGACCAGGAACTGAACGGAGCAGACACACCTAGTTTTGAAATATTGTTAAATCAATTTTGACCGTGTGATTATTTAGAATCAGGAGATCCAGAACTGCACGAAGCAGACACATCTAGATTTGAAATATTGTTAAATCAATTTTGACCGTGTGATTATTTAGAATCAGGAGACCAGGAACTGCACGGAGCAGACACATCTAGTTTTGAAATATTGTTAAATCAATTTTGACCGTGTGATTATTTAGAATCAGGAGACCAAGAACTGCACGGAGCAGACACACCTAGATTTGAAATATTGTTAAATCAATTTTGACCGTGTGATTATTTAGAATCAGGAGATCAGGAACCTAGTTTTTAAAAAAATGTTAAATCAATTTTTAACCGTGTGATTATTTATAATCAGGAGACTAGGAACTGCACGGAGCGGACACACCTAGATTTGAAATATTGTTAAATCAATTTTTACCTTGTGATTATTTAGAATCAGGAGACCAGGAACCTAGTTTTTGAAATGTTGTTAAATCAATTTTGACCGTGTATTAAACTGACTTGATATTAAAGGCAGCTTGGAGTATTCCACTTCAATGTAACTTCAATGAATTGCTAATCAGCGTCAAAAGAACACGCTTTCATTTCCAAGAAGAGTCCTTAAATATTACAAAATTGAGCGTGAACAGGTTTATTAATGTTAATTAAAGTAAGGGTTGGCGATGATTATTTGTACAGTGAGCGTGCCTCCTGCCAGGACAGGAATACAAATTGGTAAGCTATGCCAACAGAAGATGTGAATCGGACGTGTCCCCTGAAGTCACTAACAAGTTCCAGTGTTTGTCGTGTTATTTCCTCGTTACACAAATTCCTCAGTTTAACGGACTTGATATAACGGGCAACAAAAACCAATTATTTTGTTTGAAATTTTATAAACGACGGGTAATATTTCGTATGCGAAATTTAAAAACATTTCCTCAATAGTTGCGGTACAAATACAATGCGTATTTTGTATTTGATTATGTATTTTTGTATTTTATGTATTTTTTGTATTTTTGTATTACGATTATTCTGTATTTTGATTATGAGTTGATAGTATCAGATCACAGGTAACTGAACATCTCGAAGTAAAAAGTCCCACACTTAAACCTGCTGTACGGAGTTCTAATAAATGCAATCGTTTAGAAAAACAAAACATTAAAAAAAATCAAACAGCCGAACAAGAACGCTAAAACGAACACGTAATAATCAACGTGCTTACTGATTCCATCAACACTTAACCTCCCGTCGCATACAGCCCGTTACACCGAGGGTATACTGTACACAGAACTACGATATGTGAAAATAAATGACGTACGTTCAATTGAATAATCAATTAACAATTTTGACAAACACCAGATTAAGAAGGTAGAGACAACACAGAAAAATTTCCGGTTCACCTGATTTTATCAAAACGTTTGGTCATTGCATGAAGAACCACAAAGTAACCGTAACACATTTGAAATGAAAGTTAATTTACGCGTTCACGATAAAATATATTTGTATTCCAAATTAGCTACTTTAAATTAATTACATGACCACAAAACCAGATTTTCGAAACGCAGCAAAACTAAAGGATATTGATCAAAATCATTTACAACCGTTTGAGAGATTTACAATTTTTTTAACAGCTTTTTTACCAAAAAAAAGAGGCATCAAAAGAGGAATTGGTTCTTGATAAATTAAACACACAGATGGACAGAAATAAACGAAACAAACATTTTTTTAAAATTCAGGTAACCTAAAGATCGATTGTTTTGCCACTGTCAAACTTCCTTTATACTTCGTATAGTGAGGAAGATACGGATTCTTCTTAGTGAGAAATATAAATTCGTTTGATGAAGCAGATAAAGATTCTTCGTATCATGAGAAAAATATAGATTCTTTGTTTGATGAGGCAAATATAGATTATTTTGTTGGTGAGACAGGATTCTATATGGATTCTTCGTATAGTGAGGAAGATACAGAATATTTGTATTGCGATAAAATTATAGATTTTCGTTTTGTGAAACAATTATAGATTCTTTGTTTGGTGAGGCAACTATAGATTCTTCGTTTGGTTAGGCAGACTCTTTACATCGTGAGAAAAAAATACATTCTTTGTTTGGTGAGACAGATATAGTGAGGAAGATACAGATTATTTGTATTGCGATAAAATTACAGATTCTTCGTTTGATGAGACAAACATAGATTATTTTTAAAGTGATGAATATATAGATTCTTCATACAGTGAAGAATATATAGAATCTTCATATATAGTGAGAAAGATAAAGAATCTTCGTACATTTAAGTAGATATAGATTCTTCATACAGTGAAGAAGATAAAGATTCTTCATACAGTCAAGAAAACATAGTTTCTTCATACAGTAAGCATTATATTGAATCTTTATGTGGTGAGGAAGACAGACTATAGATTCTTCGTATAGTGAGGTTTTTAATGAATCTTTATGTGGTGAGGAAGACAGCCTATAGATTCTTCGTATAGTGAGGAATATATTGAGTCTTTATGTGGTGAGGAAGACAGACTATAGATTCTTCGTATAATGAGGAATATATTGAATCTTTATGTGGTGAGGAAGACAGGTTATAGATTCTTCGTATAGTGAGGATTATATTGAATCTTTATGTGGTGAGGAAGAAAGACTATAGATTCTTCGTATAGTGAGGATTATATTGAATCTGTATGTGGTGAGGAAGACAGACTATAGAATCTTCGTACAGTGAGGTTTTTATTGAATCTTTATGTGGTGAGGAAGACAGACTATAGATTCTTCGTATAGTGAGGATTATATTGAATCTTTATGTGGTGAGGAAGATAGCCTATAGATTCTTCGTATAGTGAGGATTATATTGAGTTTTTATGTGGTGAGGAAGACAGACTATAGATTCTTCGTATAGTGAGGATTATATTGAATCTTTATGTGGTGAGGAAGACAGACTATAGATTCTTCGTATAATGAGGATTATATGAAACCTTTATATTGTGAGGAAGATAGACTCCGTATAGTGAGAATATCAATCTTGAGATGATTCTGCCGTGCACATTCTGTACAAAACTTTTTTCATTATTGTAACAACACTTTTTAGAAAACGTTTCCTGCCATTATTTAAAATTCTGTACAGACTCGAGTCATGATTGTACCTTAAAGGAAACCTGTCAAGCCGATTAAAGACGTGCAGTATACAAATGAAGTTTTCCTTTCTAGTATAAAATGTCTGCATGGAGCGTATTGTTGCAAACAAGTCTGGTGTGACAATAAACATCAGCGGAAAGGTTTAAAGGAAAACGTGGGTGTCGTCACGCCGTGAAATATAAGGCCGTGTAGATGTCAGTGCGCCATGCGTAGCCCTAGCCCGTGTTTGCGTGATATACAGTAATGTGCAACGTTACCCCTAATAAAGTGCTTGAAATATTGTTGTATGTGGGCGAACACAGCGCTGTGGGCGTTTTGTCAACTAACGATACGCAACAGTCACGGTTACAAGTAAAACTGATACTATTTAAACGTAGGATGATACAATAACCAATTTATGGCGACACGCAGCTGTCTCGCTGACGTGATAGAAGCGAACTTCCAAATATACCTTTTTTGTAATTCTGATTTCACCATCATAATTAGCATTTACTAGCTTTACTTTTAAATTACATTGAAAATACGAAAATGAACTCAGTCTGCCATCAAAGTATTTTGTTTATATATATATATATATATATATATATATATATATATATATATATATATATATATAAAAAAGAAAGATGCTCAAGGTCCCAGAGAATGAAATCCCAAAGAGAGCAGGGGTAAAATGGACGGAGGAGCGGAAGAGGATCCATGGGGACAGGATGAGGGAGGTGTGGAGGATTAGAAGGAATAAGACATGAGTCGGAGTGCTTTGCGTGATCCAACAGGGTCTATGCGCAGATAATAATATATATATATATATATATATATATATATATATATATACAACGGGTTTCAAAAATTCAAAACACTAATTTGTGAGGTTTTTAATATACACTATGATGAAATGAGATTTTAAAAAACTTATATTTGAAATGGCACGCGCGCGCACGCACACACAATTCGCTGACATCACGCTAGCGAGACAGCTGTGTGCCAAGCCGACATAAGACGTTTTAAATAAGAAAAACACTGCCGGGAAAACGAAAATATAACCATGCTTAAATAAACAACACGTTTGAGACCTCTTAGTAACGAAATATATAGAAAAGTTTGCGCAATGTTGTTACAACGTTGTCACCGTCTATTACTGCTTGGATCAATTACGTGACCTTTTACTAATTGTACAATTATTATACCAATCGTGAAGAGATGATCCATAAAATGGAGAAAATCATCCCCTAGCGGCATTACTGCATAATTAATAACGAGCTATAACCGTGATTTCAGCAAAATTGTTGTTTTAATTTTAAAATACAATTGTAAAAATTAACTGAAGCAAGACGAGCCCCTCGGGGGCTCGTAATATGATGAATACGGGTTCAGAAATCCCGAGGTACCATAGCTGGGTCTAATCTTCCTTCTATATGATCCCTTCATCCCAAGCAAAGGTGAAAAAACGTCCCCGAAGGGTGAATAACTATGAGGTCGCTTAACTAAAGTAGGCGGACATTGGATACTATACGACCTCCGTTTTAATCTTATGCATGCAGGGCTCTGTATGGATGGACACAAGCCGTCAAAACCCAAACAACTCTGAAGAACTGCAGAAATGGACTTGGGGAGTGAAAACAGTACGGAGTGGAGGAAACTGGGGGTTGCAGCTAGCACTACGGAACGAACACACAAGCATGAACTGCGGAAGAATGTAAAGACGCAAGACAGACCTACCCAACCTGCAATGGAACAAGTGAGAGATAGGAGGTGAATATCGCAAACGCAAAGAAAGAAGGCGGTAACAAAGACGATTCCATTCATACCTAGAAGCAGAAGACCTCACAGTGATTCTGAAAAACACACTCTTAAAGGGCCGAGTGACTGAGCTGACGGAACCGTACTCCAAGACTGAATGACTGTTGGCCAGGAACATTATACCACGAAGGAACTGAATGTAGGCAAGTCGGCATTGATAAAAAAACACATCAGATACAAAGGAAACACATTCAGCTTCCAGGACATGATGACCTCTAATAGAATGAGCATGTCAGTTGACTATTGAGGACACCAGTCTACTGAACTACAATCCAAGAAGCTTTCGTGCACAATAGATCATTTGATTTCAGTTCCAGGCGTCACTAAACCCCGTAACATCTAAAGAATCAAATTAGGTCGAGCCTTTTAATATTTTTCGTAAAAAAAATTGCTTGTTTTTGGTAAAAAACCATTTAAATTACAACCCAAAAACAAGACTAAAAAACATCATCATAAACTTTTTTGTAAGGCGAAAAGCACATTGAGCTATTATAAAGTGTTAAAGTTGCAAGTGTAAGTGTTTGTTAGACTCGGGTACCGCGAGGGACGTCTAAATCCTCTCAATCTGCTCCCCCCTGCGGGGCATAAACTTACAAACATTATCCTCACGACAGCTGATATTTTCAAGTAATAGTGATTTCTTCATTACAGTTAATTTTGAGGTTATGTTTATTTTCATAATATAAAATTTATATTACTTTATCACTCTACACGGAAGACAATAACTTAGTGAAAAATCGATCTTCACACTTTCATATTCCTTGACTTTAAAAAAGTGGTTTTTACTTGTCTGTTGATCGGGCACATTTTTTTTAGAATAAACTAATTCAGTTGTCATTTATACTTAAAGACAGTTGTGATACTTGGAGGAAACCCATTATTTTAATAAAATAATAACACGTTTGTATATTACCACTTTTTATTTGAGTCTTGCCAACCAAGGTTTCACTCGTTAGAGCATTGTTAAGTGGTCTTGAGTGAAACCTTGGTTGGCAAGACTAAAAAAGTGGAAATATACAAACGTGTTATTATTTCTTTAAATAAATTATAATTTATATTTATCGAAAACAATGGCAATAAATATAACGTATGTTTGAATACTAGCATGTTATTATCGAAGAACTGAAGTACGAAATCAGTTCTTTAAATAAACACTACTTCTACTTCCGCCATCACCATTTCCCGAGGCACAATAAACGTTATGTTTTTAAATTTATAAAGTAGACTTGAAAACGAATATTATGTGTTTACTATTAGCGTGGAAGTCATAAGAGGTTCAAATTTGAGCGGTGGAGAAAGGTCGCAGTTTTTTTTTACAAAAAAACCCTACTCCGGATATGCGTGGTCCCGGGTCACATTAAATATAAATCCATCACAAACAAGAAACATTTCAGTTTGTTTTGTTGGCAACACGCGGGGGACTTGGAAGCAGTAGCCGCCCATAATCTGGGTTCAGATTACTGTCCGTGTATAAGCTACTGTACATATTTTATCGGCTCCCTCATGACCAAGGGCGGCGGTCGAGTGCTGGTTACTGGTCAGCATGATAACACCTCCCCAACTCCCATCCCTGACGGTCCCTGGTGAGTTGAACGCCTGGTAGACTAATACTGTTCTAATGCGTAAATTTTACATAGAGTGCGTGCGGGTGTTTCTTTAAATTTAACACGATTATAATAAATCTATCAAGTACGTGCTGAAACAACATATATCGGGCCTGTAAGGATATTAATAAAGACTATACAACAGAAAGTATTGTCGCTTTTATTTGTCTAGTAGCTGACTCACACGGTTAGCTATGGTTAACCAAGTAATGATTAGCTTTACAAGTAACCTAGAAATCTGTTCAAAAGGTTTCAGAACTGGACTTTCTATTTTCCTATTCTCTGGCGAAAGTCTACTGAAAAATGAGCTATCAGAACTGCCTTTATGGAAAATATACTTTCTGACGAGTCATTACAAATTTTAACATGTATTACCGTTTGCAATTTTATTCAGACTATTCAAACTTGGCACAAAAATTGATTTTTGTAACAACTTAGGTAAGTTAGTTTAACAGAGAAGTCTAATCAACCGTCGTTGGCACGTATAAATATCAGTCGTTTACTTACTGTACATATAGTAAATATAGTCTTGTGTACACCCATTTCTGATACGGTATTTGTTAGCTAATGCAATAATTTCGTTTAGTTTTATTTGTAATTTATGGTTTCCTGATCACAAAAATCGATTTTTGTAACAAATTAGGTAAGTTAGTTTAACAGCAAAATCCACTCAACCGTTTCGAAATGGTGGATGGCAGGTATAAATATCAGGCGTTTATTTACTGTAGTCTTGTGTACTCACTTCTGATATGGTATTTGTCAGCTAATATAGCAATTTCGTTTAGTTTTCTTTGTAATTTATGGTTTCCTGATCACAAAAATCGATTTGTGTAGCAGCTTGGGCAAGTTAGTTTAACAGCGAAGTCCACTCAACCGTCGTTGGCACGTATATCAGTCGTTTACTTACTGTACATATAGTAATTATAGTCTTGTGTCCACCCATTTCTGATACGGTATTTGTCAGCAATTTCGTTTAGTTTTATACCTGGTCTAACTACCCCGAGATTGGCCCTGAATAAAATGTAATAACATTAATATTCAGTTATTTGTGACAATTTAAAAAAAAAAAGATTATTTGTGTGTAACAGGAAATCGCCCTATTCTGCTTTCCTTGCGTTTTGTTTGTTGCTCTGATAAAAATTGATGTTGTAGACCGTAAACATATCAATGAAATAATGACACTTTTTTATTTGAGTCTTGCCAACCAAGGTTTCACTCGTTAGAGCATTGTCAAGGACTTAGTTTGTTAAGTGAAACCATGGTTGGCAAGACTGAAAATAAGAACGTTGTGGAAATATACAAACGTGTTATTATTTCACTAACATAATGGATTTCCACCAAGTATCAAAGTTCTTAAACATAAATAATTTAACCTAATCTATGTCTCAGTTACGCTTAGGGCAGTAAATATCGCAATTCAACTAAGTGGAGGATATATGCAAAACTGACTATCGATTAAAATAAAACCTCTGTATTTCAGCAGTAAAAAAAGCTGTATTGCAGCAATCACGTTTACGAACCGTGGCTGCTTTCTATATATTTCTCGTAGTGAATAATCTGTATTAAAGGGAACTTTATGACGTGAATAGCGTCACTCGAGATCATAAAACTTGTTTTTAATAGTACGGGGAGACGTTGAAGAACAAAGCACACAATAAGAAGCCTATATATAAGTTATTAATATAATTTACTTTCCTGTTTTCGGATTCGTTAGACACAGAACGGCAATGCGGAGAAGTTGAAGTGGGTCAAATATAACAGGGGACAATAAGTTAAATAACTTAAATACCGACTTTACCTCGCTCTGGTCAAGGTCAAACGTTTTAACTTGATTGAAACTATTACAATGTACTATAGTCCACCATTTGCAATGTTACTTGGGCACAGTAAAGTTTAAAGACAAAACCATTTAAATAACTGTAAAATATTAATCATATTAATATACGACAATGCTCTTTTAGTGCTATGAACTTCATTTTCATGGATAAAAAAATTAATGTTTTTTACTTTTAAACATATTTTTTCGACAAACGTACTTTTAAACAAATTTTCGAATCGATCGAGGCGGGTCTCGTCTTTGGGAAAATTTGTTTTAATTAGAAAACAAAAACAACTTTAACACGGGCCATACTTGTATCTACCTAAAAATATAACGATAAAGATAAAACCAATGAGAATGAATACTGTTCGTGCAATTTGTCAAAAATTAAAGGCCTAGAGACGCAGGGAGATCGCACAACAAACACCACTAAGTGAGGGAGATCGCACACCAAACACCAATTTTATGGGGGTGTAGTGGTCGTTCGTGAAACGAGTGAGGATTTTCAGCGCTTCATAGATCGCATATCAAACACCACAAGGTGAGGGAGATCGAAAACCAAACATCCCTAAATGAGGGAGATCGCACACCAAACACCACAAGGTGAGGGAGATCGCACACCAAACACCCCTAAATGTGGAAGATCGCACACCAAACACCAATTTTATGCGGGTTTAGTGGTCGCTCGTGAAACGAGTGAGGATTTTCAGCGCTTCATAGATCGCATATCAAACACCACAAGGTGAGGGAGATCGCACACCAAACATCCCTAAATGAGGGAGATCGCACACCAAACACCACAAGGTTAGGGAGATCGCACACCAAACACCCCTAAGTGTGGGAGATCGCACACCAAACACCCCTAAATGTGGGAGATCGCACACCAAACACCAATTTCACGCGCGTGTAGTGGCCGTTCGTGAAACGAGTGAGGGTTTTCAGCGCTCCATATTCGGCCGCTTTTGCGGTTAATGTAACCATTCGTGGGAAACCACGCGTCGTCACTAAAACAAACACGATCCAACATTTCAATACCGTTCTCATTAACAAGAGAATTCATCCAACGACAATATTGTACACGTTTACCGCGGTCAACTTCTTTCAATTCATTAAACGCCAACGATGCGGTAAGCACGTAGTTTTAATTTTTTAGCAGCCCTAAAAGCGGTGGACAGTGAAGTGCAGCCTGTGAAGATAACTTTCTAAGTTATCTGTTGGGTGAGCGATTCAAAAGTTCTTTCACATCTTCCAAAAACTATTACTGTTAGCAGTGATGGTCGACCTGTGCTTTTCCCACGCCAGTCTCACGAAATTTATTAATCAGAACCGATATTGTTGACTTATTAGATACTGAAGTATTGGCAAATTGTAACCGGAACTGATCTTTTACTCGTTTGTAAGATTTATACGCGCAATAAGTCTCAATAATAAATACACCTTCATCCTTGGAAAAAGACATATGTAGTTGAAAATATATACACACTATAGAGACAAATGAATACTGAAATAGCACGATTGCATTACAATAACACATGACGAGTCAACTAAGACTAAGAATAACAGTGTTGCCAACTGATATTTGGGGAAGAAAAATTTACCTATGCGTACCTTATACCTTCTTAAGCTTTGGGATGGGTCCTTTTTGAAACACCCGTTATTGTTATACAAATATTTCATTTAGAGAACTATCAAAATCAGTGGTGACAAATAATTAAGAAAATGTAACTCAAATTAGGCTTTTTAGATACGTAAATAACATATCACTCTGCGAGAATTGAAAAGAAAAATCGACGGCGTACAAGGTCTTACAAAGCTTACAAGATATTTCCCCATTTATTCCCTTCAAAACGGCAAATGTCTTTTAGTTCGAATCGTAAGTCTTCCAAATCTATTTTTCTGTCAAAGTTTTGAGAAAACCTGATGAACCAATTTGGATTTAATTAAATCATCGATGGCTGAGATAGCTCTTAGTCTACTGCGTCTCTGAACTGTGCACGTCAAGGTCGCAGGTTCGAGACTGACGCCGATCCCTCATCCTCATTAGTCTAACTGGTATAAAGCAGAAAAAATAAACCAGATTTTTATCACTTCCGTTTGTTTATGGCACTCGAAACTGATTTTGAGAATTACCATTCGTAAATGCGCTTTTGATAGGATCATGGTAAGACCCCTGGACTTCAGACCTGGAGCGAGAACTACTTCGAAAATGACGGATACGATTTTGGCGACACGTCAGAACAATGTGTATTTTGTAAACAATTGTGCCAAAGTAACGAACACAGGTTTTCAATGTACAGTACAACCCCGGTTATCCGAATTAAAGGGGGGGAAACCTTTTCAAATAACGTTTACTTCTGTTCCGCATGCACATATAAACTTTTTTATATCGAAATTAATTAATTCTAGAAGATTTTGAAGGTCAAAAAGTAACCTATTTTTTGTATACTGTACATGACTTATGTTCTTTATTAAAGTTTAAAATTTACCATTTTTCGTTTACATCAATACACTATATATTCAGTAGTACTTATAACAGACAGGTACGCATTATTTATTAAAAAAAAAACTTAGTGACTCATTTGTTTCTGCCGTCCTTCGCAATGCTTTCCAGCATCGATGTCCTCGCTGAAGCGCAGCAGCTTGGGACTAATGCTGTGGGTGCTAATGCTTTCATTGTTGTCGGGTGGGGTGCGGATTGGCAGTGTTCGGGGGTCAGTAGCTGAGGAAGTGAACTCAAGGTCAGACATTAACTTCTTTGCTAGCTTCGTCATTTTTTTTAAAAGCTATTTGCGTTCTGAATGCGTTTCGGATAACCCGGATTTCGGTTAAACCGAGTTCGGATAATCGAGGTTTTACTGTAATTCATATGGGCTGTGTCCGTACATAAACTGTATATACAGTAAGTATGAATGTGCGTCATCGATTACAAAAATCGATTTTTGTGCAAAGTTTTAATCGAATCGGACCAAATTTCCGAACGTGAGCGTGCTAAAACACACACTTAAAATATACCGAATTTTAACGGCGCCTCAAAAAGTTATCTGGAGGTCAAGATCGGTGCTCATTTCCAATGTAAATTCATTAATAAAATGTCCAACGCATTTGTTATGCGAACGTTTAAATCGATGGAGAAGAATTTGAACGTATCCACTGAGTAATAAAATGCAATATTTTATACTTTCTGTGAATCGTCTCTTCTCAGTTATATCAGGAGTTAATTTAAACCAGCCGGCACATGTTTACCAGCACAGTACGATACGATACACAGGTTATCGATTACAATATTCTGCGATTACTTTTACAGAAACACGGTACTATGACGTCACTAATGCAGACTAAATCGTCTCTTCTCAGTTATATCAGGAGTTAATTTAAACCAGCCGGCACATGTTTACCAGCACAGTACGATACGATACACAGGTTATCGATTACAATATTTTGCGATTACTTTTACAGAAACACGGTACTGTGACGTCACTAATGCAGACTGAATCGTCTCTCCTCAGTTATATCAGGAGTTAATTTAAACCAGCCGGCACATGTTTACCAGCACAGTACGCTACGATACACAGGTTATCGATTACAATATTTTGCGATTACTTTTACAGAAACACGGTACTGTGACGTCACTAATGCAGACTGAATCGTCTCTCCTCAGTTATATCAGGAGTTAATTTAAACCAGCCGGCACATGTTTACCAGCACAGTACGCTACGATACACAGGTTATCGATTACAATATTTTGCGATTACTTTTACAGAAACACGGTACTGTGACGTCACTAATGCAGACTGAATCGTCTCTCCTCAGTTATATCAGGAGTTAATTTAAACCAGCCGGCACATGTTTACCAGCACAGTACGCTACGATACACAGGTTATCGATTACAATATTTTGCGATTACTTTTACAGAAACACGGTACTGTGACGTCACTAATGCAGACTGAATCGTCTCTCCTCAGTTATATCAGGAGTTAATTTAAACCAGCCGGCACATGTTTACCAGCACAGTACGCTACGATACACAGGTTATCGATTACAATATTTTGCGATTACTTTTACAGAAACACGGTACTGTGACGTCACTAATGCAGACTGAATCGTCTCTCCTCAGTTATATCAGGAGTTAATTTAAACCAGCCGGCACATGTTTACCAGCACAGTACGATACGATACACAGGTTATCGATTACAATATTTTGCGATTACTTTTACAGAAACACGGTACTGTGACGTCACTAATGCAGACTGAAACGGAACTTCAGCGAATAGCATAATACAGCAGTGTTGGTTACATGCATTGATTTACACAATACAAGTGTCATGTGTGTCATGTGCTGAGTGTGACATGCTGAACCGCAGTTGTTCTGTTATCTAGGGCTGGTACACGGTGCAGCTTTACACTCGCTGACGTAAATATAAATGTGTACTATATGGGAAAGTATCAAAAAACAGATCGCGTTATTGCTGACGTGATTGAAGCGAATTTCCAAAAGTATTTCCCCCTAAAACGCTCGCTATAAATCATGTTTTGATCAAAACACGATTACACAATTTTGATAAATTACACTTTTTTGAATTTACGAAATCATCATCATCTATTACCGCGTCTTTGAAGTTCACTTATCAAGGTCACAGATTCGAGACTGCAGTTACTTTGAACACCGATTACAACCTTATTATTTAAAACTTTTTTTTGAAAAACCGATCGCGTTATTGCTGACATGATTGAAGCGAATTTCCAAAAGTATTTTCCCCTAAAACGCTCGCTATAAATCATATGTTTTGATCAAAACACGATTACACAATTTTGATAAATTACACCTTTGTGAATTTACAAAATCATCATCTATTACCCGCGTCTTTTAAGTTCACTTATCAAGGTCACAGATTCGAGACTGCAGTTACTTTGAACACCGATTCTACCCTTAACATCAGTATACATAAGCAATAACAAATTTCACAGACTATCAAAAAATTGTGCACTAAAAAAACCGCTGATTTTGAAGACGAAATCAAACTTTTCAAAAACTTATAAATTCCTGTAAGAATTAGTTTCTGTATTTTTATTGTACAAATGTGTACGCGTGACGTAATTAAATTTAATTGTTTAAAAATCGTTTCCATCATGTCAGCGAGACAGTTTCGTGCCTTGTGCGTCTATTCTAAAAGTAGCATGATGTACAGTAGTCTCGATTAACCGAAATAGACCATCACGCGTACTTTTAGCGAACGATAAAAATAACATACTATACTCTGCTTATAGCACAGAATGTTTTATTATTATTTTCGAAAATGTAGTAAAACTCTTTAAATTTTGTATTATTAAATTAACCGTACTTAACAATTACTCACGTGACCGTTACATGACCGACTTACACGCTGAATGGTATTATCGTAAATAGTGTCAGTATTTATCTTTCAATAGAACATTCATATACTCGTTCAGAATTTGTTGACGCTATTTGAAGTGTTTCTATCTAATTTCACTACGACGATAGGATCGTTTACTTTTCGATTATCAGTGTTTGCTTATGGCGCTCCTGTGCTATAAATAAGCCGTGTTCTGTTACAGTGTTTTGTTTTGTCTAAAGCCGCCTCGGTGGCCTAGTGGATAGCGTACTAGGCTTTCTCCCCGAGGACCCGGGTTCAATTCCCGGCTAGGGCTTGGCATTTTCATACGCTATAAATCATCCCATCGTCTGCATTAGCCCAAGTGTGCACAACAGTCGGACGTTAAAACACAAAAAAAAAAAAATGTTTTGTCTAGAAGGTTTGGTTAGTTTTATCAATTACAAATTATTTACTATGGAAGACCGTTAACATAACTGATCTGACGGTTAATAGAGACTGACGGTTAAAGGGGTTACGGTTAATCGAGACTCTCCTGTACCGTTATTTACGGGAAGGAAATACATTCGCATGCAAACAAAGCCAACAAGAACAATGGCTTGATTTAGTGGAAGGGATTTTTATTTTAATTTCCAGCAGAATTACGGTTCACAACAATGAACAACTTAAGACTTAAAACACGACTTGGGTTAGGTCACAATGATAATGTTTTGGCGCTCCACCAAAACAGAGAATTAATTTGGGTCAGCAAGCACAGCGGACAAGTTGTGAGACTAAATGGTACGTGCATAACTTCGTTGTGGGAAGCAGTCGAGACTGATTATTTGAATTTAATTTTTTTTTTTTGTAAACGCACGAATATTTAGGCGCTCACGTTTCAATGATAATCGCGGCACGCAGCTGTCTCGCTGACGTAATACCTTCACACCTTTTTAAGAAATCTGATTACCAAAAAACCAGCATTAAAATCTGCACATTTGAGTATTTAAACTATCAAATTAAACTAAAAATACAAAAAGGAACCCCGACGCCGTGTGATCTTTTAAAGTTCAATTGATTTCAAAAATTATAAATATTATTATACGTAACGCTAATTACGATAGTGAAATTAGATTTCCATAACAGTCCAAGACAAGAAAATTATGCATTTCTAAGGTTTGCAATATCCGCCATTTTGAAACTGTTGAATGTATTTTCCTGGGTAACTAAATCGTCCAAGCTTTACCGAAATTGATCTTTGTACCATGTTTCAATCGAATCTGACCTAAACTGCACCGTGAGTGCGCGCGCGCACGCACTCTCGCTCTCTCTCTCTCTCTCTCTCACACACACACACACACACACACACACCCCATGGTGTTTGGGTTTTAGCACGATAGTAGCAGAAGGACAAATATTTAGTATTCAAGGAAATTCGCTAATAAATACTAGTTGAAAATAACAGTTATTTTAAAATAACAATTACACAGTTACTATCAATACTTCACTTACAAACACAATAGCTTATTTTTCAATTGAAATTCGCTGAACAGTAACAGTAAAAAATCATAGTAGATAACTGTTATTTTGAAACTTTAGTTACAGTTAAAGTCAATGACTGCTCCTCCTTCACCTATACGCTTAATAGCTGCTTTTATAGTTCATTTCTTAATGAAAATTGGCTAGTAAAAAACCAATAAAATCACAAGTGATAACATTGTATTTTAATTTTCAGTAGCAAGTGTAACTGTCCTTCACCAAGAAACATGAAAACTGCTTAAATAATTCATTTTCCAATTGAAATTCGCTTAAAAATACCCGTTAAATCACAGAAGATAACTGTTACAGACTTCGGTTACAGACACACCCTGCCTATAAGCACAGATGACGGATCGAAGCGAAGTCTCTGTATCAACTATCGTTCTGCATTCGGTTTGCGTTTGTTCCGCAGTTCTGACCAAACGCGTCGACCGATTTTTTTGAAATTCGGTAAGAAGGTACCGTGTATAATGTCCGACCGACAGGTATAAGATTTAATCCATTCACTTGCGTTTCAAGATGGCGGCTTCTGATTTAACGATAGCGAGTGTACGCAGTTTTGCCGCATTGACCGATTGTTTTGAAATTCGGTAAGAAGGTACCGTGTATAATGTCCGACCGACAGGTATAAGATTTAATCCATTCACTTGCGTTTCAAGATGGCGGCTTCTGATTTAACGATAGCGAGTGTACGCAGTTTTGCCGCATTGACCGATTGTTTTGAAATTCGGTAAGAAGGTACCGTGTATAATGTCCGACCGACAGGTATAAGATTTAATCCATTCACTTGCGTTTCAAGATGGCGGCTTCTGATTTAACGATGGCGAGTGTACGCAGTTTTGCCGCATTGACCGATTGTTTTGAAATTCGGTAAGAAGGTACCGTGTATAATGTCCGACCGACAGGTATAAGATTTAATCCATTCACTTGCGTTTCAAGATGGCGGTTTCTGATTTAACGATAGCGAGTGTACGCAGTTTTGCCGCATTGACCGATTGTTTTGAAATTCGGTAAGAAGGTACCGTGTATAATGTCCGACCGACAGGTATAAGATTTAATCCATTCACTTGCGTTTCAAGATGGCGGTTTCTGATTTAACGATAGCGAGTGTACGCAGTTTTGCCGCATTGACCGATTGTTTTGAAATTCGGTAAGAAGGTACCGTGTATAATGTCCGACCGACAGGTATAAGATTTAATCCATTCACTTGCGTTTCAAGATGGCGGCTTCTGATTTAACGATGGCGAGTGTAAGCAGTTTTGCTGAAACCACTGACCGATTGTTTTGAAATTCGGTAAGAAGGTACCGTGTATAATGTCCGACCGACAGGTATAAGATTTAATCCATTCACTTGCGTTTCAA
The DNA here is from genome assembly GCA_022606455.1 of Callitettix versicolor. Lineage (NCBI taxonomy): Eukaryota > Metazoa > Arthropoda > Insecta > Hemiptera > Cercopidae > Callitettix > Callitettix versicolor. The sequence continues at coordinate 16,579,488 of CM040186.1, read as the reverse complement.
GATGGCGGTTTCTGATTTAACGATAGCGAGTGTACGCAGTTTTGCCGCATTGACCGATTTTTTTGAAATTCGGTAAGAAGGTACCGTGTATAATGTCCGACCGACAGGTATAAGATTTAATCCATTCACTTGCGTTTCAAGATGGCGGTTTCTGATTTAACGATAGCGAGTGTACGCAGTTTTGCCGCATTGACCGATTGTTTTGAAATTCGGTAAGAAGGTACCGTGTATAATGTCCGACCGACAGGTATAAGATTTAATCCATTCACTTGCGTTTCAAGATGGCGGTTTCTGATTTAACGATAGCGAGTGTACGCAGTTTTGCCGCATTGACCGATTGTTTTGAAATTCGGTAAGAAGGTACCGTGTATAATGTCCGACCGACAGGTATAAGATTTAATCCATTCACTTGCGTTTCAAGATGGCGGCTTCTGATTTAACGATGGCGAGTGTACGCAGTTTTGCTAAAACCACTGACCGATTGTTTTGAAATTCGGTAAGAAGGTACCGTGTATAATGTCCGACCGACAGGTATAAGATTTAATCCATTCACTTGCGTTTCAAGATGGCGGCTTCTGATTTAACGATGGCGAGTGTAAGCAGTTTTGCTAAAACCACTGACCGATTGTTTTGAAATTCGGTAAGAAGGTACCGTGTATAATGTCCGACCGACAGGTATAAGATTTAATCCATTCACTTGCGTTTCAAGATGGCGGCTTCTGATTTAACGATGGCGAGTGTAAGCAGTTTTGCTAAAACCACTGACCGATTGTTTTGAAATTCGGTAAGAAGGTACCGTGTATAATGTCCGACCGACAGGTATAAGATTTAATCCATTCACTTGCGTTTCAAGATGGCGGCTTCTGATTTAATGATAGCGAGTGTACGCAGTTTTGCCGCATTGACCGATTGTTTTGATATTTACTACCAAGCTATCTTGTGTAAAGCCCAAATAATGTATCTGTAAGATTTTTCCATTCACTTCAGTTTCAAAATGGCAGCCTCTGGTTTAGTAATGACGAGTGTACGCAGTTGTGCTCAAAAGCACTGACCGATTGTTTCCAAATTTGTTAGAGGCACCATGAATAAAACCCGAACACACCTATGGATATTTTTTCATTCATTTTCGTTTCAAGATGGCGGCCTCTTGTTTAATGATGACGAATGTTGCAGTTGTACTAAAACGCATTGACCGATTGTTTCCAAATTTGTTACATATGTACCTTGAATAAAACCCGAACGACATATGTATATTTTTTTCACTCACTTCCGTTTCAAGATGGCGGAATCTGCTTTAAAAAGATGAGAGTATAGTTGTAGTTATATTTCCTGTAATACTGATTGACCGGCAAGATTTATAATTTTGACAGGAGAAAGAGCATAAAATTTCCAAAAAACTGAACCGATAACATCTTTCGTAAATATTACTTTTACCGGTTAAACTGGCGGAAAAGGTTACGAAAGTTGACGCACTGTATATTCCTTAGGAATATCTGCTGTTATTTAAAAACTGCTAGTAGCTCAATTCCCAAGGGAAATACACTAATACACACAATGCATAGATGCACAAAAGTAAAATCACCGTAGACTGATGTTATTTTAAAAGTATCAGTTACAGAGTCACAGTCCGTGACTACAAAACATCAAACTATTGTAAACGCAGAGGAAGAATGGAGCCAGCGCTGAGCTGCCCAGCCCAGCTTAATGCAATACAATTTACGGTCAATAAAAGCAACTCGTACAATTGAAGCGCAGCTGCCCAGGTACTGGCAGTACAATATAATAATGCATGTTAACTGTACGCCAAGCCTGGCACTGACAGAGGTTAGGCTCACACTGGGACACGTCTAGCGAGAACATTGCACAAACTTTGCACGTACATCTTCGATCCGGTTCAAAAATACGGACATTTCAAATCACTAAATTAGTAGATTTGAACACACAACAACGAATTTGCAAAACGTAACACCACAAAAATGCGTTTAATCTTAAAACGTTTCCTGAAGACCATTCTACCAACGTAATCAACCTTACAATCGGCACAAATTAATATTTAAAATCCACATTAAGCGTACTTTCGGAAAGGGAACCCTGACCGACGTCCGATTCGTTGTCGTAATTTCGTTGGAAATTGAAATGCCAATCGATGTCGATTTTAACACTCATTATGAGGTGAAATGAGATACAAAACTTTTGATTTTTTTTTTTTAATTTTGAAATAAACTTGTAAAAAGTGTTACCAAAATCGATTTTCGCGTCGATTTCGAATCGAATTAAACCGAAATATCGAATTATTAGCGTGCCAACACACACACACACACTACCGAACAGTTTCCCACGAAGCTGCATGCGTAGTGGCGGGCGAACCCCCAATGAAGCTGATATCCGATGAAAGTGCGAGGCTCTACTGGCGCAGGCGAAGTGCTGAGCCGCGGTATAGTCATACAATGGCAATTACAGAGGAACGAAATCGGACCCTGGAGACATGGCAGCGACAGTGGGACGAATCAACAAATGGACGATGGACATACCAACTCATAGGTAACATCCAGGATTGGTGCAACAGGGATAATGGGGAGGTGGATTTCTATCGCACACAGATTCTCACTGGGCACGGTTGCTTCCGAGCTTACTTGTTCCGTTTCAGGCTGGAAACAGAGTCGTCTTGTCCCCTCTGTCTTCCAGCAGTGGAGGAAGATGCGGAGCGTGTGTTTTTCCGGTGTTGGAGATTCGACGAGGAAAGGATGAAGCTGCAAACATATCTGCGAGGCAGCATTGCACCGGAAAGTCCGGTTGCGACAATGATGGCTTCAGATGCCAAGTGGAGAACCATTGCGGGATTCGCTGCAGTGGTCATGAAGAGGTTGAGGGCTGAGGATCGAGAAAGGAGAGCCAACGCTGTAGAAAAGTAGGCGTTCAGCCAGGCCACCTTCCCATGAAGTAATGCCTGGCGGTGGTTCCGTGGGGAGGTTTACAGAAGAGGAATGCTTTTGGTGGTTTTTTTAGTGGGTAACAATATATCTTCACTTGAGTTTGAACTTAATTTGAGTCCCACACTCCGGGATAGTGCGTACTGTACCCCAGGTAGTCTACAAAAGATTTTTTCCACCTTTTTTTAGGCTTCGCAAACACACACACACACACACGCGCGCGCACACACACACACACACACACACACACACACACACACACACATACACACAGAGTCCGATGAGGAAACGGATACATTTCACAAGTATATTCCTTTCATAGAAATCATGAAAACGTTCCTGCCAGCCTACCTCATGCCCACAACAGCGCTCGTAACTTTTTCCGCCAGTTTAACTGGTAACCGTAATATTGTATGTGCAATCGGCGCATATCGACCAATTCATTCATTTGACACGCGGTTACTGAACAAATCCCGGAGAGGCGCCGTCTAGCGTAACGTTTACACGATGTTCTCGGTCATTGTCGTCAATCAGTGGGATTAAAACGTTTTTAAACACATCTAAGTGCATTATTCCGTAGACTGTTTTCTCTTGAAAAGAGGCATAATTAAAAAAAAAAACTTAGACAGTGCGGGACTGGCCGACAGAAGTGACTACTTTTGGCATGCCTGACTGTATACTTTTTCACTATTACGATTTAATTATTTTTATAAAAATGTAGATGCATGCAGGAAAGGACAAGTCTTGAAAATTATTTTCGTATTAAATTTTGCGTGTGTGTAGGTACACAACTTAAATATTAACTGAAACTGTCACAGACTATGGATTTGAACATCTTAGGCTATACATAATTTTTATTATTTTATTTAAAAATTTTTTTTTTAATTTTTGATTTTCCTTTGGGATATGAAACTCTTGTGTGATACCAGACTTAATGGTATAGAAAGTCGTGCATAAAAGAACCAAGGCTCGCCACTCCTGATACAAGAACTAGATTTTTATAAAAGTATCTGTTTCATTGTTTGGGTCCTCTTACCCTATATACTTTTCCTATTCAACCGATTTCCCCATAGATCACTTCTGATAAATGCTCTTATATAGAGATATTAGGAGTGGCTATTTATTAGATATCCAAACTTATTTTTCCTGTTATCATACTTTTCACTCTTCAGTTTAAGAAGGGGATGAAGATGAAGGAGAAAGAGCGCCATGCACCGTGCATCACAAGCGTAATACCTGTTACTGACGCTAAACACCGAATGACATGAATATAAAGTAGGCCAGGCTATAACTTTAAGCTGGAAATGACAAAACAAAAAGCACTCGCTCCACCGGATCACGAACTAAGGAGTCCATTGAGCGGACCAAACGTGAAATCATTCTTTTCCGTTCAGAAAATGAATTTGCACAATGAGCGAACTTGTTTATTGATCACATACAAAACGGGACAACGAAGTAGTTCTATTGTGTAATGCAGTTTCGATCTTTTTACTTCACCAACGGAAGGTAACTTGCTGTTTGTATTTAACAATATCTATAAAACTTTATTAAGCGGTACGTGATGAAAATAAACGATCAGGAATTGTCCCCCTCGTTTATTAAAGTCAATACGTTATACTGGTGAGAACAAGAGATGAGCACTAACTGTAACGGTACAGCAACGGCAGTAACTAATGAATGGGTCTGTACGAGGACACTCTGTGATCGCCTAAACAACACAGGAACCGAATTACACAACTTACTTCCGCTTAAAAACACCGAACAACATTTACGGTAAATTCCTGAACTTCTCTCCTCGTTTTTAAACAACCTACTCCTGCAAACCTATTTCAAAATTTTACCGTCAATAAATACTCGCTTCTGATTGGTTCGCCGTGCTCGAAACCTTTACTGGGCTTTCACCCCGAGGACCCGGGTTCGAATCACGGCCAGGGCTTGGCATTTTCATACGCTATAAATCATCCCATCGTCTGCATTAGCCCAAGTGTGCACAATAGTCAGACATTAAACACTAAAAAAAAAATACACTAGGTTATCGTACTCCAGGCATTACTGCCTTTCTTTTTGTGGCGAAAAACCGTTAAGGTTATCATCGCCGTCACGCAAAATTAAAGTATAAAAAAAATTAACAAAATTTACTTGAATAAGAAAAAAACAACAACAAACTATAATAGTAAAAATAAATTAAACAAAAATTTAAATAACAAGTATAACTATATTACAATAACGAATACTTAAGAACTAAATAACGATGAATAATGAATAAAATTTAATAACAATTCGTAAAAGTATATATAAACAGAACAGATATAAAGTCATTTAGAGAAAATAAATAAATAAAATAACACAAGAAATAACAAATATATAAATTAAATTTTATTTAAAACATTCAGACGAAGAAGGAAGTCTAGAACCCGGTCAACGGCCACGGCACTATCTCCCAACATCGTCTGCAAACAGTTGCTCAGACCACACATAACACGTAAATTTTGGAAACCATCACAATCGAACAATATATGTTTTATTGTGATGGTTTCCCTACAGAACTCGCATTCAGGTGGGTCCCCGCGTTCCATCAGAAATCCATGCGTTAACATGGAGTGACCAATGCGAAGGCGGGTGATCACCACCTTTTCTCTGCGACTTGCACGTATTAACAACCCCCAAGAACGAACAGTATTTTTAATTACCCTCAAGTTATTAGTGCTTGTAGCTGCCCATTCCTCTACAAGAGGCATTACTGCCGGCGCACCACGTCGCGTCTTCCTTACACAATAGCTTCGTCCTGATTGGTGCGTTCTTTCTCTAGTTTTAACAATGGATTTTCGAGAAAATACGGTTCCCGTCATAATTTCGAGTATACAGGTCCGGCAGAACATCAAGTAAGACCACCCACACCAGAACAGCTACACGACAGCCTACCAACACCCGGCACAACGCTACAAGACACCACAACTTGCTCGGGAGTAAACAGGACAAAGCCAACCAACTTTGGACTTCTTACTCTTACCTCACCATTTCAAACCGGAGGAGTGCCTCGCCAACTCGTGGCCGATCTGGTAAACGCACAGATTTGTACTATATCCCCCGGAGACTGTAACAACAAACCCTTAAAACCGGTTCAAAAGTAACGGAACAAAATCGGTTCGGTTCACCAATTACTAACCATATACTATGAAGAATCATAGCTGAAATCGGTGTAGCGATTCTGAAAGGCTGTTTAAAGAATAACTGCCGCCAGACTAGCTCGTGCTTATTTTCACATTAGACTAATGACGCCGGGGGACCAGCGTTAACGCAAATATTTTGCCTATTGAAGGCGTTCTCATTACATTACCAATGAGTTAAGCCCGAAGCGTCTGTTAATCCCTCGTCCAGGATTGGAGGTTACATTTTAGGGTCAATGATAACGTGGACATCGCTTTAAATATTGTTGAACCGAGCCCTTGATGGAGCGTTGTGTGATACAATAAAATGTTTGATTTCAACCCAAGCCTATACAATTGTATTGACAGATTGCACATGTATTTGTCGGCGGTGTATTTTTTTGTGTTTAACGTCCGACTATTGTGCACACTTAGGCTAATGCAGACGATGGGATGATTTATAGCGTATGTCAATGCCAAGCCCTGGCCGGGAATCGAACCCAGGTCCTCGGGACGAAAGCCCAGTACGCTATCAGGGGTCTCCAAACTTTCCAGCCAAAGGGCCATACTGATTACTCCAGTAAGTTCCGAGGGCCAAAACCATATTATCATTGTTGCCGGTGGTAAAAAGTGAAATAGTCCACTGATGAAAAAAAAGTCCGAAAAAGTACGCAACGTTTAAAAAAGGCTGCAAATCGGACTAAAGTCCGCAAAACGGCAACACTGCATATTATTAATTTTCCTGTCATTATCTGTAATTTCTAGATTAGTCGTAGAGTACGAGCCATGAGGAGTAACGTGACACGACATCTGGTGGACACAAGCGGAAATAGGTAGTACCTTCTATCACAAAAACAATAACAATAAGCCTACAACAATGTTATGAGTAGTTAGCCCATGACCATATCAATGTAGATGTCATATTAATAATTATTCAACATAAAATTAGAATACTTCAGTAAACTAAATTTAATTTGCTATAAAAAATATGTTCTCTAAAAGGAGTTTTCAAGTATGCTAGCTCTCCGCGGGCCGGACAAAATCTGTCCGCGGGCCGGATGTGGCCCTCGGGCCGTAGTTTGGAGACCCCTGCACTAGACCACCGAGGCGGCAACTGTTAGAACAAATGACAGTCTATAAGCTACTAGGAAAAAGTATAATGTAAAACAGTTTAATTAAAAATTTGAAATCAAATTTCATTTTTGGGTTTTATAAAATCAAATGCTAATCAAAATAAAACTCATTCACTACTACTTTATTTATTACTAATTTATTAACTACTTGCTAATAGTTCAGCAGCTAAAAAGCCTTCAGTTGGTCGGATACTGTGCGCAACACACGGCCGTGTGGGGGGGGGACAAATCCACGTTCTTCCTCGTGGCTCGTCTACTATAATTGCCCTAAACAGTATTGTTTTACTCCTATTATTTTGTTAACACTTATTATTTGAAAATTTACACTTTTTCGGAACGTAAAATAAAAACATTCGTTGTAGCATCTTTACTTCATAGATTGGAAAGTTCCCCGTGACTGAGTTTCGCTCTGTTGGAATTGCATACATAGGTATACATAGTAAGACGAACGTTCCATATACGTCAATGCTTATATACCTTGGTTCTTGCATACCTATATACGTTGGTTTAGACGTCCCTCGCGATACCCCAGTCTAATACACACTTACACTTACGACTTTAACACTTTACACTCGCACTTACATTAAGGGAGGCGATAATAGCCTCAATGTGCTTTTCGCCTTAAAATACGAAAAAAAAAAGATTTTTAGGTAGATCCGTGGCATGTGTTATTCGCGTTTTTTTTAAATAAAAAAATGTGTTAAAACAATTTACTTTTAAATAAATAAAATGTTTTTAAAAAAAAATGTGTTAAATAAACAAAAAAGATAAGAGACCCCCGAAGATGCGGTTTTTTTGTGTTTAAGGTCCGACTATTGTGCACACTTGGGCTAATGCAGACGATGGGATGATTTATATCGTATGAGAAAATGCCAAGCCCTGGCCGGGAATCGAACCCGGATCCTCGGGGTGAAAGCCCAGTACGCTATCAACTTGGCCACCGAGGCGGCTTGTTATATTCCAAAATTATATCATAATCGTTAGAGCTGTTTCTCAGACAAAAGCACATTTATCCCTACCTTATTAAACACACAAACACACACACAAACGCACAGATACACACGCACGCGCGCGCGCACACACACACACACACACACACACATTACAAAATAAATTTTCAGAATTGACATTTAGAATTATTTCATCAGCTGATTAAATATAAACAATAGTGAAATATCAGCTGATTTGAACAATATTCATTACACTTTTTTTTTTTAACGTCCGACTATTGTGCACACTTGGGCTAATGCAGACGATGGGATGATTTATATCGTATGAGAAAATACCAAGCCCTGGCAGGGAATCGAACCCGGGTCCTCGGGGTGAAAGCCCAGTACGCTATCAACTAGGCCACCGAAGCGGCTCATTATACTTTTACGAGGTGAGTAGACCACTGACGGGAAGAATAGGTCATAATACTAATTACATTATAATTTCTGTAGATAGTCGCACGACCCATTTTTAGGCGCGTTTTTTCTTATTAAAACAAATTTCCACCAAAATGAAACCTAACTACATCGATTTTTTGAACTCGAAAAACGAACATTCCAACAGAATATCGAAATCGCCAGTCGTTTCACAGAAAATAAAGATCTAAATACACAAAAAGATTGTTCTCTTAATATTGTTAGATTAAAAACAGTCGTCCCTTAGCCAAAGTATTTCCAAAATGAAAAAAGTTGATACTATTTGCGGATACACAATGCGGGGCCGCTGTACTGGAAAACATTGATAAAGGAATCACTTTACATAAAATATATGAAATTCTGACCGCCTTCGTATGCCAAAACGTAGAGCACAATTGGGTCAATATACCATAGTAAACAACGGCGGAAGAGGGGGTTGTCTTTTATGGATTCTTAGCGGGATAAATAATTCACCCCTGGCTGCTGGCGAAGCCAATGTCACGTGGATATGTTATTTATAAGGCAGCCTGAACATCGGAGGTGCCGATAAAATCGAGCGTTTTGCTTTCATATCGGTGAATTATTAATTTAATGTAATTTTATAGTTGTTAATAGCGATCTGAACTGGGTGACGTCAGTGACCCGATCCGAGACTCACACTCACACCCACGCGCCTTAGCATTGGATATAAACGTACATTTAAACAGACAATAGTACTGTCTATTTCCTCAAACGTTTCCGCCTTACAACGTTTGTAGCGACAGATAATCGAATTACTTGAACTTTTTCCTCTGATATTCAGCACGCTTTTTATAATAGTACCTATATTTCTAGCCAGTTTGTATTCAATGGCCTCAGTCTACACCTACATTGGATCCGTATTCCTCCCGATCCGACGTGAATGGCTACACTGGACTCACTCACGTTACACCCGCTTGGGAAGGAATTGCAGTTGTGTTAGTAACTTTGATGCTTTTTTTGTGTTGGTTTCTGTAAAAGAACAATGTTTACCTGAATACAGAGACAGCGTACAAAAAAAATATGGATGCATCAGTTTAATAAAGATAGATCTTCAAGGAATCGTTTTTAAAACTACGAAACTACCAGGAAAAATTCAAGGTCTACCTCCGTAGGCAAGACTTATTCTTCACAAGAACAATTAGGCCTAGCCCGCTGTCGATTTTCTCGTCATTTTGATCCGTCGGGACGAGATTTTCCCCAAAAACGTACTTATATGATCGGCCAACCCGTCGGTCCGGGCTCGGGCATCATCGTGTATTGTCGTACCTGGCTTCCCCCTCCAATGTAGGCACCTACATTTAAACATTGAATATAAACGGACTAGAAGTACAGCCACCATTATAAAAAGCGTGCTCGATATCGGAGGCTAAATTCCAAGTAACTGAATCATCTGTCGCTACGAACGCTGCAACGACAGGGAGTGGAAACGGCTGAGAAAACAGACAGTACTATCACTATTTAACTGTAGTTTAACACTTTGCCGCCAGATGCCACCCGTACCGAGCGCTCACGAAGCTCTCACAAGGGTTATCGTTCTAGTACTTTCATATTCAGTGATTTGATCTTGCGTTTTTGTTCCAATGTCGTCCTATGGTCGCCAAACATCGGGTTCACTCCTTCACTCAAGGAATGCTTATGGATAACTGTCTAAGTGTTAAAAACTTTGTAACCGTTACCTGAATCTTCGTCAAACACACACACACACACACACAAACTTTTTTAAAACTCAATAAATTTATAATTTTCAGGTGTTTTTTCAAAACTATAACCAAAACAGGAACTTTTAAAACTATAAATAACAAAAGTACAGTACTTTTGGCACACGCAATATATACGACACAGTACTGAGCCAAATAAATATGGCAATAAATTTACGGCGTATTGGCAGGCGCACGGGTTGCTTATTGTCTGTATAGTTTTATGGCGAGGAAGACGGTATTGAAACACAACCGTCGATGGAACTGACAAACAGCCTACTCGGTCATTATAATACAGGGTGGCCAAAAACAGACGTTTCCTAATTACAAATATGTCTGCGTTATATTAACTGAAACAAGACGGTAATCGACTTCAAACCTGATAACAGAACTAGTATGTTTGAATCTTTTGTTTAATCTTAAAAATATGTTTAAATAATAAGGATTACGACCTATTTTCCCGTCTAGTGGTCTATTTACTCACCTCGTAAAGGCTACCGCGGTTTCGAAACCTTACTGTTTCATCTTCAGGCCGTAATATAAAATGTCAAATCCCTCTGTCGAGGTAGTTACAAAGTTTAAAACATTCAAAACACACGTTACAAACACACAATTACACGATTAAAATACACGATAAAATTTTGTTTGGCCAAACGATACGTGCAACTCGTATGTCGTTACATTCCGGACCGACAGAAGGATTTGACATTTTGTATTACGCCCTGAAAATGAAACAGTAAGGTTTCGAAACCGCGGTAGTTTTTACCAGGTGAGTAAATAGACCACTAGACAGGAAAATAGGTCGTAATCCTAATTATTTAAATATGTGGTCCGGTGGCTAAAAGTGCAATAATGAAAACAAATTTTGTTGGAACAAAATAAATGTTTACAATTCAAAAGGTCTGAAAATCAAAAGTTAAACTCACATTTTAAACCGACGCAATTTTGGTTAAGTTAATCATTTCCGTTTTGATTGGTAAAATTTCTATGCCATTTTGTTTAAAATACAATTTAGTAATTTCTTGGCAGAGACCGACTATCAATGTTCTAAGATACACAAGTTTTTGTTTTGAAAACATTGAAAAAGCACAATGCCTTAATGTACGAGTTGTGTTCAGAAAGTAAGAAGAATTTTAAAATTTCGCGGGCTTGGAGAGAGTCCGACTGTCGAACATTTTTTTTTATTAAGTTGGTATACATGCCCTTGAAGTATGATAAAACATTCATCTGTTTTCATTGTTGACTTTGTCAGTGACAGCTACTAAGGTTAGACGTGTGTTTTTATGAGATCAGCGATTTTCGTTTGTTAAAAGAAATGGATCAAAGAATTTGTATCAAATTTTTCGTAAAAAATGGAATAAAGTGTAACGAAGTGTGTGAAATGTTGACAAAGGCCTATGGTGAGTCTGCTATGAGTAAAGCAAGAGCTTACGAGTGGTATAAGCGTTTCCAAGAAGGCCGTGAAGACGTTGAAGATGACGAACGTCCTGGATGAAACAACAACCAATGAAAACGTGGAAAAAGTGAAAGAAGTGGTTATGAACAATCGCCGAATCACAATTAGAGAGGTCGCTGATGCTGTTGGAATATCGATTGGATCATGTCATTACATTGTTTCCAATGTTTTGTGTATGAAACGCATGGCAGCAAAATTCGTTCCAAAATTTTGAATTTTGAACAAAAACAGCGGCGAATGGAAGTTGCTCAGAAGTCACTAAATGAAGTCAACGACGATGCAGAATTACTGAAACATATTATAACAGGTGACGAAACCTGGGTTTACGGATATGACGTCGAAACTAAGGCTCAATCATCCCAGTGGAGGCATTCTGGCTCGCCAAGACCCAAAAAGGCTCGACAAGTGCGGTCGAACGTGAAGGTTATACTCGCTGTGTTCTTCGATATTAATAGCACAGTGCAACATGAATTCCTGCCACCAGGTGAAACGGTCAATAAGGAGTACTACCTACAAGTTTAACGCCGTTTGCGTGAAGAAATCCGAAAAAAACGCCCGGATCTGTGGAAAAACAATCCATGGCTTTTGCACCACGATAATGCACCAGCTCACACTTCATTGCTTGTTCGTGAATTTTTGGCCAAAAACAGTACTGTAACGATGCCCCAGCCTCCTTATTCGCCAAACATGGCTCAGTGTGACTTTTTCCTATTTCCCAAAAATACAGAGAACCTTAAAGGGCCGTCGTTTTACAGCCGTAGATGGCATTAAAAGCACATCGCTGAAAGAACTAAAGGCTATCTCAAAGATCGAGTTTGAGAAGTGTTTCGAGGATTGGAAGAAGCGCTGGCACAAGGCGACATGAATGTAGAAGAATAAATAAATGTTTTGTTCAAAAAAATGAAAATTCTCGTTACTTTCTGAACACACCTCGTACAAATACAAAGAGACAACACCTTGTTAAAAACGTAAAATCTTTTATCTTAAAGCAGCCTATAAGAGTAACAATACTTTAGCTCAACTATTGGCGGAATTCAGTGTAGGAAAAGGCTGAAATTTATGAAATTACATGCGACACGTATGGTCAAATGTATCGTGGCCAAACTAGATCTTGGAAAATTAGATTTGAAGGACGTTTGGCAAATATTAAGAATGAAAGAACAAGCAAATCTAGTATTGCGTAGCTTATACTCCAAACTGAACAATTTGAAAAATTAATAACGTTGGATTGAGGAAAGCGCTACCATTCTTCATGAGATAAAAATTTGATAAACTTTTACCCCTTTTAAAGAAAAGGGTTTGAAGAGTTATATATATATATATATATATATATATATATATATATATATATATATATATATATAAATTAGTCGTGGATCACACAAGTCAGAATAGACTTACATGACGCAGAAATAGACTCAACAGACACTGAAGACAGGAATGCATACAGGAGAAAGATGCTCGGGTTGAAAATCCCAGAGAATGAAATCTCAAAGAGAGCAGGGGTAAAATAGACGGAGGAGCGGAGGAGGATCCATGGAGACAGGATGAGGAAGGTGTGGAGGATTAGAAGAAAAAAGACATGAGTCAGAGTGCTTTGCGTGATCCAACAGGGTCTATAGGCAAATAATAATAATATATAAACTAGAAAATCTGTCTAATTTATCAAAATACGTTCATTAGATTTCGTTCCAATTTCGAGCGAAAAAACCCTGACCGCCTTCTACAACGTCCTAGTTTTCTGTGAATAACTGAATACGAGGTTTTTCCATTTTGATAAGGAATTTATAATATCGCGTAGAGACGATGCAACACTAAGCTAAGATCAATGTTATAGCAGATGTTAATGAAACAGCTGACTTGTATAAACGGACATGCTACGCTAAACAGCTGTTGTGTTTCAACTAAACTGTGTTAACTTTGTGGTAACAACACAGGCGTTTGAATAAGGTTGACTCGCGCTGACGTCAAAGCGTTCCAGTTTTAAAACATAAGAATCAACGTTATTATTATTTTCGTTTAACGTTTTTATTTTGTCAGTTGGACAAATGATTTTTTTTGTGTTTAACGTCCGACTATTGTGCACACTTGGGCTAATGCAGACGATGGGATGATTTACAGCGTATGAAAATGCCAAGCCCTGGCCGGGAATGGAACCCGGGTCCTCGGGGTGAAAGATTAGTACGCTATCAACTAGGCCACCGAGGCGGCTGACAAATGAAGACGTGGTGATCGACGTTACACACGCAAAAAAGCCAACTGTGTTAATTATAATTCGAACCTGCGTACAAGTTCGAGTTCTATCATAACGACTTATTTAATGTTACAGTAACAGAACACATTGCGCACATCATGGCCGATTACGCCTAAATAACTGCAAGAGGATCAGCATCACCGTCTACAGGGTGACACGTTAATCCGGGCACGGCAAGATATTGATTGCCTCTGGGAAATGTTCCGTGTAAGCAAGGGATTTGGCGCGGTTATAAATTAGGAATTTCTGGGGGAAAAAAACTGACGGCAGTGAGTGTGAAATATTGAACGAATTTTCTCGCATTCAAAGCCGATCTGTGAGCGCTCAAAACGGAACGCACGGGTTGATATTCGCTGAAAATTTCGTTTCGGGAAGTATAGTACGACAGACGAGATTCCAAAATCCTAAAAATTAATACAACATATTTTGCTTGAATTTTGGTGGGTTCTTAAGGCAGGGTAACCACGAAATGCAGAGCGGAGCGGAGTATGCATTTAAAACCTGTATTTAATGTAGGTACGGCCACTGAAACCGTAACAGAGTCAAGCGGCATCAATGGGTTCCACTCCGCGTAACTTCGACTCTATCTAGGTTCGGTTTTACAGCTGACTCCGCTTCCCCCTCCACGATGACCACGCCCCCAAAACTTACTATTCACCACTACATAGGTTACCGTCGCCTAAATTACGGATTTAAACATAGCAGTTTCCTAGAATCCGTTACAGGAGGCCTAAATATTTACATTTAAAAGATACAAACGCGATCTTTAAACGGACTGAACTCCGCTTCCGGTTGCCGTTCACCTTCCGCTCCGCGTTTAATGGCCGCCCGATTTAATTCACCAAAACAGATTTACAGTTCCAGAAAAAACGATTAAACCAAAACCAACCTTAATGGCGGTCAGGACCAACTTTGCCGATTTTTAAAAATCAGCTTAAACATTAGTTTCATGCTCGTTGTCGCCAACTCGACATTCAATACTTTAAAAATGGTGGACATTCCAAAAATTGTTAAAAAAAAAATCTAAACTAAAATTGTTTCGAAAACCTGACGTCACGATCAAGTTAAGCGTAAATTAACATTTTAAATTTTCAGTGTAATTTGACAGTCAGAAAACAAACATTATTTTTGGAAATTCACTTCCATCAGGTCGACTAAACAGCAATTATTCCACTAACCACGGTCAAATTTGTTTCATACTAGCAAAACTATTTTCAATATTTTTGAACAAATCCGAAAAAAACATTTAATCTTTTAAACAATCGTCACTTCTACAAAAACTGATTTCAACAACGTAATCAGCTGTGAAATGTGTAGAAATTAGCATTTTAAAATTTCATTGAAACTAGACACGAAAATGAACCCACACTTCGGTTAGTCGAACAATCGTTTGTCGTTAGCAAAAAATAATTTAGAAATTATTCTTCACTTCGACCCCCACATTGTCTGACGGTTCCAAAAAGCTAATGGGAAACCACTGAGTCACACTGAGAAATAAAACGTTTAGCATACGCGCCGAGATATATATTTAATTTGTACCGTGTTTCAACTTATTGCTTCTGCGTGAGAGGAAACGAACGGTGCAACAGTGGTAGAAAATTGTAAAACCAAACTGATACCGTATTTTGTTTTACACGTTAAAAAACATTGTTTTTAATACAACGAACCAAGCAAAGCGATGAACAAACGCGGCTGAACGGGAATACTAGAACATCAAATCTTTCTGACCCGTTCAAGTGTTCATAACTTTGTAATGCCAGCACTTCGGATATTTTAAAATTCATTAACAATTTATATTTGAAATATTTAATATCAACAAATAACAAGAACCGTACGATAATATTGAAATGTTGTATTAAGGAAAAAACCCCTTCTCTTTCATAATAAATTATTCAATTCTTCGCAGGTGCCATGCTAATCTTCTCTATATCGTTCCAATTTTAGTATATGTACTGCCGAAGCTATGTAGTTGATAGCGTACTAGGCTTTCATCCCGAGGACCCAAGTTCGATTCCCGGCCAGGGCTTGGCATTTTCATACGCTATAAACCATCCCATCGTCTGCATTAGCCCAAGTGTGCACAATAGTCGGACGTTAAAAAAAAAAAAAAAAAATCAATTCTTCAATTCCTACTATTTAGTTTACACTCTCTCTCTCTCTCTCTCTCTCTCTCTCTCTCTCTCTATATATATATATATATATATATATATATATATATATATATATATATATATAATATATATATATATATATATATATATATATATATATATATATATATATATATATATATATAGGAGAACTTGTGTATATATATATATATATGCAACATATATATATATATATATATATATATATATATATATATATATATATATATATATATTGTATACATATATATCTTGTTCAAATTTTCAATCGTTAATAAAATACTTTCTATTCATCCCCTTAAGTTCATAACTGAGAAAAATTGTATAACTTTTTTTAAAGATTACGAACTTATCCAACATAGATAATTATGTCAAGACTGATCAAATTGTACTAAAAATTGAACGCGAGCGTGCTAACACGCACGCTAGTGATAAAAAAAATATTAAAAAATTAATGAATTTTTAAACTTTTAAAGAGGCCTCCATTTCGAGCCGGATAACGAACTTGTCCACGCTATTACGAAAATCAAATTTGGAACGAAGAAACTGAGAGTGCTAACTCGTGATAATATATTAACGACTCCACAAAAAATAAACTACAGGTCAGGTTTTTACCATGATGGCTGCTCCAACAGAAATAACTCAAGTCGAGGCAACGAATTTTAAAATTTTTGGTAAATCGAACAACACACGAATTAAAACGGACGTTTAAAATTTATTAATAGGCCTGGTATTAAAAATCATTTCCGTTTTGTAAATTCTTTTTTTTTCAATGATAAACAGATTTTTTTCTATTTTTCTTTGTGATGAACGAAAAGTTTTCTTTATGATATATCCACGAAAAGTTCATATTCAAAATTATCAACACACCTTCTATATACTTTGTAAAAGCAGTATGCAAAATAACATAATGAATTAACCGCATTTTGGTTCAACAAATTTGTATCGAGCCCTCTTACCGTACTAAGGCACACTGCCAGCATGTACAGTGCTTATAATTTGCATATTAATTAGAGTGCCACAGCCTTAGCTATCTCGGGAACTTCATACAATTAGCAACCGCCTCCTAACATCAAAGGAATACGTAGCGTACACTAACATTCACGTAGGCAGTGCACGCGGAGCACACCGCCTCCGTATCAACAGGCTTACCGTATCAATTCAGTGTACTACGCTTACTGATTATACACCATAGAAAGTGAAGCCGTCTCGCTGACGCGATAGAAGCAAATTATAATTTTTTTTTTGTGTTTAACGTCCGACTATTGTGCACACTTGGGCTAATGCAGACGATGGGATGATTTATAGCGTATGAAAATGCCAAGGCAACGTCGGGAATCGAACCCGGGTCCTCGGGGTGAAAGCCTAGCACTAGACCACCGAGGCGGCCCCATTTTTCAAAAGAATAATTTGAAACTATTACCATAATAAACAGAACTAAAACTTCGACTATATATATATATTAGCATTTTAAATTTTCAAATAAGAAAATGAACCCTAATCGCCGTGAAAACAATTTTCATAATTCCAATTTATTTCGAAAAGCAAAATGTTACTTTATACAGTTTTTAACGCTATTACGACGGTGAAATTATATTTTCAAAAATAGTACAAAAAACTTAATTTTTTTAAATATTTTGGAATTACCGCCATTTTGAAACTGTTACACGAATTTTGCTTGTTAACGAAATAACCGAAATAGCTTTGTCGAAGCTATTACAAAAATCGAATTTTGTGTCGTTTTGAATCAAATCGGACTAAAATTACGAACGTTAGCGTGCTAATATGCCACACACACACACACACGCACGCACGGTTGCTTCCGAGTTTACTTGTTCCCTTTCGTGCTGGAAACAGACTCGGCTTGTCCCCTCTGTCTTCCAGCAGTGGAGAAAGATGCGGAGCATGTGTTTTTCCCGTGTCGGAGATTCGACGAGGAAAGGATAAGGCTGCAAACATATCTGCGAGGCAGCATTGCACCGGAAAGTCTGGTTGCGACTATGATGGCTTCAGATGCCAACTGGAGGGCCATTGCGGGATTTGCTGCTGTGGTCATGAAGAAGTTGAGGGCTGAGGATCGAGAAAGGAGAACCAACGCTGTAGAAGAGTAGGCGTTCAGCCAGTCTACCTTCCCATGAAGTAATGCCTGGCGGCGGTTCCGTAGGGAGGTTTACAGAAGAGGAATGCTTTTAGTGAGTAACAATATATCTTAACTTGAGTTTGAACTTAATTTGAGTCCGACACTGTGGTGTAGTGCGTACCCTACTCGAGGTAGTCTAAAAAAGATTTTCTCCACCTTTTTTGGCATCGCAAAAATACCTTTTGACTACTTCTCAAAAAGTGATATAGAGATCAGGGTCAACCTTTGTTTCGAAGTCATGGGTCTGTAGCTTAACATAAAAGCCGATCAATAATGCTTTTCCCAAAGGATTTTTGCCAAATACCAGTTACTGAGTCTTTGAAAGCTGTTCAGTTTATTCTGAGTTAAAAGTAATTGTTTTTTAATTGGCTTTATGCACGTATTATTTCGCTACGGACTTAACTTACAGCCCGGTTGCCCACCAGTTTCATTTCTTTGTTTAGTCATTTAAAACGTGTTAAATTTGTCACTATGATTTTACAATTATTTACCACAGAGGCTGTGGTAACCACTGGCAATGGCAAAGTGTTAAAAGGTCTTCCTAAAAATCATCCGGTTCGAGTGGTATGGCAAATATTCTGCTGATGAAACCATTTGGTGCTGCTGATTATTGAGAATGTGGGTGTGAATCAGCACGTACGGTAATGCATGACGAGGTTGGTTTCCGGTATATTTTACGTTGAAAACAATCTTTCTTTTTAATAAATCTGTTCTAAGAAATCTGTCAATTCCAGTTGCAAGGTAAAATGAATATTGAAAAATAATAGACTTATAAGAAGAAAATCCTTTAGTTGGAAATCCTTTTCTAACAAGACAGCGAGGAAACAGGATGCTGCATTATTTGTACGATTACAAGATATTTTATAAAACTCTGTGCACAATAAGTAATTTCTAATTAATTTTAATTTGCTTAGAAATAGAATAATAATGGTACTAAAGAAAAAACTTACGCAGAAACGCAGCGAAATCAACAATTGATTTTACCTGTAACAGGAAAATAGGAAAAATTAAAATCATTAGTACAAAACAAAAGCAAGTATTTTTATTAATTAAAACTACATACAAAGCGCCAACGCTTCAGGAGATTTTTAATATTAAACTGTCTGTGTTCGAATAAAACAACCTACTGCCCGGATTTAATCTCCATACAATCGTTTGTTTTATCGTGACGCTTGAAGTAGAAGCGGGTAAGCTTGTGGTGGGGAACTGTCTACACATACTTCGCTCGCCTAATACATTACGTTAACAGGACTACAGTCTAAATATGACTCAGCTTTTTCCTCCTTCCCACCGCAAACAGTAAGCAGACAACCGGTTATTCCGATCAAGGTCAAGCGCCACAATAAAACAAACAAGCTGTATACAGACAAACTTTTTCGAGCGCGGTTGAAATCATTCTTAATGTACAAGTCATTTTAATTAGTGGATTTTTTTACTTAACATGAAATTAGAAATGGCGAAAAAACATTGCACGAACTTTCCGACATTCAGTTATTCACACAAATACCATTTGAAAATAATCGAACAAACCCGAAAATCTCGATCTTGCTCAAATGTTGTTCAATATCAACACATTAATTCAAATCCGTGTGCTGTAGTTGAAATATTTTTTTAATTCATTGAGTGAATGTAAAAGATATTTTCCTTTTATTCGATATACTACGGACACTTTTATATCAAATTTGGTACATTGACTAGAGTCTATCTTCATATACGTCCAACATTTCGAGCAAACTCTAATGAATCGATTTTGATAAATTAGGTCGATTTTCCATTTCATTCAATAGCTTCTGATCCAGACCCAAACAAAATACGTTGTGTTTGTGTAATAATGGAGTATGTAAACAAAAGCGAAACATCCGATTTTAAAGAGCTTTTGAAGGCCTGAAATAGTTTTCTCAGAAATATTAATAAAAGGTCTCGAAATATACACGAACTAACACGATCATCATTTCTGAGTCTTGGTCCATCCTGGACCATCTCAGAAGTCGTCACCATCTGTCTAGGTTCCCTGCAACAATCCACCATCCTCTGACATTAAATGCTCTGGCATCTTGATTCACTCCATCGGCCCATCTTAGTTTCGGACGTCCACTTGTTCTTTTCCATTCCGGTATCGGGGAATATTTTTTTGACGATCAACGCATGCTTTCTGACAATGTCGCCTAAACAAATTTATATACTTCACTATATCAGTTATTGCAAGTGATTCTCCATAAATCTCCATCCTTCACTGGACCATGAATTGTTTTGCGTTTTCCTTTCCAACACCAGCAGTTGTGTTTCAATTGTCTTTGTCGTTTCTGAACCATAAACAAGACAGTGTCGGGGCGTGTCAGTGTTTTTCACGATAGTAACTTGGTGGCTTTTGTTACTAACGATTATTGTTACTAACGGCTTTGTCAATAAACGATTATTGATGTACGTCTGCAAGCCGTAATAGCAGTTATTTGAATTTACATTATGTGCCTTACAAACTAGACAATACATGAGCAATTAAATCACTTTTTTGGACTTACGGACTGTGAAAAAAGTATCTAATAATTCTTTTTGTTACACATTCACTGACTTTCTACATACTTGGTATAAGTGGCTAAAATACACCCCCTTACCGTTACCATAGCAATATTAAGGAACTTAATACATACTTGGAAAGACGTATTAAATTTGAATCACTTTTAAATCACTTTTTTGGACTTACGGACTGTGAAAAAAGGATCTAATAATTCTTTTTGTTACACAATCACTGAATTTCTACATACTTGGTATAAGTGGCTAAAATACACCCCTTTACCGTTACCATAGCAATATTAAGGAACTTAATACATACTTGGAAAGACGTATTAAATTTGAATCACTTTTAAATCACTTTTTTGGACTTACGGACTGTGAAAAAAGGATCTAATAATTCTTTTTGTTACACAATCACTGAATTTCTACATACTTGGTATAAGTGGCTAAAATACACCCCCTTACCGTTACCATAGCAATATTAAGGAATTTAACACATACTTGGAAAGACGTATTAAATTTGAATCACTTTTAAATCACTTTTTTGGACTTACGGACTGTGAAAAAAGGATCTAATAATTCTTTTTGTTACACAATCACTGACTCTACATACTTGGTATAAGTGGCTAAAATACACCCCCTTACCGTTACCATAGCAATATTAAGGAACTTAACACATACTTGGAAAGACGTATTAAATTTGAATTCATTTTTTTTACATTTACAAGAACGAAGAAATATTGGTAATAAATATCCCATTCGTTAGTTACACTTACTTCTACATAATGTGTAACGTTTAAACGCTACCGTAGTTCAACAATAACGCTTTCACTAGACGGAAAATATTAGTTTTCCACAGCGCAGAGGAAATGAAGCCGTGGGACAAGGAGGGAGATGTGTTTATTGGTACAGCCACTCAGTCAATAACCAGGTGATCGCTCAGCTACGGTTCGGGACTATTAACTTTTCCAATACTGGATCGAACCGAAACCTATTCGCAGGTAATTACGCCGTTTTGTATTTACACCGTGTGGAACTGAACAGTGCACAAACTTTCAATTAATCCGGATGTGTACGTAAACGGCGCTTAACTTTCATACTTTCAATCAGCCAACAATACAAACAAAACGTTCGCGTGATTATTTCGAAACACCGAGATTGTTTTTTGTTTTTGTTATTTTAAAGCGAAAAACACATTGAGGCTATTATCGCCTCCCTAAATGTAAATGTTAAAGTCGTGAGTGCAATGTTGTAAGTGTAAGTGTGTGTTAGACTCGGGTAACGTGAGGGACGTCTACATCATCTCAATAGGTGCAGCTAGTCTGCAACCCCCTGCGGGGACACCGAGTATAATTAATTGCACATACGATTTTTAAGTTTTTAAGTGTTTTGGTTAGTTTGAACTAAATTTGAACAAATTCAATTAGAACAAATTTAAAAGTGTTTTGTTACATTTAATAAATAAGTAAATAATATTAAATAAATTTAATACATATTTTTCAATAAAAATAGTCCCGAGATAAACAACATTTTTTAAAAGTTTCTAAATGTTTTTCGCAGGGGAACGAGCGTTAACTAACCAAATGTTTTGGATAGTTTGAACTAAATTTGAACAAACTCACTTAGATCCAATTTAAAAGTGTTTTGTCAATTGTTAAACGTTAAATTTAATAACCAAACTTGAAAAAAATATTTCATAAAAATAGTTCCGAGATAGACAACATTTTTTATAATTTCTAAATGTTTTTCACGGGGGAACTATCCAAATGTTTTGGATAGTTTGAACTAAATTTGAACAAACTCACTTAGATCCAATTTAAGAGCGTTTTGTTAATTTTTAAAGGTTCAATTTAATAAACAAACGTGAAAAATATTTTTTTAAATAAAAATTGCCCCCAGACAGACAACATTTTCCTAAAGTTTTTAAATGTTTTTGCGCGGGGTAATGACTTTAACTAACCAAATGTTTTGGATAGTTTGAACTAAATTTGAACAAACTCACTTACATCCAATTTAAGAGCGTTGTGTTAATTTTTAAAGGTTCAATTTAATAAACAAACGTGAAAAATATTTTTTGTTTGTTCCCCCAAAAGTTTCAAAATGTTTTTCGCGGGGGAACGGGCTTTAACTAACCAAATGTTTTGGATAGTTTGAACTAAATTTGAACAAACTCACTTAGAGATCCAATTTAAGAGCGTTTTGTTAATTTTTAAAGGTTCAATTTAATAAACAAACTTGAAAAATATTTTTCGTTTGTTCCCCCAAAAGTTTCAAAATGTTTTTCGCGGGGGAACAAGCGTTAACTAACCAAATGTTTTGCGTAATTTGAACTAAATTTGAACAAACTCAATTAGATCCAATTTAAAAGTATTTTGCCGATTTTTAAACGTTAAATTTCACAAAGAAACTTGAAAAACATTTTCGCCATAAAAGCAGTCCCAATATAAAGACAAATTTTACAGATTACCTCAGCAAGGAACATTTAACCGCGCGCGCGTGAAGACAAATTTTCGGGGTAAAACCCAATTTTTTAACAAGATAAATTTGTAAATCATAATTTGATTTTTCCGCGATCCATACCTTTTACCCATTTTTCGTATTTCGTGAGCAAGCGAAGTTTAAGGGTACCTGCCTTAACACAAAATGACGAATGCTTCAGTATCCCAATAAAAATTCATTGATGAAGGGTCAAACAACTGGAAAACCTGCAACGCGAAAATTAAAAAAAAAACTAATTTCGTAAACGCCACTAAATTTTCTTCTAAATTTGGTCATATCAAATAAAAGAAAATTTTGTATGTCAAAAACTACTCTAACGATTTTCATATAACTGTGGAATTTACCGTTTCCGGAATAAAAAAACCCCAACTTGGTGGGTTTTATCTTTGGAGAAAAAACGCTTTAGCACGGGCCACATGACTATATACTTAAAAAAATAAAAAGATAAAACCAATCCTAATGAATTTTATTATTAGGCCGCCTGGGTGGCCTAGTTGATGGCATACTGGGCTTTCACCCCGAGGACTCGGGTTCGATTCCCGGCCAGGGCTCGGCATTTTCATACGCTATAAATCATCCCATCGTCTGCATTAGCCCAAGTGTGCACAATAGTCGAACGTTAAACACAAAAAAAAAAAACACGCTTCAACTTTATTTTGTTATGCCACCACATAATTTAATCACCATTAGCACACGGTACCAAGACGTTCCCGATGGAGTTTTATACGGGCACAATACGACCTGTTCAATCAGTCCACGTTCCGGTGAAAGGACGTTTGGTCCCGTCGAGTTGTGAAAGGACGATTTTCTGAACCAATGAGTGGAAAAATGGAAATCCAGAAGTACCGACCTGCGTTATTTATACACACAACATGCCCGCAATTCGGAGACCCGGCTGCGTTGTTTCCACTTGGCCACAGTTCGTGATAGCATAATATTTATCTGAATACGATGAATTAAATTATTTTGTAAGCAATGTTTATGCAAAATACTAATATTTTAGAACTAGCTTAACTATTTCGTTGACGTTTAATTTGAAAACAAAAATATTCATATAGTTTACGCTAGCTAGAACGGCAATCAAGAACTACGACCATGTAACGGGCACCGATCCTGATATACAAGTTTCGAGGTGTCTTAAAATCGTTAAGAAATTTTGATTCAACTTTACCCTGGAACAAGTCAGTTTTAAAATGTCTGCCACTTACTACTAAGACATTAAAATGTCTTGCATTACTAATCGATTTATGTTTGCAAAATCTTTAGATAAACACAACGCCCAGTCTTTTTTCATTCTTGCATTACTAATCGATTTATGTTTTCGAAATCTTTAGGTAAGCACAACGCCCAGTCTTTTGTCAATCTTGCATTAATAATCGATTTATGTTTTCGAAATCTTTAGATAAACACAACGCCCAGTCTCTTGTCAATCTTGCATTACTAATCGATTTATGTTTGCAAAATCTTTACGTCAACCTAACACCCAGTCTTTTTCATTCTTGCATTACTAATTGATTTTTGTTTTCAAAATCATTAGATAAACACAACGCCCAGTCTTTTTTCAATCTTGCATTACTAATCGATTTATGTTTGCAAAATCTTTACGTCAACCTAACACCCAGTCTTTTTCATTCTAGCATTACTAATCGATTTATGTTTTCAAAATCTTTAGATAAACACAACACCCAGTCTTTTTCAATCTTGCATTACTAAACGATTTATGTTTTCAAAATTTTAGATAAACACAACACCCAGTCTTTTTTCAATCTTGCATTACTAATCGATTTATGTTTGCAAAATCTTTACGTCAACCTAACACCCAGTCTTTTTCATTCTTGCATTACTAATCGATTTATGTTTGCAAAATCTTTAGATAAACACAACGCCCAGTCTCTTGTCAATCTTGCATTACTAATCGATTTATGTTTTCAAAATCTTTAGATAATCACAACACCCAGTCTTTTTTCAATCTTGCATTACTAATCGATTTATGTTTTCAAAATCTTTAGATAATCACAACACCCAGTCTTTTTTCAATCTTGCATTACTAATCGATTTATGTTTGCAAAATCCTAACGTCAACCTAACACCCAGTCCTTTTCATTCTTGCATTACTAATTGATTTATGTTTGAAAAATCTTTAGATAAACACAACGCCCAGTCTCTTGTCAATCTTGCATTACTAATCGATTTATGTTTGCAAAATCTTTACGTCAACCTAACACCCAGTCTTTTTCATTCTAGCATTACTAATCGATTTATGTTTTCAAAATCTTTAGATAAACACAACACCCAGTCTTTTTCAATCTTGCATTACTAAACGATTTATGTTTTCAAAATTTTAGATAAACACAACACCCAGTCTTTTTTCAATCTTGCATTACTAATCGATTTATGTTTGCAAAATCTTTACGTCAACCTAACACCCAGTCTTTTTCATTCTTGCATTACTAATCGATTTATGTTTTCAAAATCTTTAGATAAAAACAACGCCCAGTCTTTTTTCATTCTTGCATTACTAATCGATTTATGTTTGCAAAATCTTTACGTCAACCTAACACCCAGTCTTTTTCATTCTTGCATTACTAATCGATTTATGTTTGCAAAATCTTTACGTCAACCTAACACCCAGTCTTTTTCATTCTTGCATTACTAATCGATTTATGTTTTCAAAATCTTTAGATAAACACAACACCCAGTCTTTTTTCATTCTTGCATTACTAATCGATTTATGTTTGCAAAATCTTTACGTCAACCTAACACCCAGTCTTTTTCATTCTTGCATTACTAATCGATTTATGTTTTCAACATTTTTAGATAAACACAACACCCAGTCTTTTTTCATTCTTGCATTACTAATCGACTTATGTTTGCAAAATCTTTAGATAAACACAACGCCCAGTCTCTTGTCAATCTTGCATTACTAATCGATTTATGTTTGCAAAATCTTTACGTCAACCTAACACCCAGTCTTTTTCATTCTTGCATTACTAATCGATTTATGTTTGCAAAATCTTTAGATAAACACAACACCCAGTCTTTTTTCATTCTTGCATTACTAATCGATTTATGTTTGCAAAATCTTTACGTCAACCTAACACCCAGTCTTTTTCATTCTTGCATTACTAATCGATTTATGTTTTCAAAATCTTTAGATAAACACAACACCCAGTCTTTTTTCATTCTTGCATTACTAATCGACTTATGTTTGCAAAATCTTTAGATAAACACAACGCCCAGTCTTTTTTCATTCTTGCATTACTAATCGACTTATGTTTGCAAAATCTTTACGTCAACCTAACACCCAGTCTTTTTCATTCTTGCATTACTAATCGATTTATGTTTTCAAAATCTTTAGATAAACACAACACCCAGTCTTTTTTCATTCTTGCATCACTAATCGACTTATGTTTGCAAAATCTTTACGTCAACCTAACACCCAGTCTTTTTCATTCTTGCATTACTAATCGATTTATGTTTTCAAAATCTTTAGATAAACACAACACCCAGTCTTTTTTCATTCTTGCATTACTAATCGACTTATGTTTGCAAAATCTTTACGTCAACCTAACACCCAGTCTTTTTCATTCTTGCATTACTAATCGATTTATGTTTTCAAAATCTTTAGATAAACACAACACCCAGTCTTTTTTCATTCTTGCATTACTAATCGATTTATGTTTTCAAAATCTTTAGATAAACACAACACCCAGTCTTTTTTCATTCTTGCATTACTAATCGACTTATGTTTGCAAAATCTTTACGTCAACCTAACACCCAGTCTTTTTCATTCTTGCATTACTAATCGATTTATGTTTTCAAAATCTTTAGATAAACACAACACCCAGTCTTTTTTCATTCTTGCATTACAAATCGATTTATGTTTGCAAAATCTTTACGTCAACCTAACACCCAGTCTTTTTCATTCTTGCATTACTAATCGATTTATGTTTTCAAAATCTTTAGATAAACACAACACCCAGTCTTTTTTCATTCTTGCATTACTAATCGATTTATGTTTGCAAAATCTTTACGTCAACCTAACACCCAGTCTTTTTCATTCTTGCATTACTAATCGATTTATGTTTTCAAAATTTTTAGATAAACACAACACCCAGTCTTTTTTCATTCTTGCATTACTAATCGACTTATGTTTGCAAAATCTTTAGATAAACACAACGCCCAGTCTCTTGTCAATCTTGCATTACTAATCGATTTATGTTTGCAAAATCTTTACGTCAACCTAACACCCAGTCTTTTTCATTCTTGCATTACTAATCGATTTATGTTTGCAAAATCTTTAGATAAACACAACACCCAGTCTTTTTTCATTCTTGCATTACTAATCGATTTATGTTTGCAAAATCTTTACGTCAACCTAACACCCAGTCTTTTTCATTCTTGCATTACTAATCGATTTATGTTTTCAAAATCTTTAGATAAACACAACACCCAGTCTTTTTTCATTCTTGCATTACTAATCGACTTATGTTTGCAAAATCTTTAGATAAACACAACGCCCAGTCTTTTTTCATTCTTGCATTACTAATCGACTTATGTTTGCAAAATCTTTACGTCAACCTAACACCCAGTCTTTTTCATTCTTGCATTACTAATCGATTTATGTTTTCAAAATCTTTAGATAAACACAACACCCAGTCTTTTTTCATTCTTGCATCACTAATCGACTTATGTTTGCAAAATCTTTACGTCAACCTAACACCCAGTCTTTTTCATTCTTGCATTACTAATCGATTTATGTTTTCAAAATCTTTAGATAAACACAACACCCAGTCTTTTTTCATTCTTGCATTACTAATCGACTTATGTTTGCAAAATCTTTACGTCAACCTAACACCCAGTCTTTTTCATTCTTGCATTACTAATCGATTTATGTTTTCAAAATCTTTAGATAAACACCACACCCAGTCTTTTTTCATTCTTGCATTACTAATCGATTTATGTTTTCAAAATCTTTAGATAAACACAACACCCAGTCTTTTTTCATTCTTGCATTACTAATCGACTTATGTTTGCAAAATCTTTACGTCAACCTAACACCCAGTCTTTTTCATTCTTGCATTACTAATCGATTTATGTTTTCAAAATCTTTAGATAAACACAACACCCAGTCTTTTTTCATTCTTGCATTACTAATCGATTTATGTTTGCAAAATCTTTACGTCAACCTAACACCCAGTCTTTTTCATTCTTGCATTACTAATCGATTTATGTTTTCAAAATCTTTAGATAAACACAACACCCAGTCTTTTTTCATTCTTGCATTACTAATCGATTTATGTTTTCAAAATCTTTAGATAAACACAACACCCAGTCTTTTTTCATTCTTGCATTACTAATCGACTTATGTTTGCAAAATCTTTACGTCAACCTAACACCCAGTCTTTTTCATTCTTGCATTACTAATCGATTTATGTTTTCAAAATCTTTAGATAAACACAACACCCAGTCTTTTTTCATTCTTGCATTACTAATCGATTTATGTTTGCAAAATCTTTACGTCAACCTAACACCCAGTCTTTTTCATTCTTGCATTACTAATCGATTTATGTTTTCAAAATCTTTAGATAAACACAACACCCAGTCTTTTTTCATTCTTGCATTACTAATCGATTTATGTTTTCAAAATCTTTAGATAAACACAACACCCAGTCTTTTTTCATTCTTGCATTACTAATCGACTTATGTTTGCAAAATCTTTAGATAAACACAACGCCCAGTCTCTTGTCAATCTTGCATTACTTGTCGATTTATGTTTGCAAAATCTTTACGTCAACCTAACACCCAGTCTTTTTCATTCTTGCATTACTAATCGATTTATGTTTGCAAAATCTTTACGTCAACCTAACACCCAGTCTTTTTCATTCTTGCATTACTAATCGATTTATGTTTTCAAAATCTTTAGATAAACACAACACCCAGTCTTTTTTCATTCTTGCATTACTAATCGATTTATGTTTGCAAAATCTTTACGTCAACCTAACATCCAGTCTTTTTTATTCTTGCATTACTAATCGATTTATGTTTTCAAAATCTTTAGATAAACACAACACCCAGTCTTTTTTCATTCTTGCATTACTTGTCGATTTATGTTTGCAAAATCTTTACGTCAACCTAACACCCAGTCTTTTTTCAATCTTGCATTACTAATCGATTTAAGTTTGCAAAATCTTTACGTCAACCTAACACTCAGTCTTTTTCAATCTTGCATTACTAATCGATTTAAGTTTGCAAAATCTTTACGTCAACCTAACACTCAGTCTTTTTCAATCTTGCATTACTAATCGATTTATGTTTGCAAAATCTTTAGATAAACACAACACCCAGCCTTTTTTCAATCTTGCACTAATCGATTTAAGTTTGCAAAATCTTTACGTCAACCTAACACTCAGTCTTTTTCAATCTTGCACTAATCGATTTAAGTTTGCAAAATCTTTACGTCAATCTAACAACCAGTCTTTTTCATTTTTGCATTACCAATCGATTTATGTTTTCAAAATCTTTAGATAAACACAACACCCAGCCTTTTTTCAATCTTGCACTAATCGATTTAAGTTTGCAAAATCTTTACGTCAACCTAACACTCAGTCTTTTTCAATCTTGCATTACTAATCGATTTATAATTGCAAAATCTTTACGTCAACCTAACACTCAGTCTTTTTCAATCTTGCATTACTAATCGATTTATGTTTGCAAAATCTTTACGTCAACCTAACACTCAGTCTTTTTCAATCTTGCATTACTAATCGATTTATGTTTGCAAAATCTTTACGTCAACCTAACACTCAGTCTTTTTCAATCTTGCATTACTAATCGATTTATGTTTGCAAAATCTTTACGTCAACCTAACACTCAGTCTTTTTCAATCTTGCATTACTAATCGATTTAAGTTTGCAAAATCTTTACGTCAACCTAACACTCAGTCTTTTTCAATCTTGCATCACTAATCGATTTATGTTTTCGAAATCTTTAGATAAACACAACACCCAGCGTTTTTTCAATCTTGCATTACTTGTCGATTTATGTTTGCAAAATCCTTACGTCAACCTAACACCCAGTCTTTTTTATTCTTGCATTACTAATCGATTTATGTTTTCGAAATCTTTAGATAAACACAACACCCAGCCTTTTGTCAATCTTGCATTACTAATCCATTTTTTTCAAAATCTATAGGTGAAAATAACAACTAGCCTTTTATCAATGAGGAACCCGCCGGGGGTGCGGACTAGAGAGGATTTAGACGTCCCTCGCTGTACCCGAGTCTAACACACACTTACACTTTAACTTTTTACACACACACTTACATTTAGGGAGGTGATAATAGCCTCAATGTGCTTTTCGCCTTAAAATAACAAAACAAACTTTTACAATGAGGCATTACTAATCAATTTATCACCTAATTGCACTATACAAAACCCTTTTTCGTAAAAAAAATCTAAAACAGTTGATTATTCAGTAATATTGATTTAAATGTTTTTTTAAGTTACATATCCTCAGTTCCATTACTGATAATATTGAAGTATTACAGGACGGGTTTTTAAAACCCGATGAATATTGATTGTCAGTTACAGGCGTATGTTCCTCCCATCTGAGTTGCTAAAACATTGTCTCCGGCGAGACGAATTTTATCACTATACATTAAAACGTTGTCGAATTGGATTCGCCAGAATATGAAATTCCTAAAGCGTGTCCTATTTCGTGAATTAAAACTGATAACATCGCTGTCTGAGCCTCGGAATACGTGTAATATCGCTTTGTGAACACCGGTTTTCATCTTGATCCGTATGTATCAACTGACGCTTCGTCTAACAAAGCGAAAAGAGCCTAACACACCGCCGTTGCTGCCAAAATTATACGCACGCTATTGTTCGCATTATACATTTTTTAAAAAATTAATATGTCATTATTAGATCTGCCGTTTGCAGAAGTTGAATCATAATATTGTTCCCACGTTTAAAAAGCAAATCGGCCAAATCTAGGTGAGCTTAACCAACTGTAACACAGAGGTTATTGGTTTATTCATTTCATTTGCCACTTGGTTGTTTCATTTGCCACTTGTACAAATCCGGAAACTGAAATTAGCTACTTGTACACCGCTTCTATTTTTATGCATTAATTCTCAGGTTTCAATATTCATATCTGTGTAATACAATATCCTTGAAATCGGTACAAATCTGTTACACTACCCGAATCAAAAAGTTTTCGTCTAACTTCTAATTCACAAAATAACACCTACTGCGCATGTCTAAAATAGCTTCAAGGTGAAGCCTATTTAAAGAGACGCCAGTAAAGAGAAAGGAACGCGATAACGCATGCGTACTGCTACTTTAACTTACTGCGCATGTCTAAAATAGCTTTAAGGTGAAGCCTATTTAAAGAGACGCCAGTAAAGAGAAAGGAACGCGATAACGCATGGGTACTGCTACTTTAACTTACTGCGCATGTCTAAAATAGCTTCAAGGTGAATCCTATTTAGACAGACGCCAGTAAAGAGAAAGGGACGAGATACCGCATGCGTACTGCGCATGTCTAAAATAGCTTCAAGGTGAAGCCTACTTAAACCGTACATTTCTTCAGATCGTTACGCTATGCGTCATCATAACTAATCATCGCTTTCCAAGTTTAAAGGAAAGCTCATAAAGTAAACTGAGCCGCGCTTACTTAGTTTATTCAAAGAAGTTCGAGCGAAGTAATTGAGAAGTTTACCGAGTCACGTGTACACAAAGTTACGAAACAGTGTTGCCAGTGTTTCTAAATCAACTATTGTGCGTTACAGGTTTTATTTTATCGTGAAGCTTGCGGAACTAGGTGGGGTTGTGGTGGGGACCTGTTGAGGAATGTTTCTGTATACGTCACTTGTTTTTAAATCTGAATACACGGCGATTGTTTTTCAATTTGCTACGAAGGTACCTTGTACAAAGCCCGAATAAGTATGCGTAGAATTTTTTCCTATTCACTCCCCCCCGCTGATTTAACAGTGACGAGTGTATAGCTGGCTTTTTCAGTAATACTCGCAAAGACCTATTATAGTTTTAACTGCTTTATGGAGAAAAACATAAAATCTCCAATCAAGTTGTATTCCGTATATTAGGTTAACATAAATTTATTTGTTCAAAACTGATTATTTTTTAAGTTAGCAGTTTTCTCTACTTTCCCACGTCATGAAGAATCTCTTCTTTCCGGAGAGAGCCGCCTCGGTGGCCTAGTTGATAGCGTACTGGTCTTTCACCCCGAGGACCCGGGTTCGATTCCCGGCCAGGACTTGGCATTTTCATACGCTATAAATCATCCCAACGTCTGCATTAGCCCAAGTGTGCACAATAGTCGGACGATAAACACCAAAAAAACAAAACAAAAAACAAAAACAAACAAAAAAACAAAAAAAATCTTTCCGGCTTAAAACGTTCTCCGACGTCTTCCGATTCCTAGCTTCCATTTTTCTCTATCGTCCCACATATCTTTACCCAATCCCCACTCTCTCACTTCCTTATCGATTCCTTTTTACCAACTAAGTTTCGGACTTCCTTTTGTTGCAACCATGAGGTTTCATTTTAGAATCTGTTTGGGAAGTCGATTTTCATCGATCCATTGGGCATGACCAAACCATCAACATTGTTTTGTCTTTGTCGTCTACAGTGGCGTTCTTCACATCAGTAATGTCACAGATTCTTCAACATAACCTTTTCGACCCTCCTGCGGCTCTTCACCAGTAGTTGGTTCAGTAACATTTTACCTAAATATTAACGGTTATCGGTTAAAATGGCGGAAAACGTTACGAGCGCTGTCGTACAGCGGTGGCCAGACAATTAATTAACAATATACTGCAAGGTTCACTGTTCCCTGAACTATTAGTACTTTTATTAACGGCACGGTGGTCTAAATACGACCTAGCTGTTTCCTTCCCCTTCCACTAACAGTAAGCACAAAACCTGTTGGAAATAAACGTACAAAAATATTGCACGAACTTTCTCACATTCAATTATTTCCAATAAAAACAGAAGGCAACTGACAAAAGACGCGGCAATTTTGACTGTAATTAATTTTTAACAATCGGCACAGATCATAATCGGAAAAAAACTGGTGACTGTTCGTAAAAGCTTTGTATATCTGAAGGAACACTTCAGTCGAAAAAGATGTTCTAACAAGTTTGAACTGTGTATCTATGCGCTAATCACTTGATACTGAACTAATTTCGATGGAATTTCGCACGCACGTCTGGTTTCCCTTTATATCAAGATAATTTAAAAAACAACATTTTTTAATTACAAAATTTTTGATTAATTTTTTATGATCAGCTGTTTTTTTTCGACTTAACGATTTTTATTCAATTCGACGTTGTCATTACGCACCCAAAAACAAATATGATCGTTATAATCCCAAAATAATGGGTTCGGAAAAAAGTAAAAACACAACCGAATTATTTTAAATCGGTTTATCAGATTTTTCACAAATTTTGAAAACACGTGAAGATTCCTCTGGCGGAGGGACCTTCACATGAAACTATTATTTCGAAAAAAAAACTAACAAAAACTAATTTTCCAGTTTCTTTATATTTTTGAAAACTTTTGTTTTTTAGATAGCAACTCGTGAGTTATGTTTGGGATAATTTAATCGTTCAAGAAATTTGGCCATTAGAGGCAACTTTGAAAAAACCTATTTCCTTAATAAAAACAAAACTTTTTTGCGAAATTAACACTACAAAATCGATCGGTCTGTGTATCCAGCCGGTCAGTCTGCTGCGTCTCCGAACTTGCGCACCTCAAGGTAGATTCGAGACTGCAGATACAGTAAAATTTTCTCTTGCGCGTTAACATCCCTTATCAGTTTCTCATAAATTATAGACGTTGAAATTAACACTACAAAATCTATCGGTCTGTGTATCCAGCCGGTCAGTCTGGTGCGTCTCCGAACTTGCGCATCTCAAGGTCGTAGGTTCGAGACTGCAGATACAGTAAAATTTTCTCTTGCGCGTTAACATCCCTCATCAGTTTCCCATAAATTATAGACGTTGATATTAACACTACAAAATCTATCGGTCTGTGTATCCAGCCGGTCAGTCTGCTGCGTCTCCGAACTTGCGCACCTCAAGGTAGATTCGAGACTGCAGATACAGTAAAATTTTCTCTTGCGCGTTAACATCCCTTATCAGTTTCCCATAAATTATAGATGTTGAAATTAACACTACAAAATCTATCGGTCTGTGTATCCAGCCGGTCAGTCTGCTGCGTCTCCGAACTTGCGCACCTCAAGGTAGATTCGAGACTGCAGATACAGTAAAATTTTCTCTTGCGCGTTAACATCCCTCATCAGTTTCTCATAAATTATAGATGTTGAAATTAACACTACAAAATCTATCGGTCTGTGTATCCAGCCGGTCAGTCTGGTGCGTCTCCGAACTTGCGCACCTCAAGGTCACAGGTTCGAGACTGCAGATACAGTAAAATTTTCTCTTGCGCGTTAACGTCCCTCATCAGTTTCTCATAAATTATAGACGTTGAAATTAAACAAATTTCTTTCAACGAATTTATAAAAACGATTTCTCTACAACACAGATTACAATACTATCGATCCCGATTCATTTAACGGTTTGTTTGGATGCCTGCACTCGACACGGGGTCGCAAATAAAAGCAATTACATTGTGATGGGAAAGTTTCAAGAGCGAATTGTCGAGTCTGTAATTAATGCGGATTCGCGCACGACTGAGCTAATTGCAACGATGGCCTGCCTTGTGCTGCAGTAACACTGCACTCATCGGCACCGCTCCGCTGGCGTTTAAACTGTTAGCTCGGAAATTATAACACTTTTTAAGAAGAAAAACTGTGTACTGTATTTTTTTAAAAATAGTTCAACTTTTAACTGTAGCTCTCTGAAAAGAATTACCTGGCATTACAGTTAAAAGAAACTCCAAAGGGGCTCACACTGTGAGTACGGATTTGGTGACCCCTTGTCGGATTTAACATTTGTTCATCTATCGACTCTTGGGTGGAACACCGTACACCGAAGGTTGCGTTGCTAAGGAATAGTTTAGCTTAAGTACGCGGGATTTGCAACCTACAGAACTAACCTAACCTTATCTATGCATAAGTAGCTCAGTATGATTGGGAATAAGCCTTTAAAGCTGAGGAAATAGCAAACGTGGGACTTAGGAGTGGAAATAGCAAGTGGAAATAGCATGGAAGAGAGAGAGAGAGAGAGAGAGAGAGAGAGAGAGAGAGAGAGAGAGAGAGAGAGAGAGAGAGAGAGAGAGAGAGAGAGAGAGAGAGAGAGAGAGAGAGAGAGAGAGAGAGAGAGAGAGAGAGAGAGAGAGAGAGAGAGAGAGAGAGAGAGAGAGAGAGAGAGAGAGAGAGAGAGAGAGAGAGAGAGAGAGAGAGAGAGAGAGAGAGAGAGAGAGAGAGAGAGAGAGAGAGAGAGAGAGAGAGAGAGAGAGAGAGAGAGAGAGAGAGAGAGAGAGAGAGAGAGAGAGAGAGAGAGAGAGAGAGAGAGAGAGAGAGAGAGAGAGAGAGAGAGAGAGAGAGAGAGAGAGAGAGAGAGAGAGAGAGAGAGAGAGAGAGAGAGAGAGAGAGAGAGAGAGAGAGAGAGAGAGAGAGAGAGAGAGAGAGAGAGAGAGAGAGAGAGAGAGAGAGAGAGAGAGAGAGAGAGAGAGAGAGAGAGAGAGAGAGAGAGAGAGAGAGAGAGAGAGAGAGAGAGAGAGAGAGAGAGAGAGAGAGAGAGAGAGAGAGAGAGAGAGAGAGAGAGAGAGAGAGAGAGAGAGAGAGAGAGAGAGAGAGAGAGAGAGAGAGAGAGAGAGAGAGAGAGAGAGAGAGAGAGAGAGAGAGAGAGAGAGAGAGAGAGAGAGAGAGAGAGAGAGAGAGAGAGAGAGAGAGAGAGAGAGAGAGAGAGAGAGAGAGAGAGAGAGAGAGAGAGAGAGAGAGAGAGAGAGAGAGAGAGAGAGAGAGAGAGAGAGAGAGAGAGAGAGAGAGAGAGAGAGAGAGAGAGAGAGAGAGAGAGAGAGAGAGAGAGAGAGAGAGAGAGAGAGAGAGAGAGAGAGAGAGAGAGAGAGAGAGAGAGAGAGAGAGAGAGAGAGAGAGAGAGAGAGAGAGAGAGAGAGAGAGAGAGAGAGAGAGAGAGAGAGAGAGAGAGAGAGAGAGAGAGAGAGAGAGAGAGAGAGAGAGAGAGAGAGAGAGAGAGAGAGAGAGAGAGAGAGAGAGAGAGAGAGAGAGAGAGAGAGAGAGAGAGAGAGAGAGAGAGAGAGAGAGAGAGAGAGAGAGAGAGAGAGAGAGAGAGAGAGAGAGAGAGAGAGAGAGAGAGAGAGAGAGAGAGAGAGAGAGAGAGAGAGAGAGAGAGAGAGAGAGAGAGAGAGAGAGAGAGAGAGAGAGAGAGAGAGAGAGAGAGAGAGAGAGAGAGAGAGAGAGAGAGAGAGAGAGAGAGAGAGAGAGAGAGAGAGAGAGAGAGAGAGAGAGAGAGAGAGAGAGAGAGAGAGAGAGAGAGAGAGAGAGAGAGAGAGAGAGAGAGAGAGAGAGAGAGAGAGAGAGAGAGAGAGAGAGAGAGAGAGAGAGAGAGAGAGAGAGAGAGAGAGAGAGAGAGAGAGAGAGAGAGAGAGAGAGAGAGAGAGAGAGAGAGAGAGAGAGAGAGAGAGAGAGAGAGAGAGAGAGAGAGAAGAGAGAGAGAGAGAGAGAGAGAGAGAGAGACCAAGGGCTGTATCTAGACCCGATGAACCGACAAGCAACATACTACAGGCATTAAAAAAAACCCAAAGGGGCTCACACTGTGAGTACGGATTTGGTGACCCCTTGCCGGATTTAACATTTGTTCATCTATCGACTCTTGGGTGGAACACCGTACGCCGAAGGTTGCGTTGCTAAGGAATAGTTTAGCTTAAGTACGCGGGATTTGCAACCTACAGAATTAACCTAACCTTATCTATGCATAAGTAGCTCAGTATGATTGGGAATAAGCCTTTAAAGCTGAGGAAATAGCAAACGTGGGACTTAGGAGTGGAAATAGCATGGAAGAGAGAGAGAGAGAAACCAGGGGCTGTATCTAGACCCGATGAACCGACAAGCAACATACTACAGGAAAGCTTAAAGGGCCTATCCAATCTTTATTGGAAGAGACAAGAAATGCGGTTATACGTCAGTATGGTGATGGCCTATCGCAGATCAGACAGACGTTTCTAGATGTACAAACCTCTATTAAGAGCGCCAAATCGGAAACTAAAAAGAACGGAAGCGGCAGCGAAGGGGCTTCTAACGAAACGTAGCAGCAGAAGACTTTCCAGGGCCAAGTCTTGGGGGTGAGAAATACAACCCTTACAGAGCTGACGTCAACCGTTCTCCAACAATGATGGCTGACAGCCAGGAACATTAAGATGCCTGAC
The DNA here is from genome assembly GCA_022606455.1 of Callitettix versicolor. Classification (NCBI taxonomy): domain Eukaryota; kingdom Metazoa; phylum Arthropoda; class Insecta; order Hemiptera; family Cercopidae; genus Callitettix; species Callitettix versicolor. The sequence goes on along the minus strand of CM040186.1, from coordinate 16,541,767 downwards.
AAAGGGAAACTCAGAAAAACTATGACATCATTACAGGGACGCCGTGATCTGAGAGTGCACACGAACAGGATATGAATATATCACAGAGAAACCGTTTGTAGGTTATGCAGGAAGGAAGAAGAGGCATGGACATATATGACATATATGTAAGGCTTTTGCCAGAAGGAAGTAAAGGGTTTGGATTCAAAGACCCTGAGGACCTCTAACAGAGTGAGCTAGTTGACTGCTAGAACTAATTGAGGGCACCATTCTACTGAACTAAAATATAAGGTTTAGCTGCACGGTAATAGCTACGATCACGGTGTCAGAGACCACTAAACTCCATAACCTCAAAAAATAAAATAGGTCCTTCTAAGTGGACTTACAGAACAGGATTCCTTGTGTACAAGAAACAAGAAACATGAGGCTAATTACGAGGCACTGTAATTTGAGGGTGCATCTCAGCAGGGTACCTAAGAGAACTACGAAGATTGAGTGAGCCGAATGAGAAATGGATCATATAATTTATGATTGTGATGGTCTTGCCAGCAGTAGGCGAAGATGTTTGGCTTCCAGGACATCTAGGACTTGCTGTTGAATGGGCAAGTCGGTGGAGTGCTCACTCATTGACGGACCCATTGGCTCAGTAACCTTAGCACTGACGTTGGCAGGGATACTAAACCCCGTAACGTCTAACTTCTAATCCACAATGTTAATTAACTACCTGACCGATTTAGATGAAATGTAGGATGCAGGTTTGCCAATATCTCGATAATATTTTTTTAATGCTGTAAAAGGATGTTCGCAAAATCAGCATAAACATTTTTCGCAAGATTTTGCACAAATGTAGCCAACGAGTGCAGACCAAAAATTTCAGTTCAGCAGTCACCGAAAAGAAACTATAAAAATGTATACAGTTTCTCTAAATAGGTTAATCAGATTTTAACAAACTTTAGACACATACAACTCAAGTCAGAGTACCAACTTTGTAAACAACATTTTTTTTGGAATAAATCTGTCATAATTTTGTTTTCCCCGCTACGTCGACACCTTTCAAACACAAATATCTTGAAAATAATCACGTCCTATTTCAAGTTTCCAGATAAAATTCAATTGATTTTTTCTTTCAATATTTACCTTTCCTTCTCAATTTCAACTTGTACTATATTTCGAACACACACAAAGGTTTATCAGTAGGTACACAGTACAATCCGAGTAACCAATCACGAGAAAGAACGGATTAACCATTGTCTAATTCCGTTGTTCTATTTACCCAACCATGCACGCAACTGGCAAAGAGCTACCAGCTTAACAATGATTGGAAGAGAACAGGTTACTTGACTTTAGCAAATACGGTTCTGTGCTCTACAAATATTTCGATTTAATAAAAACGTACTAACCGTGCTGAAAACATCTGTAATAACAGATCGTACCAAGCAAAATGTGTTCAGCGTTATCTCTACGCCGTATATTCAAACATAAATTTTTAAAGCGAAGCTTTCAATGTAAGCTTTGGAGTGAAAAGTAAATAGAAAGTGTCCCGAACCTTCTTAACGTAACGAAAATATGAAACGGAAACGAGCAAACGAATTTCATCTCTCTATATCGGTCTCTTTTTCTTCATCCTTTTCGATAACAGTACACGCGTATTATATGGAAACGTTGTGTTGCTTTGGTTTCAAGAACACGTGCACTTTGTGACCGTTTAAAATACATTCGTAATGAATATAAACGTTTGTAATAATTGCTGTTAATATTGCTAGTTTTTAACAACATAACCTGAAATATGTTATAGCACATCAGCTGTTCAACGGAATCAGCTGATCGTTAGAGAGTAATATAAAACAACTGATCATTTACTATAACTCCAGTAAATAATATCTAAGCTAGGTTCACGTATTTATCTCCCGCTGGGTATCTCTAACACACACTTACACTTACAACGCTACACTTTACACTTACATTTACGTTTATGGAGGGGATAATAGCCTCAATGTGCTTTTCGTCTTAAAATAACAACAACAAAAAACACGTATTTATTTACTTAAACAAAGCATGATATTTGAAAACATATCTTCAAATTAATTATCCATCAGAAAATTAAATTGGTATTATGTAAGTCAGAACTTATTTTCAACAAATTGACATGAAATAAAACGCTTAATGGATAATCCAGGTAGGATAATACACAGTACGTTCCAGGTCCTCTGAAACGCTTTTAATTTACCGAAATTAAAAGGTAATATATATATATATATATATATATATATATTATTATTATTATTTATTATTATTTGCGTATAGACCCTGTTGGATCACGCAAAGCACTCCGACTCGTGTCTTGTTCCTTCTCATCCTCCACACCTCCCTCATCCTGTCCCCATGGATCCCCTTCCGCTCTTCCGTCCATTTTACCCCTGCTCTCTTTGGGATTTCATTCTCTGGGACCTTCCAACCGAGCATCTTTCTCCTGTATGCGTGCCTGTCTTCAACGTCTGTTGAGTCTATTTCTGCGTCATGTAGGTCTATTCTGACTGTGCAATCCACGACGTTGTTGATTTGACACCTTGTATATACTTAAAGATTCTGCTGGCAAGTCTCGTTGTTGGGAGTCTACTGATGTGTCCATAGAACCGAAACCTCCTTCTTCTGATATCTGCTGCCAGGTTCGATATCTTCTCTGTGGTCTTCCGGGAGTGCAACCTGTATCCATGTTCTGTTAATCTCGGGCCAAGGATCTTCCTCAAGATTTTGCGTTCTTCCTTCAAAATACCCTCCATGGTAGCTTTTGTGTGGAGTGCTAGCGTCTCGCTTGCATATAATACCTCCGGTTTTATGACTGTGTTGTAGTGTATGATTTTTTTGTGTGCATTATATATATATATATATATATATATATATATATATATATATATATATAATGCACACAAAAATCATATATATAAATTACCTATATATAAATTACCTATATATAAATTACCTAATTACTAAATTACTAATTTAATATATATATATATATATATATATATATATATATATATATATATATGTGTGTGTGTGTGTGTGTTATTAGATATAATTACTGTACACAAACTGTTATATATACGAATTGTTATATATGCAAACATATTACACCGGCTCGATTTATCTAAAATTTTATGACTAGACATAGTCTTATATGTTCATGACGCGAAAATATACGTATAACAATTTGCCAGTATTAATTAATATATACTTAATGCATTATATAATACGTTCTGTATGCAGTATATTTTGGCATTTAAATCAAAAGGGGCTAACTCTCATGATATAAGAGCAAATATACGAGGGTTGTCCGTAAAGTAAAATTCCCAAGGAGCTATAGTCGCTGCGAACGTTGTTATGCGGGATCCGATGAGCTTGGCTTGCAGCTTGATTCCTCCTCTTCGCGAGCGGTCTGCGACGCTCAGTCTTGGCTTGGTAGCCGTTAATAATGGAATTGCCTCTTCTGTCTCCCGCTAGGTGCGAATTACGCTCTGTGATCCGTTTTTTTTTGTGCAAAAAACATTGCGCCGGTGGACATTCATATCCAACTGTGTGAAGTCTGCGGAGAAAAATGTATGAGCACACAACACGTGCGCAAATGGTGCAGATAATTCAAAGACAAACAGCGATCCTGACGGCCAATTGTTTCGGACGAAACGATTGCGAAAGTGGAAGAAGCAATGCTGAACGATCGAAAGGTGACTGTTCGGGAGCTCTCCGAGATGATCCCTGATCTCAGCAAGACCTGGATTGATAAAATTTTGACAGATCATTTAGGGTATAGCAACGTTTGTGCAAAATGGGTCCCAAGCAAACCACAAACGGCAACGGATTGATGCGGCCCGCGAATTTCTTCAGGCCTACGAAACCGATGGCAAGAAATATTTAAACTCCATTGTCACTGGGGACAAGACCTGGGTACACTATATGACACCGGACACGAAAGAACAATCACGTCAATGGAAACATCCAGAGTCACCGAAGCTGCGGAAGTTCAAACAAAAACTGTCTGCCGGCAAAATCATGGCAAGTGTGTTTTGGGACAGGAAGGGGTTATTGTTGTGCGAATTCATTCATACCGGCACAACAATCAATGCTGATCGTTACTGTGAGACGTTAAGGAACCTTCGCCGCGCGATTCAAAACAAGAGAAGAGGCATGCTCATGAAGGGAGTTTGTTTCCATGAAGACAACGCTCGTCCGCACACCGCCCGTGTAACAACCGATCTCATCAACCAATTTGGATGGGATACTGTCACACATCCGCCCTACAGTCCGGACATAGCCTCAAGTGACTACCATCTCTTCCCTAATTTGTAGAAACACATGGGTGGGACGCATTTTAGTACCAGAGAGGAGCTGAAATAAAACGTTTTAAGCTACCTTCGCGGCGCGGCGGGAGAGTTTTTCGACTCAGGCATACAAAAGATAGTTCACCGTATCTCTCAACGGCCATTATGTCGAAAAATATAAAAAAGTATAAGCTTTCCAAAAATGTATTATTCAACGCAAATGAACATGTTTTTCATTGTGAAAAATTATTGGGAACCTTATTTTACGGACAACCGTCGTATATATAAAACCAGCGCAAATGTTAGTGCCTTTTCAGATATTAAGAGAATACGGGGTAAAAAGTCTGAGGTTGTGGGAAAAGTGAGCAACGATTATGTCTGACGTGTGATAGCAGTGCTGTAAGATTAATGAAGCGAAGGCTATCACAGTGCGACAGGGACAAGGGACACACGCCACGTTGCACTTGCACATCACTGTGTCACGAATAGTAAACAGTTCAGAAAATAGTGCGACAGGGACAAGGGACACACGCCACGTTGCACTTGCACATCACTGTGTCACGAATAGTAAACAGTTCAGAAAATAGTGCGACAGGGACAAGGGACACACGCCACGTTGCACTTGCACATCACTGTGTCACGAATAGTAAACAGTTCAGAAAATAGTGCGACAGGGACAAGGGACACACGCCACGTTGCACTTGCACACACTGTGTCACGAATAGTAAACAGTTCAGAAAATAGTGCACAGGGACATCACTGTGCACTTGCACATCACTGTGTCACGAATAGTAAACAGTTCAGAAAATAGTGTCAAGGACACCTTGACTGCAACCTGTTTAATAAAGCTAGACAATTGAACAAGCATTTGTTTTACAAAAGAGTAATTCAGCGAGTACTTACTTCATTAAAAAATAACAATAACAAAAGTATTTATTAAAAACAATTTAATTAAAGTTTTATAAAACTCTACAATGAAAACAAATAAAAGTTTCATAAAACTTTGCAATAAAAAAAAAAAAAAAAACACTTGAATGTTTCAAATTATTTGGTAATATAACAAGTAATTATTTCATAAAAAATAACAATAAAAAGAAATACTGTATATTTTTCATAAAACTTGCTTGTTAAACAAGTACTAACTTCATAAAGATTAAACAATAAAGAAAAGTACTACACTAGTTTCATAGAACTAGGCAATTAAACAGGAACTTACATCATAAACCGTAACAATGAAAACAAGTACACCTTTATAAAACGTGATAATTAAACAATTGCAGTACTTATTTCATAAAACATAACAATAAAAAGAAATACCGTATATTTTTCATAAAACTTGCTTATTAAACAAGTACTAACTTCATAAAGATTAAACAATAAAGAAAAGTACTACACACGTTTCACAGAACTAGGCAATTAAACAGGAACTTACATCATAAACCGTAACAATGAAAACAAGTACACCTTTATAAAACGTGATAATTAAACAATTGCAGTATTTATTTCATAAAACATAACAATAAAAAGAAATACCGTATATTTTTCATAAAACTTGCTTATTAAACAAGTACTAACTTCATAAAGATTAAACAATAAAGAAAAGTACTACACATGTTTCATAGAACTAGGCAATTACATCATAAACCGTAACAATGAAAACAAGTACACCTTTATAAAAAGTGATAATTAAACAATTGCAGTACTTATTTCATAAAACATAACAATAAAAAGAAGTACTGTATAAGTGTCGAAAAACCTGGAAATTAAACTCGTATTTGTAAATTAAACCTGCATTTATTTCATAAAACATAACTATAAAAACAAGTACTGTATATGATTCTTAGAACTTGTTAATTTAACAAGTACTTATTTCATAAAACTTAACATAAAAAAACAAATAAATAATATAAATAATAATAATTTACGTTTAAAAAAACTTGGTAATTAAACAAGTATATGACATCTAACATAAAATGAAAAATGAAAAGTATCTCTTTCGTAAAACTTGGTAATTGAACAACACCTTGTTTCACGAAACACTGCAATTCATCGAACTTTCAATTCATAAAATTTGTTAATCAAGTCGTGTTTAATAAAATTTAGCAATTCATCAAATCCCAATTTCGAAATACTTGACAATTAATCATTGCTTTTACTTCGAAAACCTTGTCGACTCAACAAATCTTTGTTTAAAAACAAGTTTAAGAATTATTATTATTAGAGTCGCAAAGTTTCTTTACTAAGGCAAGGCACCACTGCGCATGATCAGTCTGGTTTAAAAAAGTTCAAATAAAACTGTACACTTTTCATTATTATTTTACAAAAAATTTACTTTTAACAATATTACTTTAATAAAAGAAACTTCTTTTTAACGTACGTATCACAACGATTATTAATATTAACTGCACTGTTAAAAACAACAATAAACATAACCTCAATTGAAATGATATTGAAGCGAAATCAGCTGTTTCGAAGTAGTCACTTCCAGTCTAGATATATACAAGAACAATATATGCTGTGAGATATGCATTACGGATTCAAGCGTGACGCGAAAGCAAATGTTTATACCCATGTTTTGTCAACCGCTACCATACAAGTTGTCACTTCAAAAATACATTCTATTAATCACTAAACAAAAATTAGAGCGTTCCTTGACAACAAACTGAATCTTTCCCCGTGCAAAACATAGGTATATATCCATACTCCGCGATAAGAAGTAGTCACTTCAACACTTCAATTAGAGCGTTTTGTGACTTCAAACTGAATTTTTTCCTCGTGCAAAACATACACCCATATCCCGCGATTAGTACTAGTCACTTCAACACTTCAATTAGAGCGTTCCGTAACGGCAAACTGAATTTTTCCCCATGCAAAACATACACCCATACCTCGCGATAAGAAGTAGTCACTTCAATTAGAGCGTTCCGTGACGGCAAAATGAATTTTCCCCCGTGCAATACATACATGCGTAACCCACGATAAGAAGTAATCACTTCAACACTTCAATTAGAGCATTCCGTGACGGTAGAGCGTTCCGTGACGGCAAAATGAATTTTCACCAGTGCAATACATACACCCATACCTCGCGATAAAAGTAGTCACTTCAACACTTCAATTAGAGCGTTCCGTGACGGCAAAATGAATTTTCCCCCGTGCAATACATACATGCGTAACCCACAATAAGAAGTAGTCACTTCAACACTTCAATTAGAGCGTTCCGTGACGGGAAAATGAATTTTCCCCCGTGAAATACATACATGCGTAACCCACGATAAGAAGTAGTCACTTCAACACTTCAATTAGAGCGTTCCGTGACGGCAAAAAATTTTCCCCCGTGCAATACATACATGCGTAACCCACGATAAGAAGTAGTCACTTCAACACTTCATTAGAGCGTTCCGTGACGGTAGAGAGTTCCGTGACGGGAAAATGAATTTTCCAATGTGCAATACATACACCCATACCCCGCAATAAGAAGTAGTCACTTCAACACTTCAATTAGAGCGTTCCGTTACGGCAAAATGAATTCCCCCCCCGTGCAATACATACACACATACCTCGCGATAAGAAGTAGTCACTTCAACACTTCAAATAGAGCGTTCCGTGACGGTAGAGCGTTCCGTGACGGCAAAATGAATTTTCCCCGTGCAATACATACATGCGTAACCCACGATAAGAAGTAGTCACTTCAACACTTCAATTAAAGCGTTCCGTGACGGCAAAATGAATTTTTTCCCATGCAATACATACACCCATACCCTGCGATAAGAAGTAGTCAATTCAACGCTTCAATTAGAGCGTTCCGTGACGGCAAAATAAATTTCCCCCCGTGCAATACATACACCCATACCTCGCGATAAGAAGTAATCACAAAAATCATATCAATTTTTGTTAAAAACCCATTTTAAAAGTATTTTATTTATAATTTCAGATACGCTTATACACAAACGAACACGTGCAATAATGTAAGTAGGTCTAAATCACTGAATACGAACCAAGAACATTTTAAGCGTTCAAAATAGGCTACACGTAATACACGCTGTCTGGACGAGTAAGTGCTTGCCTGCTATTAGTCAAAAGTAAACAACCCTTCAGTGGCGAGGTCGAGGGGGAGGTAGGGGGTAACTAAAAGTTCCGTGTCGGAGAGCAAATAATCACAGTTCGTCGAGGGGAAACTTGCTCTTTCGGTGGATATTTCAAATGTATAAGCGAGAAAAGCAAACGCATAACTTCAAATATATTACACGAAAAATATATTGAAATTAAAAATCAAAAAATAGCCCGCCCGTTTTGGCAATGTTTACGGGAAGTTTCCAATAACCAATCCGGACCCGTAAGGCCCAAATATTTCATATTGGGTTAGTTATCGTTATTAATTAAAGTTCTCGAAGTAAACTATAAGTAAGAGTTTATCACAAAAGTTAAGTTTACAATCAAAATCTTAGACATACTTTTTGAGATATAGAAGGGTTGGATCACGGCTAGTCGGTGTATCATTGCTGTTTAGAACCTAAAGTACATGTAATTAACACAAAGTGATTAGCGTACAGTGTCTACAATCACTTACGTCCACTTCACTGGACTTAACCAACGACAACGCTCGTACATTTTCCTCCAATTTAACCTATAACCGTAACATTTACGAAAAATGTTACTGGGCCAACTTTTTCGGAAAGTTTATGTTCTCTCCTTGAAGCGGTTAACATTATGATAGGTTTTGCCGTTCAGCCAGTATTACAGGAAATACCCAGAAACCTCACTCGCGACATTAAATCAGAACCAACTATCTCTTACACAGAAGTGAACAGGAGTTTTTGTAACGACGTATCTTACACATACGTCGTTTGGGTTTTATACAAAGAGCCGATTTTCAAACACACACACACACACACACACACACACACACACACACACACACACACACACACACACACACACACACACACACACACACACACACACACACACACCTACCGCTACGAACACTGCATGCTGTAAGGACAGTAGTTTTTCGTTTTTGTTATTTTAAGGCGAGAAGCACATTGAAGCTATTATCGCCTCCCTAAATGTAAGTGTGAGTGTAAAGTGTTAAAGTCGTAAGTGTGTGTTAGACTCGGGTACAGCAAGGGAAGTCTAAATCCTCTCAATAGGTGCAGCTAGTCTGCACCCCCTGCAGGGAAGGACAGTGGTGAGACATTTGAGAAAATATTACTATTAATAGTTGAACACTCTGCCGCAAGATGCTACCAGCAGCGAGCGCTCACATCCTCTCATAAAGGTTATCAATCTAGTACGTTTGTATTCAATGACGAGGATGATAAAAAATTTTGTTTTGGAAATCCGCTTCCATAACGTCAGCATGCAGCGACTTACGTTCGAATAGATTTCTTAAAACTATTATACTTTCCCTCTAAAGTACAAATAGCTGACCTTGAAACATTACCGAGCGCAGCGAAAGGCTTCAGAATATCTGTTACTGTCATACTTGCCGGGAGAGAAAAAAAGGAAAATAAATTATGTTTAAATAAAATACAGCACTTTATGAAGGAGTCGCGGCGGGCGGGTATAATGCCAGAGATTGTAAGCAAGCGAGTGATGGATGGTGTTCGCCGAGCCTCGGTTTCTGTGTCTTTCAGCTCCATACAAATTGTAACTACACGCTGTCTGATGCAAACCTCTAACTGTATATATTAATAATGCAAAGACAAATGATCGCTGAACCTGCGAATTGAAACCGAACGCGGAAATGTTACCTGATACTGCCAACGGATCACTAATGTATCAGGCGTCACGTTTTGCAAACTTTCCTTCAAGAGTTATAACAAAAAAAAGCAGCACGACAATATTATGAATAGACCGGATAAATCAGAACTCCGTACGGATTCGTACGGAGCAAGTACAATCGTACTGCAAGCCGATTGTTAATGGATGGATGTGTATATCTTAAACTTCGAAATAATCGCAACACGTTGACATGATGGAAGCAAATATCTAAACATACTTTCTTTATATATATATATATATATATATATATATATATATATATATATATATATATATATGTGTGTGTGTGTGTGTGTGTGTGTGTGTGTGTGTGTGTGTAATAATATATATAACGCTAATATAGCGTGTCGAGATTATTGTAAATTATTGTGTTTTGTTAAAATAAGGAACTCTACGCTCATTTCATAAATTAGATTAAACGTTTCTTTCTAAGCTGCCTTACATGTAAACTAACGCTGCTAAGAATAGCAGATATAATGCTGCTAATATAGTAAACTAAAGCCAAATAAACTAACTAACGCTTCTAATAACAGCAGGTATAATGCTGCTAATATAGCAGACTAACGTCAAATAAACTAACGCTGCTAAGAATAGCAGGTATAATGCTGCTAATATAGTAAACTAAAGCCAAATAAACTAACTAACGCTTCTAATAACAGCAGGTATAATGCTGCTAATATAGCAGACTAACGTCAAATAAACTAACGCTGCTAAGAATAGCAGGTATAATGCTGCTAATATAGTAAACTAAAGCCAAATAAACTAACGCTGCTAATATAGTAAACTAACGCTCGTAATAACAGCAGATATAATGCTGCTAATATAGCAAACTAACGTCAAATAAACTAACGCTCGTAATAACAGTAGATATAATGCTGCTAATATATCAAACTAACGCTCGTAATAACAGCAGATATAATGCTGCTAATATAGTAAACTAAAGCCAAATAAACTAACGCTGCTAATAATAGTAGATATAATGCTGCTAATATAGTAAACTAAAGCCAAATAAACTAACCCTGCTAATAATAGTAGATATAATGCTGCTAATATAGTAAACTAAAGACAAATAAACTAACCCTGCTAATAATAGTAGATATAATGCTGCTAATATAGTAAACTAAAGTCAAATAAACTAACGCTTCTAATAACAGCAGATATAATGCTGCTAATATAGCAGACTAACGTCAAATAAACTAACGCTGCTAAGAATAGCAGATATAATGCTGCTAATATAGTAAACTAAAGCCAAATAAACTAACCCTGCTAATATAGCAAAATAACGCTCGTAATAACAGCAGATATAATGCTGCTAATATAGCAAACTAACGTCAAATAAACTAACGCTCGTAATAACAGCAGATATAATGCTGCTAATATAGTAAACTAAAGCCAAATAAACTAACGCTGCTAATAATAGTAGATATAATGCTGCTAATATAGTAAACTAAAGCCAAATAAACTAACGCTGCTAATAATAGTAGATATAATGCTGCTAATATAGTAAACTAAAGCCAAATAAACTAACGCTGCTAATAATAGTAGATATAATGCTGCTAATATAGTAAACTAAAGCCAAATAAACTAACGCTCGTAATAACAGCAGATATAATGCTGCTAATATAGCAGACTAACGTCAAATAAACTATCGCTGCTAATAATAGCAGATATAATGCTGCTAATATAGTAAACTAAAGCCAAATAAACTAACGCTGCTAATAATAGTAGATATAATGCTGCTAATATAGTAAACTAAAGCCAAATAAACTAACGCTGCTAATAATAGTAGATATAATGCTGCTAATATAGCAGACTAACGTCAAATAAACTAACGCTGCTAATAATAGCAGATATAATGCTGCTAATATAGTAAACTAAAGCCAAATAAACTAACGCTGCTAATAATAGTAGATATAATGCTGCTAATATAGCAGACTAACGTCAAATAAACTAACGCTCGTAATAACAGTAGATATAATGCTGCTGATATAGTAAACTAAAGGCAAATAAACTAACCCTGCTAATAATAGTAGATATAATGCTGCTAATATAGTAAACTAAAGCCAAATAAACTAACCCTGCTAATAATAGTAGATATAATGCTGCTAATATAGTAAACTAAAGTCAAATAAACTAACGCTTCTAATAACAGCAGATATAATGCTGCTAATATAGCAGACTAACGTCAAATAAACTAACGCTGCTAAGAATAGCAGATATAATGCTGCTAATATAGTAAACTGAAGCCAAATAAACTAACCCTGCTAATATAGCAAACTAACGCTCGTAATAACAGCAGATATAATGCTGCTAATATAGCAAACTAACGTCAAATAAACTAACGCTCGTAATAACAGTAGATATAATGCTGCTAATATATCAAACTAACGCTCGTAATAACAGCAGATATAATTCTGCTAATATAGCAGACTAACGTCAAATAAACTAACGTTCGTAATAACAGTAGATATAATGCTGCTAATATAGTAAACTAAAGCCAAATAAACTAACGCTGCTAATAATAGTAGATATAATGCTGCTAATATAGTAAAATAAAGCCAAATAAACTAACGCTTGTAATAACAGCAGATATAATGCTGCTAATATAGCAGACTAACGTCAAATAAACTAACGCTCGTAATAACAGTAGATATAATGCTGCTAATATATCAAACTAACGCTCGTAATAACAGCAGATATAATGCTGCTAATATAGCAGACTAACGTCAAATAAACTAACGCTGCTAATAATAGTAGATATAATGCTGCTAATATAGTAAACTGAAGCCAAATAAACTAACCCTGCTAATATAGCAAACTAACGCTCGTAATAACAGCAGATATAATGCTGCTAATATAGCAAACTAACGTCAAATAAACTAACGCTCGTAATAACAGTAGATATAATGCTGCTAATATATCAAACTAACGCTCGTAATAACAGCAGATATAATTCTGCTAATATAGCAGACTAACGTCAAATAAACTAACGTTCGTAATAACAGTAGATATAATGCTGCTAATATAGTAAACTAAAGCCAAATAAACTAACGCTGCTAATAATAGTAGATATAATGCTGCTAATATAGTAAAATAAAGCCAAATAAACTAACGCTTGTAATAACAGCAGATATAATGCTGCTAATATAGCAGACTAACGTCAAATAAACTAACGCTCGTAATAACAGTAGATATAATGCTGCTAATATATCAAACTAACGCTCGTAATAACAGCAGGTATAATGCTGCTAATATAGCAGACTAACGTCAAATAAACTAACGCTGCTAATAATAGTAGATATAATGCTGCTAATATAGTAAACTGAAGCCAAATAAACTAACCCTGCTAATATAGCAAACTAACGCTCGTAATAACAGCAGATATAATGCTGCTAATATAGCAAACTAACGTCAAATAAACTAACGCTCGTAATAACAGTAGATATAATGCTGCTAATATATCAAACTAACGCTCGTAATAACAGCAGATATAATTCTGCTAATATAGCAGACTAACGTCAAATAAACTAACGTTCGTAATAACAGTAGATATAATGCTGCTAATATAGTAAACTAAAGCCAAATAAACTAACGCTGCTAATAATAGTAGATATAATGCTGCTAATATAGTAAAATAAAGCCAAATAAACTAACGCTTGTAATAACAGCAGATATAATGCTGCTAATATAGCAGACTAACGTCAAATAAACTAACGCTCGTAATAACAGTAGATATAATGCTGCTAATATATCAAACTAACGCTCGTAATAACAGCAGATATAATGCTGCTAATATAGCAGACTAACGTCAAATAAACTAACGCTGCTAATAATAGCAGATATAATGCTGCTAATATAGTAAACTAAAGCCAAATAAACTAACGCTGTTAATAATAGCAGATATAATGCTGCTAATATAGTAAACTAAAGCCAAATAAACTAACGCTGCTAATAATAGTAGATATAATGCTGCTAATATAGTAAACTAAAGTCAAATAAACTAACGCTTCTAATAACAGCAGATATAATGCTGCTAATATAGCAGACTAACGTCAAATAAACTAACGCTGCTAATAATAGCAGATATAATGCTGCTAATATAGTAAACTAAAGCCAAATAAACTAACGCTGCTGAATTATAGCAGAATTATAGTAGATATAATGCTGCTAATATAGCAGACTAACGTCAAATAAACTAACGCTCGTAAAAACAGCAGATATAATGCTGCTAATATATACGACTAACGTCAAATTAACTAATGCTGCTAATACAGCAAACTAACGTCAAATAAACTATATCAATAACAGAACTAAAGAGGCCTTCGCAGTTAAACAAAAAATACGATATTTGTCGCTAACAAATACAAGACATCTCATTTGCTAACACAATTTAATAAGATATCGACTCCAGAGGATTGGGAGGGGCGGAAGAGGTTGTCCACTACGGGCTAACTCTGACACACAATGGGCATCTGGGACAATACGACTTTGGAACCAATTGTAATCCGCTCAATACCTCATTCCTCCGGGTCCGAGGCCAGCTTTACAAATAACGTCGATTCTGATTTCTTTAAAAGACCCTATCAGTGCCTCTTTAATATGTTCTAGCCTTACATTTGTAATATAATACTTTGTTAGGTTGTTTCATTGACAAACTCATCAAACATTTAAACCGTAACTAATAATATTATTACTGTAATACAACCACCGGACCTCATATTTAAATAATTACGATTATAACCTATTTTCTTCCCCGTCTAGTGGTATTTTAACTGACCTCATACAAGCTGCCGCGGTTTCGAAACTTCACTGTTACATATTCATACCGCAGTACAAATTACTCTGTCGTCACACAAGTTAAAAAACCATTAAAACACGTTACAACACTGAACACAATTACAGGATTTTATTAAAACGCAAAGCGACAAGAACTTAGATATAAAATAATTAAAACTATTTGTTTCAGTAATATATGGCGCCGAGTCGTAAATGAAGGAATAATGTTACAAAGAACAAAAAAACAGCGTTCAATGTTTTTTATAGACTATATTTCAATTAGACCCGCGCCCGGTCTGGTTTCATCACAGACGGATGTATTGCAACCCAAGAATCGAAGAAAGAAGCTTCGATAGAGCCACTCATCATCAGAATTATAAAACTTCTTATTGCCACTCGTCACGTTACCTAACTAAATTAATATATCGATCATATTTTATTATATCGTTCAGTATGCAATATAACTGTAACTGCTGTTGGATGAGCAGCAGATTATAGTAGTAGTAGTGCGCATGCGTCAGGTAGCCTCTTTCTTCGTAACATCAAAAAAGGAAAAATACATCGATCAAGGACTTCGAAATAAACACTTTCATAACATCAATGATCGTTACATATGCACACGCACGCACGCACGCGCGCACACACACACACACACACACACACACACACACACACACACACACACACACACACACACACACACACACACACACACACACACACACACACACACACACACACACACACACACGGAATTATGGAGAGGTGGATTTCTATCTCACACAGATTCTCACTGCTGAGGTTGCTTCCGAGCTTACTTGTTCCTTTTCGGGCTGGAAACAGACTCGACTTGTCCCCTCTGTCTTCCAGCAGTGGAGGAAGATGCGGAACATGTGTTTTTCCGGTGTCGGAGATTCGACAAGGAAAGGATGAGGCTGCAAACATATCTGCGAGGCAGCATTGCACCGGAAAGTCTGGTTGCGACTATGATGGCTTCAGAGGCCAAGTGGAGGGCCATTGCGGGATTCGCTGCAGTGGTCATGGAGAGGTTGAGGGCTGAGGATCGAGAAAGGAGAGCCAACGCTGTAGAAGAGTAGGCGTTCAGCCAGTCCACCTTCCCATGAAGTAATGCCTGGCGGCAGTTCCGTGGGGAGGTTTACAGAAGAGGAATGCTTTTGGTGGTTTTTTTTAGTGGGTAACAATATATCTTCACTTGAGTTTGAACTCAATTTGAGTCCCACACTCTGGGGTAGTGCGTACCCTACCCCAGGTAGTCTATAAAAGATTTTTTCCACCTTTTTTGGCATCGCAAAAACAAACACACACACTCACACACACACCAGTGGCGTATCGTAAGGTGAAGATGCAGGCTATATAATTTCGTTTTTAGCGTTACTCTACCATATTTACACCACACACGTAGGACCGTTTATTGAGATTTTCAAATCAAAACAATTTTATTTAAATAAATGAATCTGTTGCTTTGAATTTCTCACAAAAAGTGACAGTAAAATAATAACGACTTGACAACCTACAGGTGAAACTAAAATGGTGGTCTAAAATCTAATGCTGCTATAATTTATACAATTTGATTTGTGTATTAAAATAAAATAACAATAGAATAAAGCACAGAAACACACATATAGTGAGTTCATCAGCGCGGTACAACAAGAAAAACTAGACGCACAAACATAGTTTAAGTGCCCTTTTACGCAGGCTAGCTATTCATAAAGCGAAGACTTGCTGTGTTAAAACGTCATATCCCACCGTCAGTTAATGGTGGAGAAAGTCTTCGTTTCTGTCAGCGAAGACGTGTAAAGCAGGTTGCGGTAAAGTAGGAGCTGTAATGCTGTAATGGATAACTCGTAAAATAATATTAATTTTACATTAAAAATAACGTCATATTTTTATCTTTTATATTAGGAATAACAACGAATATGTATAACTTATAGTGTTGTTAGAAATTTACGTTCTTTTTTTCATTAATACTTGGGCTTCGCAGCTAGGCTAGCAAGACTAGAAAACACGTCACTGATATTTTTTGAATAGATCAATTTTATTCAAAGATATACTTACAGCTTCGATAAGTTCATCGCCCGCTAAATATATTCAACCGTTTCAAAATGGCGGCCATTAAATCTTAAAATCTTTAATTTTTTCACATTACACATTTTCTAAAAGACTGATCTCAACTTTGTGAATGAACAATGAACTTACACACACGCAAATCGGACTTTATACGCGGTACCAAAGTTCAAAACAATCGGCCGATGCGTAAAAAACACACAAACCAAACGAAAAAATGCGAGTTGAAACAGAAACCTCGCTTCGATCGGTCAACATCACAAATCAAACACCAACTTAATACACTAAGTAGTTCGAACATCGCTTCTTGTACAAAAACGATTATTTCGAAGTAGACTGTTTAGGGTCCCAAAGGTAAATCCATCAATGTGTTCAACAATAGACAAGTCTACCAACCTCCAAGTGCCAAAGTTTATATCAGCGTATTTTCTTTACTTCCCTCTAAAGAATCTAATGTTTTGTAACAGGAAAAAGCAATGAACAGTGTAAATTACAGGTGTGTAGAAAATATAATTGAATTCCATTTTAAAGCGACAACTCTTATTACGTGAACAATTTTTGTGTGTACAAATGTATGTTTTTTCTGGCACACTATTTTATCGTTTTGACATAACGTCGTACTAGAAGCGATAAAACAGCGAATCGTTAAATTTTATGCTGCTCGATCTTAACTTACGCAGCCAACTAACAGTGTATTCAATTACACAGAGCGGATCAATTAACGAGTTTCCTAACCGTTCAATTGTTGAGTCTGATGTTACTTGAAGTTTAAAATCAACTAGTTCAATTAGTTTAATAGCAACTGTGCTCATTGCCCCGAGGAAAAGCCAACGTTAATCAATACGACAGGAATACCAACATCAAAACAATTTGTTCCTTGCAACTATAAAATCTAACAACAGTATTGTGTAAATATACTCAGTACTCCAAGCACAAGTCACTAACACAGTGTGTTAATTGATATGCATACTTGTTTGGTAAACTTTAAGTACATAATTAGTACTCGCGGTAATACTATTGACAATCGAAACAGACTGAAACAATAGTACTGCCAACAGTACAACACTAGTTAAACTTTAAAAGCAATTAGCGCAAACATGCGTTGAAATATATAATTTTCTGAGTATATTAACAGCCACTGTCAATAAAAAAGTACAACAGAACTACCAACTTTACAATTATTGTTAACTGTTCGTTATTTCATCTTAATTTATTGTTAAACTTTAAAATCAATAAACACATTTATTTATATATTTAATACACTAAGTAACTGCTATTACCAAACACAAATTGCACAATAAACGAAACTACCAACTTCACAATTATTGTTAACTATTCGTTATTTCATCTTAATTTTTTACACTTTAAAATCAATTAAACTTTAAAATCAATTATATCAATTGATTTAAATTTAAAATCAATAAATATGATTTATTTAAAATCAAATAAAACATTTATGTATATATTTAGTACACCAAGTAACTGTCATTACCAAACAAAAATTGCACAACAGACAGAACTACCAACTTCACAATTATTGTTAACGGTTCGTTATTTCATCTTAATTTGTTTGTCAAACTTTAAAATCAATAAACACTAAGTAACTGTCATTACCAAACAAAAATTGCACAACAGACAGAACTACCAACTTCACAATTATTGTTAACGGTTCGTTATTTCATCTTAATTTGTTTGTCAAACTTTAAAATCAATAAACACTAAGTAACTGTCATTACCAAACAAAAATTGCACAACAGACAGAACTACCAACTTCACAATTATTGTTAACGGTTCGTTATTTCATCTTAATTTGTTTGTCAAACTTTAAAATCAATAAACACTAAGTAACTGTCATTACCAAACAAAATTGCACAACAGACAGAACTACCAACTTCACAATTATTGTTAACGGTTCGTTATTTCATCTTAATTTGTTTGTCAAACTTTAAAATCAATAAACACTAAGTAACTGTCATTACCAAACAAAAATTGCACATCAGACAGAACTACCAACTTCACAATTATTGTTAACGGTTCGTTATTTCATCTTAATTTGTTTGTCAAACTTTAAAATCAATAAACACTAAGTAACTGTCATTACCAAACAAAAATTGCACAACAGACAGAACTACCAACTTTACAATTATTGTTAACGGTTCGTTATTTCATCTTAATTTTTTTGTCAAACTTTAAAATCAATAAACACTAAGTAACTTTCATTGTCAAGCAAAAAGCGCAACAAAAGATAAACGTGGCAACACCATTAATATTTTAAAACTTCACGTGCACTGTTACTTGTTTCGTTACGTTTAGTGCCAGGTCGTATAGAGCTAACACAAATCATTACACAGTGAAACAATATACAGGTCTTAATACTTGTTATTTTTTTAAAATCAATTATCTCAGATATTCGAATTGAAATTGCATTCAATACCCTAAGGGATAAGCACAGTCAGTCAACACAAGTGCAACAATGCAAACGTATAACGATCCTTCAATTGTTGGACTTGATATTACGTCATATTTGCTCAAAATCAATTCACACAGACACTTGCGTTGTCTAGCTTTAGTACTGTGAGGAATGATCATTGTTAATCAGTACACGACACTGAATAGACAAGTTTATCAACCGCTCAATTGTCAAACTACTAACTAGTTTGTTAAAAATCAATTCAATTTGATACGTGTACTGTATAGGTAAGCAATGCAAAGAATGACAACTGTCAATGAACACACGAGTGCAATAACGGACAGATTTACTAACCACTTAATTGTCAAACTATTTACTAGTGAATCTATTTGTTAAAAGTCAATTCGATACTTGTATTAACTAGTTTAGTAAAGTAAGGAATACCATTGTCAATTAATACACGACATTGAATAAACAAGTTTATCAACCATTCAATTGTCAAACTATTAACTAGTAAATGTACTTGTTAAAAATCAATTCAATTTTATGCTTGTATTGTATAGTTTAGTACTGCAAGAAATGAATATTGACAATCAACATACGACAATGAACAGACAGGTTTATCAACCATTCAATTGTCAAACTATTTACTAGTTAATGTAATCGTTAAAAATTAATTCAATTTGATACTTGCTTTATCTAGTTTAGTACTGTTAATTCAATTGTCAAATTATTAATTAGTTAATGTAATCGTTAAAAATCAATTCAATCTGATACTTCCGTTGTCTAGTTTAGTACTGCAAGAAATGATTATTGTTAATCAACATACAACATTGAATATACAGGTTTATGAACCATTCAATTGTCAAACTATTTACTAGTGAATCTATTTGTTAAAAATTAATTTGATACTTGTATTAACTAGTTTAGTAATACAAGATATTAAATTAACGGGTTTATCAACCATTCAATTGTCAAACTATTAATTAGTTAATGCACTTGTTAAAATCAATTCAATTTGATACTTGTATTAACTAGTTTAGTAATACATAATATTAAATTAACGGATTTATCAACCGTTCAATTGTCAAACTATTAATTAGTTAATGCACCTGTTAAAAATCAATTCAATTTGATACGTGTATTACCTAGTTTAGTACTGCAAGAAATGATTATTGTTCATAAACACACGACAATAAACAGACAGGTTTATCAACCATTCAATTGTCAAACTATTAATTAGTTAATGCACTTGTTAAAATCAATTCAATTTGATACTTGTATTAACTAATTTAGTAATTAATACATAATATTAAATTAACGGATTTATCAACCATTCAATTGTCAAACTATTAATTAGTTAATGCATATGTTAAAAATCAATTCAATTTGATACGTGTATTACCTAGTTTAGTACTGCAAGAAATGATTATTGTTCATAAACACACGACAATAAACAGACAGGTTTATCAACCATTCAATTGTCAAACTATTTACGAGTGAATATACTTGTTAAAAATCAATTAAATTCGATGCATGTATTGTCTAATTGAGTATTGTAAGGAATGACCAATGTCAATACCAACACACGAGTGCAACAACAAACACGTTTACCAACCATTCAATTGTCAAACTTTACACTAGTTAACGTTACTGCACTAGTTAGAAAGCAATTCACTCACTGAGATACTTGTATTGTCATGTTTAGTACCCTAAGGAATAGCCACTGTCAATCAATACAGAGCCCAACAATAGACATGTCTGCCAACCCTCCCCCCGCTTTTACCTCCGTCTAGTGTCAAACCTGATATCGGTACATTGGCTTCACTCACCTGCTAAAGTCATTTACTCCGTTCAATTCGCCGTACAGTAGGGCTGTCCAGGGCGCGTTAAATAATTGCTTTTACTAAACAAAAGGAGACCATCCTTTTTCTTCTACGGGTGAGAAATGGGAGGGCGTAGGTTATCAGATGCTTGATAATTGTTGGTGGTGGGCTGTTTATTACACTGTACAATATAACCGTTTACCTCATTGTTTCAAGATAAATTGCAGCCTGTGGGCTTAGATTTATGGATTCAAAAAGTATCTTATTTTGCAACAAATCTTGTAATACTTTTAGCAAAGGACAACAGAAAGGAACAAAATTAAATGTTAATACATTTGTGCGATATAATGCTAATTACTTTCGCATAATTCTAACTACAGTACAGGGTCTGCCAATGAAACGGGATAATAGTACGTGGCCTTGAGACAAAGTTGGCAGTTACTGGTGCTTCACCACCTGCACAAACTACCATTTAGTTGCAATGGCTCATTGGACGGGTGAACAACGCGGCTACGCGGTGAAAGTGTATTATCAAAATGGCGAAAGTTTTGTGCAAACTCGACGTGCTTTCCGACGTCATTTTAACATACCGCGTAACCAGCCTGTTCCGTCAGATATTGCAATTCTAACATGGATAAAAAACCTCGAGCAAACGGGATCTAAAAAAAAGAGGCAGGAGTGTAAAAACTGTTCGAACACCTGAAAACATCGCAGCTGTTCAACAGGCTATGGTTAGAAGTCCTCGCCGAACAGCCCTTCGCATTGGAATAAGTGACACTCGGGGGGGGGATACATGTTTTTGTGTTATGGGGATACCGAAAACAAAAGTGTTTCCAACAGATCCACCCACAACCATTCAAGCCATCAAATACGTGCGGCAATACCTGCCAACATGCTGCGAGAGATCATGCAAAACTTCAAAGCCAGTTTCCAGGCCTTAACTGCAATTTGGAAGACACAGTGTCCAGAAAATACTGTACCCATACTAGCTATTCTTGTACTTCCAATTATTTACTAAGAAAATATTAAAATCGTTTTTTTCCAACAACCAATTACTTTATTCAATCATCCAGTTTCATTGGCGGATACTGCATAAGACGTGAGAGTTCCCTAGGGATCTGACGAACGTGTTTGTAGTTACAATAACAGATCACTATTTATGCATAGCGTAATAATAAAGTTTAAGTGATGTTTTTGTACAGTTTTCTTAGTTTTAGTCTGGGAAGCACAACAATGCACTTTCCCTACCCCGCACAGACCATCCACAAATGTAAACCAAAACTAATTATAGAAGACCTGGTTTCGACGTTGAGGACAACGTCCTACAAAGAACCGGTATTGTTAGGATTTAGAAAAAAATATTAATTTTTAGTTACTAGTTTTAAATATGATAATGAGGTCACAGCCAAAGAATGAACACTATTGGCAAAAACATAGGCGAAATTACGAAACTGCTGACATACTGCCTGTTGCAATAAGCAGCGAGGTATGTAGAAATAAAAGCTCGGGGAAGAGGTAGGGCGAGAACAGTCGATTCCGGCTGGGCCGGAAAGTCAGTTTACTCCGGGTGACTTTTCTGTGAAGACTGTGCGACTTTTCTGTTCCAACTGGGCGGTGCCGAGAAGTGGCAAATCGGCGCTAAAAGTAACTAGACGATTATTAGCGTACACTTCTCCTTTTTTTTAATTTCGGTTTGAAGGGATTAATATATATTTTGGGGAACGTTTTATTTCACGTAAGACAGTAGTGTTCATTCTTGGGGTTGCCACCAACAATAGTTGTAAGGTAACATATAAAATAATTAAAGGTAATTTTTATAATGAACCACCGATAGAAAATTATTCGAAGGACCCCGTACCCCTAACAATGGTATAGATAAAACCATGCTTAAGTTTATCCTCGGTGACAACATTCAAAAGCGACATTATCTTTCTGTGTTTACACTTTTTGTTCTTTATACGCACAGTCTTACTGCGATATATTCACGAGGCACTGAAATATGCATTCGTATGCAAAGCAGCGAGTGTTTACACCTACGCCGTATTCTTATACACCGTACTTTTACCTGTGTACTTCGTTTAGGTAAAGAGTATAATAGGCATTCGTGATACAGAACTTGTGTACACGTAACCTGCGATGGTGTTTGGTTGCAGGAAGCACGGATGGGTGATAAAAGGCGTTCATACAATATCACGCTTCGCCTTTATCTTGTATGTATGTCTGGCTCATTGTCGTTACTTTCAATTCCGTGCCCGTACTCTGTGTGTTGTTAGCGTTTAGTGATTGCACAAAGTGCGCGCACGCATGTATGTGTGTGTGCGTGTGTGTGTTTTAGCACGCCGTCGTCCGCATTTCAGTCTAATTTGATTCAAACTTGGCACACAAATCGGACTGTGGTAATAGAGTGGACAAGTTTGTTAACCAGCAAAATTCATTCAACCGTTTCAAGATGGCGGCCATTTCGAATATTTACAAATTCATAACTCTCTTGTCCTGAACATTTCTAAAAATCCGCTTTCACCACCGTAATCACAATTAAGAACAGCATAAATTAGGCTTTATTATTTCCGATTTTTGCGAAACACATGCACATACACGCGCGCGCGCACCGTTTTAGCACGCCGTAGTCCGCATTTCAGTCTGATTCGATTCAAACTTGGCACACAAATCGGACTGTGGTAATAGCGTGGACAACTTTTTCAAACAGCAAAATTCATTCAACCGTTTCAAGATGGTGGCCATTTCGAATATTTACAAATTCATAACTCTCTTGTCCTGAACATTTCTAAAAATCTGCTTTCACCACAGTGATCACAATTAAGAACAGCATAAGTGCATTATTTCCGATTTTTACGAAACACACGCGCGCGCGCGCGAGGACACACACACACACACACACACACACACACACACACACACACACACACACACACACACACACACACCGTTTTAGCACGTCGTCGTCAGCATTTGTCTGATTTGATTCAAACTTGGCACACAAATCGGACTGTGGTAATAGCGTGGAACTTTGTTAATCAGCAAAATTCATTCAACCGTTTCAAGATGGCGGCCATTTCGAATATTTAAAAATTCATAACTTTCTTGTCCTATACACTTCTAAAAATCTGCTTTCACCACCGTAATCACAATTAAGAACGTTTTATTTCCGATTTTTGCGAAACACACATACGCGCACGCGCACACACACACACACACACACACACACACACACACACACACACACACACACACACACACACACACACGGAGAGAGAGAGAAGAGACTTTAACGACTCTTTAAAAAAATTATCTATAGGTCAGGGTCAGTGCTCATTTTAAGGTACCGGGTCTGGGTCCGTGATGGTAGCTCCAACGTTTTTTCCAACAGAAATTCGCTAAAAAACTATCTCTGTCGGTCTCATCTTTGGGAAAAACTTGTTTAAATTGAAAAATCGCGAATAACACCGCGTGTAGCACAAAATCATCAACACAGCGAAGTTCAGTCACCGGGTGATGACAGCAGATAAATAGCTTGCAATACAATTACTTTAACGGCAAACCGAGCGTTGGCATTAACGGGACCCGGGTTTGTTCTACTGCATACTGACCGCCAGTCGATTCATTTCAGGCATAGCTGCGGCAAACTGGAAGCTTGGCTACGAACCATTTTGTTTTAATTAAAACTGCATCTACGGATATCCGCTACGATCAGCGAGAAAACAATTTACAAACTTTAAATTATTTTGTAAACATTTAGGTTACGACACAAACGATCGGTTAATTAAAAACATTTTCTCGTATTTCCGTTTAATAGGGAAATTTATGACCAGAGTGTGTGTAACGATTTCGAAATAAAAAAATTCACGGTTCTAGAACGAACCGAGAAAATCCCGTAGCAGACACAGCATTTTCAATTCACCAGCGAATTTTTAATTTCCAAAATTTGAGGACATTCTGATGAACGTATTCTGAAAGAAACTGGGCTGATTTTTTTGTAGGCTACGTACATAGAATCAGGATACAGGACTACTTAAGAGCGAAATTTTATAAAACATCCTGCGCATGAGCTTTTGGAGCGGCTAGCAAGATAAGATCTTGAACCGGAAGTTCGAAATTAGCGCCGATCTTTACTATTAGATCACATGTTGTGGGTTGATCAACACATTTTTGGGTATGTCCATGGTATAGGTCAGCCGCTTAGATAACGGCCTGCTAAGAGCAACAGAGGGAGGGGAGGGGAGAGAGAATGTGCGAGAGAGAGGTCGAATCCCCACTCTCTCACCACAGCACTTTCCTTTTCCTTCACAGATAGGCAGATTCTATGTCATTGGACTGTCGGAGGGAGATGGAGGGGGAATCCTCCTACATGCGCGAGAAATAAACGTGGCTGAACTAGATATTTAGACCCTAGTTTTTATTTTATTAAGTACGACACAGTCTCGACTAACCGTCAGGTTAATTCTGTTATCTGACATTTTTAAACAGTCTTCTATAGTAAATAATTTGTATTAAATAATAAAAGTAACCTTCTAGACAAAACAGAACGCTGTAACTGGACACGACTTATTTATAGCACAGGTCATCAGCTGACACTAATTGTTACCCTAAACAAACATCGATAATCGAAAATTAAACAATCCTATCATTTAGTGGAATGAGATGAACACTGCAAATAGTGTCAACAAATTCAGACAGAGTGCATGAAAGTTTCTGTTGTAATATAAACACCACGCTATTTACGATAATACCATTCAGCGTATACGTCGATCACATAACAGTCACGTGAATACTCTGTTACGTGAGTACTTGTCCGGACAATTTACCGCACTAAAGACCTATGCATGTAATGTTTTTTTTATAATACGTAATTAGGGTTAAATAGAAAATTGAACAGTTTTAATACATTTTCCAAAATAATAATAATAATAAAACATTCTGTTTTATCCAATACAATGGCTTGGAGAAGTCTGCTGTTGAAGAAAGGGTACGCAAAATGGAAAGAGCATATGGTATCACTAAAAATTATTATAACAAAAAGTGCTTCTCTAAAAATCTTAAAATAAGACACTACACTACAGTAGTGAAACCGGAATGCCTGTACGCAAGTGAATGCTTGGTACTAAATTATAGTTTAGATAAACTGAAAATACTAGAAAGGAGAATCATGAGAAAAATTTTAGGCCCAGTGAAAACTAAAGAAACATGGAAACTAAGATCTAATGATGAAATATACAGGAACATGGAGGACATGACAGAGACGATAAAGAAGAGAATACTGCAATTTTTTGGACATATGTACAGGATGAATGATTCAAGACTAGCGAAAAGGTTACTCAAGTACCTATGGGATAAAAAGTCAACAACTAGTTGGATTCAAGAGGTAAGAAAGATTTATAAAGAAATAACATTAAAGAAGAAGAAACGCTGAACAGAGAGATTTTTAGAAAGAGGATATTGAGTATGGAGGGATTTCAAGGAAGATTGCAGAAGAAACCTGGTGCGAAGTGGTCCGAAGACAGAAAGAAGCTGCACAGTGAAAGGATGAGTGAGTATTGAAGGGAACGGAAGAGAAAACAGCTAAGTGTAAAAAACTGAAATTGTCACGTGGTCCCTAGCAGGCCTCAACGAAAGAAGAAGAAAACATTCTGTGCTGTAAACAGATTGTAGTTCATTATTTTTATCGCTTACCAAAAGTACGGATGGTCCGTTTCTATTATCCGTATGTTCTGTCGTCAGTCACCTAACGGTTCTCACAATTACGGTTAAACGGGACTCTACTGTATACAAAAAGTAAAATGTTTTCTCCAATATCCTCAAGCTAACTGCTATGATCTGTTCAATTTAGAAAGCAGTTGAATTGTTAACAACTTGATGAACAATTTTTGAAATTTAGTAACTCATGTTACAGAAAGTGTTATTACAAAGAGTAGTAATAATGAACTATTTATTACATTTCTGTTATACAGTTAAAAATATAACCTCAATATATCTGTCTATACCATATTTCTACATCTGGCAGGTAGAATTAACTTAAAAGTAAAAATTCCAATTTTCCCTACATTTATAAAACAATGTTGGCAATCATCTTTAAAAGGTTTCTTGAGATGGTTGCCAACAAAAGACATCAAAAAATATTGAGCACTTGTTAGCTTTAAGTGTCAGACGTAGAATATAGTACTGCGTTAAAACAGTGTTGCCAACATTCTCCAACTAATTAACAACACTAATATAGACATATGTTTCTTTATTATAAAAAAATATATAATGTGTTTCAGCAGTCTGTAAAGTAACGCCCAGCAAAATCCGTGATAGTGAAAATTTTGAAAAAATGTTTCCTTTCCTTTTTCATTTTAATTACGATAATTTGTTCGAAAACACGACAAATTAACACAGCTAGTTTTCCTCGGTGGCCTAGTTGATAGCGAACTGGGCTTTCACCCCGAGGACCCGGGTTCGATTCCCAAGACTTGGCATTTTTCATACGCTATAAATCATCCCATCGTCTGCATTAGCCCAAGTGTGCACAATAGTCGGACGTAAAAAAAAAAAAAACGTATTACAGCCTATCAGCTGTTCAATGAAATCAGCCGATCTTTACTAATTAATATAAAACAACTGATTTTTTTTATAACTACCAACAATAAATTAACAATTGATTTCGTACACCTAGGCCTAAATCGGTCAAACTTCTTCGTAGTTTCCGTAGTGTAGTGGTTATTTTTAAATTATAATTAATTTAATATAAGATCTGCTACGAGCAAAATATACTGTTATATATCAATATAAACATGATCCTCGCATCAAGCGTCCCGCAAAATCCAACATCACAGTCAGTTCTAAAACATGGACAATGTTAAAACAAGCAATAATATATTCCTGACTCAGATATCAACGTCAAATGGTTACTGATATTAGATATTAATAAGGCCATAAGAGTAACGTAGACAGCCGACGCTTTGCTGCATTGACAGTCACTTATTTATACCCTGCTTGCCGAGTAACCTTCCCTTTGTTTGTGAAGTGATGCATATATAAAATGCGACACAATTTCGACCGATATCGCCGTACGTGATTAAAGTGCTCGATATCGATATCTCGATATTATCGAAACACCAATATCGATACAGATACTGACAATATCGAACGAAAAATATCCATACCAATTAATATTGACAATTTGGATGCACAAATAAAATGCGAATAATTTTGACCAATATCACCGTACATTATTAAAGTGCTGGTATCGATTCCTCGCTAATATCGATACAGATACTGACAATATCGAACGAAAAATATCCATACCAATTAATATTGACAATTTGGATGCACAAATAAAATGCGAATAATTTTGACCAATATCACCGTACATTATTAAAGTGCTGGTATCGATTCCTCGCTATTATCGAAACACCAATATCGATACCGATACTGATAGTATCGAACGAAAAACATCCATACCAATTAATATTGATAGTTTGGATGCACAAATAAAATGCGACATTATTTTGACCAATATCACCGTACATTATTAAAGTGCTGGTATCGATTCCTCGATATTATCAAAACATCAATATCGATACTAATTAGTGTCGAAAGTTCGGAAGCACTAATAAAATACGACACAATTTTGACCGATACCACTATAGTTATTGAAGTGCCGGTGTTAATAATATAATAACTCGATATTGTCGAAACGCCAATATCGATACTAATTACTATCGACAGTTAGGATGCACATATAAAATGCTATACAATTTTGACCGATATCACCGTGCGTTACTAAAGTGCTTGTATCGACACCTCGATATTATCGAAACACCAATATCGATACAGATACTGACAATATCGAACGAAAAATATCCATACCAATTAATATTGACAATTTGGAAGCACAAATAAAATGCGAATAATTTTGACCAATATCACCGTACATTATTAAAGTGCTGGTATCGATTCCTCGATTTTATCGAAACACCAATATCGATAACAATTAGTATCGACAGTTCGGATACACAGATAAAATGCGACACAATTTTGACCTATATCATCGTACGTTATTAAAGTGCTGGTATCGATACCTCGATATTATCGAAACACCAATATCGATAACAATTAGTATCGACAGTTCGGACGCACAGATAAAATGCGACACAATTTTGACCGATATCACCGTGCGTTACTAAAGTGCTTGTATCGATACCTCGATATTATCGGAACACCAATATCGATACCGACCCTGACAGTATCGAAGGAAAAATATAGACCATTTGGTATCGGTACATCCCTAGCTAGATACCGCCGGTATTTTTTTCATTAATCTCGGAAGCGTGACAAATAATACGGCAACTAATTCGAATAACACTAGTAAAGTTATTATTTAATTTGCGAGGGTGGCCGGTGCACTGTATATAGCCACCCTCCGCGCAGGCCCGAGCCTCAGTACTCACCGAGAGTCAGTCCTTCTCGCGGCGCGCACCCGGGCACATCGCATACAGTGTTTCAGTGTGTCATGTAGTGCTACTGTATTATATATAACACATGCAACACTACCGGCTAATTTCAAAAGTCTAATTAAAATTAGAAAACGTTTCCGATAAAATGCAATATTCTTTCCTAAATATTAACTAAGGCAATTAACGCTAATTAATAACAAAACTTTTTTTTGTTTCCTCGATACAAAAAAAAATACCGTTATTTTACAGTTAACGATCTAGGTAAGTCAGAATTAGACATTAATTGCAGTAACTGAAACTTCCAATGTTACCATGGTAATACGATGTCGTAACACAGACTTAACTGCATAAGCCAAACAAGAATTTTATTATTTTTTTTATGCGAAACTTCTCACGATCAGCACTGCAAATATTACCTTCAGAAATTATCTAATTAGAACACAAAAAACGAACCCTGACCGCCGTTAAATCAATTATCGCAATTTCAAAACGACTTTACAAAAACGCTAATGTTCGTAAATTTAAACGCTGACGGTCACGGTGGTGAAATCGGATTTTTAAAAGAATTAAAAGTTATGCACTTTATTTATAGATTTTAATAGCCGTCATTTTGAAACTGTCAGTAAAACTGTGTATCGAATCTGGCCGAACTTTTTTTGTTAAAATTTATTTTTCTGCCAAATTAAAAAAAAAAAAAAATGCGAACGTTAATATTTTTAACCCCCCCCCAGACTCACTTTAATAACTCATCAGGATCGGTGCTCATTTCAAACACTCAAAAACGATAACGAATTTCAATTAAAAAATCGAAAAAAAATAATAAATGTAGGCCTATTCATTTTTTTTCGATCGTCAACATATTTTCAACAGACAATCTCGAATCGAAAAGTGAACATTTTTTATAGAATTTAAACGGCTCTTACAGTCAAACTCGAGACAATCGAAAATCGCACCTCTCTCGTAAATAGTGGTGCACAAAAACGTTTTGCTTGTACACACATGTGTTTATATGTAGACATTTAAAACTATATATTTATTTTACAGTTCACAAAAATAGTTTTTTATACTTGATTTCATTATGCTTTTTAACACGAATAAAGAAACAGCAATCTTTACCAATTTAGCTAACATTTATATTTACTATATAAGTGCACGTATTTTTTAGGCTTAAATTACCACTATGAACTTTACATATATGAGGTAGGCATATATTTTATAACCATTCGCTCATAGGCACAGAAAAAAGTGTTTAATCTAAATTTCCGTGTATTTCACATCTTAATTAATTTATTTTGGCTCTATCAATAGATTCGCATTGTAAAATGCTGCCTTCACGGGTAAAACCCACACGGGACCTTTAAACAGCTCAAATCCTGGCTACAAGTTTTCAAGGGACGTCAAAGGATTGCCAAGCAGTTTCAAAATGGCGGACAAATATTTAAAAAATATTGCTTTTTTGTCTTTCATGTTTTTAGAAAATCCGTGTGATTAGGGTTCATCTTCGTGTTTTCAATGCAACGTGCTAATTTATGCAGACTTTAACGCTGAATGTTAAAGTCAAAAATTCAACAAAGTTAAAAAATATTGTTGCTATTTTTGTCCACCACAGCAGCGAAACAGCTGCGTGCAGCGATTTTTCTGTTTTTGACGAGACGTTTTTAAAATCTTAACAAAGAGAACACTATCCACGGTAATTTAATCAGACTAACTTCATCTTTAAAAGTAATTTTTAACCTATGCAGCACAAAACCGACGAGCGACAGGGTTTATGTTTTTTTTTAAGTCCACAGCGGCAACAATTAAACGCAACAGGTTCCTGGCCGGTTAAAACACGCTGACAATGAACGAACCCGCCCTGGGCGCATGTTTTAGCAATCCCTCTTGACAGATTTGTATGAAAATTAACTGACCACTCTAACGCACAACTGACGTTTCACCTTGACACGCGGCACGCAGCTGTCTCGCTGACGAGACAGAAACGAATTTCACACAAGTACTTTTCATTACCTTCCCTGAAATTCTGATTTCACCGTCGTAACCAGCATTTATATATATATATATATATATATATATATATATATATATATATATATATATATATATATATATATATATATATATATATATATATATATATATATATATATATATATATATATATATATATATATATATATATATATATATATATATATACTAGCATTACACACTTCCAAGTTACACTGAAAATACGAAAATAAACCCTGACAGCCGTCAAAATATTTCTTAATTTCAACGGATTTTGAAAATTCTAAATGCTAAATTATACATTTTTCAAAGCTGACTTCGACGGTGCTATCAGATTTTCAGAAACTGTTATGCATTTTCAAAAATTCGAAAATTTTTTGATTAAAAAACTTGTCCAAGCATTAATCACAATCGATTTTTGAAGTTTGAATCAAAGCGGACAGAAATTGCGAACGTGAACGTCCTAAAACACACGCACACTTCGGTGACCTTTCAAAAACTGATCTACAAGGTGCACATTCGACCCCTCACGATCAGTGCTCCTTTCGAGGTTCCAGGTCCTTGCCTCACCATGACGGCTGCACCGACAGCTCATATTTCCAGTGAAAATTCGCACAAAAACAGTGTTTATAGAAGTGGTAACACTTAGAAATTTATCACACTACATTAACTCAATAACAAAAAACAAATTTAGATAATTTTACTTAAAGGCCGTTGCTACTTCACCGATAAATAGGCATACAATTTATTCACGCGGTAAAGCGAATAGTTCACCTTATAATTTTGAAAATCCGATTTCCCCTTCATAATCAGCATTAATATCTGCATATATTAGCATTTTAAACTTTCAAATCGTATTGGAAATACATTTTTTTTCAGTTTAACGTCCGACTATTGTGCACATTTGGGCTAATGCAGACGATGGGATGATTTAAAGCGTATGAAAATGCGAAGCCCTGGCCGGGAATCGAACCCGGGTCCTCGGGGTGAAAGCCCAGTACGTTATCAACTAGGCCACCGAGGCGGCTAGGAAATACAAAAATGTACCCTGATCGCCGTTAAATTACATTTCTAAATTTAAAAAATAATAAATTACCGCCATTTTGAAACTGTTAAAGAACCACTACTGCTTAACGAACTAGTCCGAGGTAACGTAAAAATCGATTTTTGTGTCCACACACACACACACGAAGTGATCTAGATGTTAGGATTGTCGATTTTCTAATGGAAATTCGCTAAAAAGCTTTACTTCTATCACGTTAACGTTTGATATATATATATATATATATATATATATATATATATATATATATAAAACCACAAAACCTATTTTTTGCAAGCCACGTTAATTAGAAAGTGTTACCGAAAAACAAGCACGTGATGAGCTTGTTACGTTACACGACCAAATACATAATCGATTGTACGACAATATCCAACAACAAAAGGCAATCGATACTCGATAGTGTACACAATAGAATACCAGACACCGGAAATACGGGCGCGGTTACCAGTTAAGCATGAAGGCGTAATGATGTTATCGAAACACAATCGAAACTGTATTTTATAAACACAATAAAATACACGTCCATAGACTAAAACTCGCATAGCGTGCTGGAAAGTAGTCATATCGAATGGAAGGTCCTGACACTGTAGTAAACGCGTCTGTTTATACACTGATAATCTTACTATATTGTTGCAGACTCGATAAACACTGTATTATTAACTTTATCTCATTAGGGTAAGACACATAACTATAAAATGTGCACGGATACTACCCTGAAGTAAGAATATATCTTTCAAAAGGTGTTGGTGGGCTCGTTAAGTATTGTTTGTTCGATTAAAGGAATCGAACCCGGGCCCTCGGGGTGAAAGCCCAGTACGCTATCAACTAGGCCACCGAGGCGGCTATAAAAATGAAAAAAGGGAGAGAAAATATGTACATGATTTTTATTTTTGGTTGAGTAAATGAAATTTTTTCTTTTGAGATCTGTAATGGAAACCATTTTGAAACTGTTGAACGTATTTTGTTGGCTAACGGAACCTAAGCGAGATTATTCCCAAAATTATTTATTTTTATGCCAACTTTGAATCAAAACTGACCTAAATTGTAAACTGTGGAGTTCTAAACAACAGTAAAACGTCTTCTGGAATTTAGGATCGGCCATAATTGCAAGGTTCGGGGGTGGCTCTTACCTTGATGGCGCTAGTTTTGTACTGGAAATTCATGAGATTTTTTTGGTATTTAACGTTCGACTATTGTGCACACTTGGGGGGAAAATTATCAGTAAATTATTTCCTTCGCGAATTTGGTCGCTAACGGATACGTATTCGCTCGGGATGAAAGCCCAGTACGCTATCAACTAGGCCACCGAGGCGGCCTCTCGCAGAATTTAAAAAAAGCCGGCAGCGGTCAGGGTTTATTTTCCTTTTTGTCGATTTTGGGGGGGGATTTATTTATGTACTTAATTATGGTTTTTTGTCTAACAAATTTTTCAAGCTATAGGTAAAATACAAATGCTCTGCATATCAAATTTCATTGCCACAGTGTGTACAGACTTACTGACAGACAGGCACTGAAGAGAAAAATCACACTTTTTGACTTCATATGTTTCAAAAGTGAAGTTTGACTCGTTGGAATAGGGTCAAAAGGTTCCCGGAACTAGTCAATGCAAATTTATTGAAAATACCTTTAATATTTTGATTTTATTTTTCTTCAAAATTCCACCGTTCCCACAATTGTTGGAAACACTCCTGAAAGCTACTTTTGGGAATTTCCTTTACCCTCTTCTTCGCATTTTCCATCGTCTTTGCAAATCAGCCGAACTATGTTCTAATGACATATTTGGTCATAGAAACAGGTAGAAAGCCGGTGGTGCAAGGTCGGGAGAATAGAAAGTGTTCCAGGGTGGTATCATTGTGTTGCAAGGTATTGTTTAATCAGTGATCGATGTGACTGGACACTGTCAAGCAACAAAAACCAATCCTTCCTCGCCCATTTTTCAGATCCTTTCCACCTAACTACATCTCGCAGCCGTTTCAAGACAACCTTCTACAGACCTTTGTTAACTACACTATTTTATAAGAATAAAATTTGTAGTGAATCAAATCCTAGTTTTTTTTTATACATACATTACAACTGAGGATTTACTCATTTAGTTTCATTATGAAAAACACTTTAAGAGGTATAACCCACTGGTTACTCTCAATTAACAATTAAGTCCAGTGGCTTTGTTCTGCTCGGTCGTCTACCACCCGTACCAGTGTCCAGCAAAGTGCACATCTCAGAATGTAAATGTCTAGATGCGTCGTCCATGCCTCACTGCGTGCTTCTTCACTTCTTCGTTGACTAGTTCCACTTTGAGATCTCTGTGTAGGTTATCTCTCCTCACATACCACGGAGCATTAACTATGCAGCGAAGCACTTTGTTCTGGAATATCAAAGAATATTAATCTATTTTAATATTAATCTTCTTTGCACATCCCCAAAGTCGAACCCATATGTCCAAACCGGTTTCAGCACCTGCCTGTATAACTGGGAATTTCTCCCCAGCAGCCAATACGTTTTTCCTAATTTGATATTTAATTCTTGTTTCTTCTTTTTAATATGTTCCTTCCACATGAGTCTAACATCTAGAATCATTGCCAAGTACTTAGCGGTGTTTGCATGTGGGATCGGAACTGAATTGATTATTACAGGCAAATGTTGCTTAATCTTCAGATTGGTGAAATTTACATGCTTTGATTTTGTTTCATTTAGTTGAATACGCCATTTTTTGTCCAATTACTCACGACGATAGAGGCTCCCCGGAGTGCAAGCCTTAGTGAAAAGAGACAATCCACTCCAACATCACTTTACCCCGGCTGCAAGCGAAATTTTTTCCGATGGTATTGATTTCCATTCAGCAGACTGACGTTTCACCTGAGGGTCGTAAAGGAGCGCCGTATTTTATACCACGGCATTTTCAACTTTTCAACGATTTTAAGCGGCTAAACGCAAAAAAAAATGCAGGACTATTTACAACAATAGTATGAACGGTGTAAGAAGTATGTGCATGCAGGGGGAGAGTATTTTGAAGAGAAATAAGGTTAAAATCTATCTTTATTTGTTTCACCCAACTTTGGGGTACACTAAATCAATCACTTTTGAATGTTCTGTGCCTTCCTCGTAGCCCAGGAACGTGCCTTCGTATTGCTTCAAACGTTGTGATCTTGCTTTTCTCCTTGGTTATTGTTTTGGCTGTTTTGTCCATCAGCATAGTGTCAGTGATTTGTAGTTCTGTTATGTTTTTCTCTGTTTCTCTAAACCAAAGTGGTTTGGCTCTTTTACTGCGAAAGTAGTCAAATATTTTTTTGGTTAGTCTATCTTTGTCCATTCGGAGGATTTGCCAATAAAAATCAATTCTCCTTTTTCTTATTGTGTCTGATAGAAGGTTAAAATATTATACGTACTTTCAAAGATTTGGATCGTTCGCTTGGATTTGACTTCGCCTTGGAACCGTTGCTACTTGTCCATGGTTATTGTTTTGGCTGTTTTGTCCATCAGCATAGTGTCAGTGATTTGTAGTTCTGTTATGTCTTTCTCTGTTTCTCTAAACCAAAGTGGTTTGGCTCTTTTACTGCGAAAGTAGTCAAATATTTTTTTGGTTAGTCTATCTTTGTTCATTCGGAGGATTTGCCCATAAAAATCAATTCTCCTTTTTCTTATTGTGTCTGATAGAAGGTTAAAATATTATACGTACTTTCAATAAATTGTCATTGACCAATTCCGGGAACTTTTTCAGCGTACTCCGTACACATACAAGCAACATTACTTAAGCGTTGCGTATGATTGTTACCAAACCCACGTCTGCAATTTTAGTTCGATTTTATTTATAACGTTGTTTTTTGTTTTCAGTATTTTTGAAAATACGATTCACCGACGTAATCAGCGTTGAGAACTGCATACAGTCGCATTTTCGAAGTCCAAAAATCAGTTAAAATTAAAAAAAATTGACGGCGGTCAGGGTTCGATTTTGTAGTTTCAATGTAATTCAAGTTTAAAATGCAATCACATATATTTTAATGACAGTGAATCAGAATTAGAAAAAAAGATTAGATAAAGGGATTCTTCTGAAAATCCGCTTCTATCACGTCAGCGAGACAGCTGCATGCTACTAATGTATTTTCAAAGTAGTTTGAAAATTATACGATTGTGGTAAATTGTTTTTTTCCAAATTCGCTTAAGTTATGTCGGAAAATAATTATATAATCGTTTTTTTTTTAATATTGTTCATTGGCCTTGAGACTTATCACGATATACCCTGATATACAAAGCTACCCCAAAAAGCTATCCCTCACAAATACATTATTTATTTAACGCAAAATCAACGTCTAACGTAGTTTCTCCGTTCCGCAGTCGATACTGTATTTAGCAATGCGTTACGATATCGATCAACGTTTTGTATTTCACGGAAAACCAACAGAATCTCGCGACACGTCACAGCTGTGTTGTGACAGCTAATACGAACTAACCCATTACCTTATGTTACTGCAGCTATCCAATCTACCGGAAATAATGTAAAGTAAACACTGACTTTGTTTGACGGAAAGTCTCTGCTTCCTCTTTAAACCCCCCACTTTGACCTTTAAACAATATATACAATTATATTTATACTGGGCGTATTTATTCAGGTCTGTATTATACGAATATAAAAATAGCCATCTCGTGTTTGTTTGTTTGCCAATTCGGGCAAATTCGATTCGTCGAATATTCCTTGTTTGTACTATTGTAGGTTAAGAAGTAATATCAGTAACTTGAGAAACAAACGGTAAGATAGCGGTACCTTGCGCTGTAGTGGCCTAGTGGTGAACGCACAATCACGTGGTGTACGTGTATTCGCGATCGTGGAAGCGACAAAGAAACGCCCCAACGGTGGCAAAATATAAACACAACTTTTAATTTTTTACTTTGCGCGTTCGATATAACGAAACTTTTCTAGTGCATTTTCATCGGAAAATGAGTTCTTCCGGCGGCCATCATAGAAAGACCCAGACCCGGGAGGTACCATTCCTGAAACTTATAACACTTTTCAATGGAGTTGTGTGTGTGTGTGTGTGTGTGTGTGTATGCGCGCGCGCGTTTTTCGCGTGCGCGTATGTGTGTGTAGCTATGTGTGCGCGCGTGTGTTCGTGTGTGTGTGTGTGTGTGTGTGTGTGTGTGTGTGTGTGTGCGTGCGTGTGTGTGTTTGTGGCTATGTGTGTGTTTGTGGCTGTGTGTCTGTGTGTGTGTGTGTGCGCGCGCGCGCGTGTGTGTGTGTGTGTGTTTGTGGTGTGTATGTGTGTGTGTGTACGCGCGTGCGTGCGCGCGCGTGTGTGTATTTGTGGTGTGTGTGCGCGCGCGTGAGTGATGTGTGCGTGCGTGTGTGTGTATATGTGTTTGTTTGCGTGCGTGTGGGCACGCGTGCGCGTGTGTACACCGTATGTCGGTCTATACTGCGTAAGTATACAGCTGATTTTTTACGTCAACTTCGAATCAAATAGTACGGATTGAAAGTAAAGAGTGATATTCAATAGAGTCTCGATGAACCGTCATGCTCGGGACCGTTGAGGTGACTGTGACCGAATACACAGATAACAGAAACAGACCACACGTACTTCGGTGATTAAAAAAAAAAAAAAAACACTGTACTCTGTAGCACAGAATATTTTATTATTATTATTTTGGAAAATGTAGTATAACTTTTTAATTTCCTATTTAACTCTAATAGGTCTTTAATACAGTAAATTATCCATTCTTAACTTTTCGGCAAGTATTTACGTAACAAATGCAATTGCTCACGTGACTGTTACGTGATCGACTTATACGCTGAATTGTATTATCGTAAATAGTGCGAGAGTGTTTATCTTTCAATACACGCAACCTTGCGGATTTGGTTGACACTATCTGAAGTGTTCTCCACTTGATGATAGAATGGTTTACTTTTCAATTATCAATGTTTGCTCAGGATAGCAATAGTTTCAACTGCCCGTCAATGCTATAAATAAGTCGTATCCTGTTACAGTGTTTTGTTTTGTCTGGAAGGTTATATTGTTACTTTTATTATTTATTACAAATTATTTACAATGGAAGACTGTTTAAAAATGCCAAACAACAGATCGGTTACTCGATCGGTTTTATATACGTGAATACAAATAGTACATGTTCCCAGTTTACCGAATACATTATTTTCGTAAAGCAACCCATACTGTGTAAAAAAAACGTAAATATATACTCATTTACAATGTGCAAGATTCATTTAACTGTAATCGCTCTACCATTTTTGTGCTAGCTTAACGGTGTTCACAGAGATAAACATAATTTAAATATGTGTTATTTTACTAACTCTAAACACAATTTTATAGAAATAAACAATAAAACATAAAAAGTTCGTGAGCCACGGGTTTTGAACTCGTCTCTTAATTTCATAAACAGAAACCACAGCACAGAGTCAAAAAAGCACACAGAAACAATGTGCTCACTAGTAGACTTAGATTCACTTCAAGAACAACAAGACGCTTTTTACATATTATTCGTGCTACAGCGAGTTATTGTTTTTTTTACATACAAAAAATTACTTGGTGCTCGCCTGATGATATTTTCACTACAAATTAAGAAACGATCAGAATGATTCAACCACAAAAAACACGGAAGTAAAACAGCGTTTATTCACGTGCTGCAAGTAAAGATCCCAATTTCACATCCGCTCCAAAAAGGCTAAGCACATTTAAAACAAACGTGATTATGAATTAACACGGCGACATTTCACTGTCAAAATGCTAAAACTTCAGCCAGACTAAATGGCTTCATCAGCTGAAACAACAGCACCAACTGTCACACGTAAATGCAAGATACAAACATTTATTTGTTTAAACGCAACCTACCACTATTATAACTTACCGTTATTCACAATAGTTTAGTAACAGTGCTTAATTGTTGACCAAATACACTTAAACTTGTTTAATTGTTGACAAAATACACTTAAACGTTTTTAATTGTTGACAAAATACACTTAAACTTGTTTAATTGACGACAAAATACACTTAAACTATTTTAATTGTTGACAAAATACACTTAAACTTGTTTAATTGTTGACAAAATACACTTAAACTTGTTTAATTGACGACAAAATACACTTAAACTTGTTTAATTGTTGACAAAATACACTTAAACTTGTTTAATTGTTGACAAAATACACTTAAACTATTTTAATTGTTGACAAAATACACTTAAACTTGTTTAGTTGTTGACAAAATACACTTACAAATTTCTTTAATTGTTGACAAAATACACTTAAACTTGTTTAGTTGTTGACAAAATACGCTAAAAACTTGTTTAGTTGTTGACAAAATACAAACTTGTTCAGTTGTTGGCAAAATTGCAGGCACACATATCGTGGTGAAAGTAAAATAATCGATTTTAATAATTCCGTAAACGAAACTATCCGAACGGCCGGATCCGCTGTGAAAAGTTGACAAATACGATTTTGATATCGATTGACTAAAATTAAATTAAGCGATTGCATCGAACCTCACTTTATAATGAAAATATTTGCGGTGGATTTAATTTTGTAATATGGAACGTTTGACATTTGAATCAGGAATTCCAGGATATAAACGCGGTTATTGGTTAATTTAAATAAACATTCAATGGGTTTAAACAACGAGCGCCTCTCTTGCGGTGTGCGTTATGTTCGTGGCTTGTCGCCGAATGTCATAATTAGCATTCGTTCGGCCGTTTCGGATTGCAGCTTTCAGTCATCAACCGTGCTCAAGGTAAAGGGAATGCCACAGATGTTAGATTCAAACTTAGAACCAAAAATCGATTACGTAAGAGTTAAAATATTTTAAAATCTTTAAAAACCCTGACTTATTTGATATATTTTTTTGGTAAATTGAACTTTACTGTCGTAATCAGCGTTAAAAACTGTATAAATTAGCATTTTAAACTTACAGTATCTATCGAAAATAAGAAATTTAATTTTACAGAGTTCAGGGTTTATTTTCGTATTTTCAATATAATTTAAAAGTTTAAAATGCTAATACATGAATACTTTTATACTGATTACGACGGTGAAATCAGCACTTAAAAAGAGACATAGACAAAATAAATATTTTTGGAAATTCGCGTAAATGAAGTCAGCGAGACAACTGCGTGCCGCGAATGCACACATCTGAGATTAGCTTATTATACCAGCTGACTAAACATAAACAACAGTTAGGTATCAGCTGATTAAACAGTATTCGAATTGGTTTTGTCATTGTCTTTCATATATTATTACGCTAAGCATTACGATCGGTTTTGCACCAAAAATAAAGGCCTGCATTATTGAAACTACAAATACGAAGTACTTACAGGTTCGTCAGAACATCGGGTAACTCTCACGCCTCATAATTTTCCATTTTAAAGCATTAAAATAAAACATACAAAAACGTCTGTAAACAGAATTCCAGAAGTAGCACAAGCAGTCCCCGTGAGAGTGCAGCACAATGCAGTGACACAAATAACTGTGTGTACTAAAACAGCTGATTGCTAACAAAACACTGTTGAGAGTAATATTTAAATTATTACTGTATCCAAGCATTAAATAATTATCGATCGAATCAGTTTTGAAAGTAGAATTGGTCAATCTAGGCCATTTTTATTACTTAAATGTTACAATGCTTTCGGTAAACAGCCGTGTTAAACGGTTTTCCCCAAAGATGAGACCCACCTAGATCGATTTTTTTAACCTGAAAATAGTACATTCCAACATTATACAGAAATCGTTAGAGCAGTTTCCGGGTAAATAGGACATCCACACATTTCCTAGTTTAATATTACAGTTTAATATTTCACTTCCGTTCGACTCGCTGCGGAAGAGATTTTTAAACAGTTTGTTTTATTTCCGGTTTTTAAAAGTTTTTTCCACTCGAAAATACAACTCTGGTCAGGATTTGTTTATAAGGAAAAAAGAAATTACTTCCGGCACGGAAAAACTTGGAAAACGCGTTTCCGCTTTCCCGGTCTCGAGCATTGAAAGAAGTGTAATTTCGAAATTACTGGCGCGTCTAAAGATAAGGGTGAACAATTATTAAGGGCAATTATTCGGTTTGATTAACGAACGTCGAAGTTTTGTCAACAATTCCGGTTGTTTTTATTTCTGTTTTCAGGTCTTGCTGTTTTTAACGATCACTCGAAGTTTAATGGATTAGAATAAAAAATAAATTGCGGCCATTACGATATAAATATTCGTTCACAACCGTTCAGTTCGTACTGAAGGACGGAAAACCAAACATTATCTGATTAAACATATGTTTTCAGTTTTGTACCGTAGATCAACAATACAGTTTTTAATGTATAATATCGAACAAAATTTGAGCCATTTATAAGCTTCAAAGAAATTTTAACAAATACACCAGGGTTCGTGAGTAAATAAAAAAAATCATAAACTGTATTTTCTATTTGTTACAATCACTTGAGTTTTGTATTTTCAAATTAGCCACAAAATTGAGCACAGTCTGAAAAACAGATTTTGATATTTTTTTCTTATTTCTTGTAGGAATTTTATTATTGTGTTCAGTACACTCATCTGCTTTTCGTAGATTTGTCATTTTGTTTATTTATGGAAGCGTTTCAGAAACGTTAACACCCTATTTTGGATTCACTTGCACATTTGAATAAATTTCGAACTGATTCGATTTTGAGGAAATAGGATTTTTTAATTCTGACCAAAGCTGGATTTTTTTTTAAGTATTGAAAGAATATCCAAGATGGAACCAAACAACACAAAAATGCCAAACGTACCAAAAAACACCTAATGTCAGCAGCTGATGGGCTTAACGATCCCATTTTACCTCTAACTAATACTACTCTTACTCTTCTATTACAGTGAAAACCGACCCGTACTGATGGCAGAAACTGACACCGGCATAATGGTGTTAAACGACCTTGCGACCTCCCAGTATACGTGTCTTTGTCCATGCACGCGGGGCTCTGCTGTACGGGCGGACCTCATTTCTACAGCTACCCGTGGGAACATGAGTAGAATGAGCGGGATCTCACAGCAAAAAATGATTGAGTACAACCTCTGTTATAAGTGTCGAAAAGAAAGGGAATTAGCAGTGCAAGCACCTTAACAATGAACTGGGAAGTCACCAATTAGAAGTGGCTGAGTTAACCGCCTTGAATTCTCTCGAAATTTTTGACTTTATGAAGAGACTAGGGCTGGGGAAGGCGCAGTAACTGAGCATCTCAGGAATATAAAAATGGGGCACAATAAGTTTACAGTAGTAGCCCTAGAAATTCACTCATTCATCCATATACATGTCAAAATTCGAGAAAATATGCCGATTTGTTTAGGCTCCAGCGATGCAGACACACAGAATGACAAACATACCAGTTGAAAAACACAATGACAAACATACAAGTTAAAAACACAATGACAAACATACAAGTTAAAAAACACAATGACATGCATACAAGTTAAAAAAATACAATGGCAACCATACCAGTTGAAAAACACAATGACAAACGTACAAGTTAAAAACACAATGACAAACATAACAGTTGAAAAACACAATGACAAACATACAAGTTAAAAACACAATGGCAACATACAAGTTAAAAACACAATGACGAACATACAAGTTAAAAACACAATGACAATACAAGTTAAAAAAAAAATACAATAACAAACATACACATTAAGTTAAGAAACACAAACATGTTCAAAACACAATGACAAACACACAAGTTAAAAAACACAATGACAAACATACAAGTTAAAAAACACAATGACAAACATACAAGTTAAAAAACACAATGAAAACAACTTAAAACCTCTTATTTATATAGGTGACAAAAAACCGAAAACTCAAAAAATTCCAGACAGGATTTTTTCGTTCTGTTGGTGTGAAAAACTAAAAAGAATATAATGATCTGTGACTTTAGGATTCATTGCAAATTCAACTGAAAAGGTCAATCTGTTAAGCCCACTGCTCTGTGTAAAAAACCGGCTGAAACAATGCAATCAGAAATCCACACAAAACACTTGCACTGCAACAATACTGTCTATGTAAACTGACGTAAGCACGTATAGTTAACAATATACACTGTCCTCTATCTGTCCGGTAAAGTGTTAAACACAACATTTTAATAGAAACACTGGTTCTGAATAGAACCGTGCAGCCAGTGACCACTGGACCGGAATCCTGGATAAAACGATATCGACAGCCCACTTTGGTTCTGTCCCCGCGCAGTTGCAACAACAGCGTTTCTCTATAGCGACTTACAATACACACTTTTTGCTATTCTTGAACACCTAGACCCGGACTGTCAAATAAGCACCGATTCTGACATCTAGGGGGAGCCGTTAATGTTTTTTTTTGAACGCTTGCGTTTGCACTTGTGGTCTGATTTGACTTAAACTTGACGCTAGGACTAAACGGCCTCCCCTCCAACAGTCCAGTGAAACTGCGAATCTGCGTCTACAAACTGTTACTACTCAGCGATAGTGAAGGAAAAGGAGGGAACTATGGTGAGAGCGTGAGGACTCGACCTCTCACTCGCACATTTTATCTGTTTCACTGGTGTTCTTAACAGGCCGTTTTTTACGACAGCAGTGATAGCATATCACGCCTCTTAGGCTACGTTAGCTAAGAACACA
Source organism: Callitettix versicolor (assembly GCA_022606455.1). Lineage (NCBI taxonomy): Eukaryota > Metazoa > Arthropoda > Insecta > Hemiptera > Cercopidae > Callitettix > Callitettix versicolor. The sequence goes on along the minus strand of CM040186.1, from coordinate 16,497,469 downwards.
AGTGGGGCAGAGAGAAAAAATGTGCGAGTTAGAGGTCGAGTCCCCACTCTCTCACTATAGCTTCCTCAATTTCCTTCACTATCGCTTAACAGTTTATAGACTCATATTGACAGACTCTGTCACTGACTTTTGGAGAGAGCTCGAGGGGAGTTCTACAAGCGGAGGCAGTTTACTAAGTGGCTGGACTATAAGAGGCTGTATCTGAAACCAGAACCATTCAGTGAACATCTGACAGTGACAATTTCAGTTTAGTACTAGTTGTAGTCCTACAGTTCTGCGAGTTAAGGTAATTTTGACGCACCCTTATATTGTTTTCACACATCTCTACCCCCAATAAGCTATAAGCCATTTCTCTCGCCCCTACTACAGCCGGTTATTGCCGGTAGGTAGGAAGTCACGCACGCCACTGCTGCTCCACAGAAAGATAAGGCAAACACTAATGTCTGATAACCTACAGAGATAAAACTGCAGACAAATGACAAGCGGTTACTAACTTGAAATATACGGCCGAGGGGATGTTTTTCATCGTGCTGGCACGGTGTACGAAAGAAACGCTGTACAGCAGCAGCATTTGTTAATACAGGCGACCTATATATCACTTTATATTAGACCCGAACACAAAGTAATATTTCCTGCAAAAGGACGTGTTACAAATTTCAAACGTTGGGCCACCACGAGCACTACGGAAGTCATAACCTTTTAAGTAAATATTGGCAGCTGTCATTATTTTTAATCACTATTTGATAAACTCGTATTTTAAATTTACCCTGACCTAAGGATGTTCCGATACTGATTGGTATCGATATTTTCCTTTCTATACCGGCAGTAGCAGTATCAAAATTTATTTCGATATCAGAGTATCGATATAAGCTCTTAAATATCGTATGGTGTTAACGGTCGGAAGTGTGTCACGTATTTTCTATGTATCTTTATCATAAACAAAGAGAATAGCACTTAAACAAGCAGGAAACAAACAACTGACTATTATGCAGCAAAGTATCGTCTAAGTTTTTCTTATAGTTTTTTTTTTTTTGTTATCTTTGTCAGTTATTAACAACCAGTTTACGCTATCTGATTGCTTTTTTTAAATACAGTACTTGTTGAATCACGATCACACAATCAGTGTTACAATCTGCGTACATTTATACGAAAACGAACCCTGACCTCCATCGCATTAATTTTTTTAAGGCCGAGCGGCCAACAAATGAGGAGCGGAACTGCGCAGAATCTACTGTAACGGATTCTAGAAAACTGCTATGTTTAAAAACTGCAACCTAGACAACGGTAACAGGAAATCAGGTTTGGAGGCGTGGTCAACATGGTGGTGGGGAAAACTAAATCAGCTTCAAAATCTAACCTAGACTGAGTCGAAGCTACGCGAAACGTTGCCCGGCGACGTCGCTTGACTCCCTTCAACTTAAGCTTTCGTTAAAAACTAGTTGGGTTTTGAATTTGTGCTCCGTTCCGACCAGCGCTACTCCGTTCCGCATCTGGGCCGATAATCAAGGGACTTCGATTAAAAAAATCTATTCAAACTGACCTTGACGCCACCCGGGCTGATAATCAAGGGACTTCGATTAAAAAAATCTATTCAAACTGACCTTGACGCCACCCGGGCTGATAATCAAGGGACTTCGATTAAAAAAATCAATTTAAACTGACCTTGACGCCACCCGGGCCAATAATCAAGGGACTTCGATTAAAAAAATCTATTCAAACTGATCTTGACGCTATTGCTATGGTAATGAGATTTTTCCAGAAGAGTGTAACAAAAAAGTTAGATTTCTTTTAAAGATTAGAAAAGTCCACCATTATAAAAGTGTTGAACGGTCTTTGCTGGTAACGAATTTACTCAAGCGATTGCCAAAATCGATTTTGTTGCCAAATTTGAATGGAAACAGACTAAAAATGGGAACGTGACACACACACGCGCGCACACACACGCACACACACACTGCACACACTGCGCGCGCACACACACACACACACACACACACACACACACACACACACACACACACACACACTGCACACTGCGCACACGCACACACACACACACACACACCACTGCACACACACATACACCACTGCGCGCGCACACACACACACACACACCACTGCGCGCGCGCGCACACACACTGCACACACACACACACACACACCACACTGCGCGCGCGCACACGCACACACATACACACACACACCACACATACACACACACTACACACACCACTGCGCGCGCACACACACACACACCACTGCACACACACACACACACACACACAACATTTTAACGAGTAATCTCAAAAGTTATTTAGAGGTCAGTGGTGATTTCAAGGTCAGTTGCCGGCCTGGGTCTTACTACGACGGCGCCTGCGGTAACGCATTATCACACAAACTGTGGATAAACTTGAACCCGCTCTGAACAAAGTGAACGTTAGGACTGTAATATTGATTATAGGATCGCATTTTAAGTGTTAAGAAAGCGAAAGGCGAGAGAGAGACGGGTGACTAATGATTTCCTGCCTTTAATGGCAACTTTTTGTCAATAGAATATTCCGCTTGGCCGGGCCCGTACAACCCAGCATTTTACTTTTCTCCGAATAACAACGCAAATGATTTGCAATCGTTACTGCCGGTGACTTTAGAACAACACCTAAATCGATTTTGTTGCCAAATTTGAATGGAATCATACAATAAAACTGCGAAAGTGAGGACACACACACACCAATATAAGAGTGAATTCCTGAGTGTATGAATGTTTTTTATAGAAACGTTCAAATCAATTCTCGTATTATTAATAAATTTCACGTGGGCATTCTGTGTGCACACGAAATTCGTATATATAATTCAAACATTTTGAAGTGCACGCGAGTCCAAGACAGGTTTCCAACCCCCAACCTCATTGTACAGGACACCGTTTGCACTGGAATTTCAATTAATTTATACCGTGCGAATACTGATGTGTGCACTTTGTTCTTACCTCTGCCAAAGTGCCGATCCGGTTTGTAATTACGCCGGGAAGATTGGAATAGCGAGTTAAAATAACCGGGCGGGGGGGCGCGCACACACACACCGCACACATAAAAGAAACTACTGCTCTCTTGGTGGTCGAGGTGATTCAGAAACCATACAGTGTGCTGCGTCTATGAACTACGCATCTCAAGATCGTGGGTTCGTTCGAGGCAGTTACTGCCGTAGCTTAAGCCTTGCAGGTAATGCCGATCGTTCATCCTAATTAGTCTATCTGGCACAGAAAATGGACGTCAAGGAAAAATTACAGTTATCACTGGAGTTTTTTTTTTTTTTTGTTTAACGTCCGACTATTGTGCACACTTGGGCTAATGCAAACGATGGGATGATTTATAGCGTATGAAAATGCCAAGCCCTCGCCGGGAATCGAACCCGGGTCCTCGGGGTGAAAGCCTAGTACGCTATCCACTAGGCCACTCCCATCACTGGAGTAAGAGAAACGCTAACAAAGTCAAAAAAACTGTCTAATTTAATACTTTCAACTAAAAAAAAAAAAAAAAAACACCAGAAAATGGTAGATATCTCAAAATCTTGATTCATAGTAAACCATCTATTTAACGGACAGCCAAAAACCAAAATTATTCCGATGAAAATTTCCAAAATGGGTGATAATATTTTGCACCCGAATTTCTTGAAAACATTCTGATAATTGATTAAGCAGAGCGGTTTCAACACGACCTTTCGATTTGTGTGCAGAAATCACAATTAGCTCACTGGTAGATTTAAAATCATATCAAGAATGCTAAAAATATACGTATACGGCGTGCAACGTAAACGAAGTAGTGCAGCATAAAGAAATTTTCATTTCAAAAGTTGGCAATTCGATAAGGTGAAACTGTATGCAAATGTCCTAGAATAGGACACACACACACACACACACACACACACACACACACACACACACACACACACACACACACACACACAAAGAACACACACGTACACGCTCTCACAAACGCACGCACGCGCACACAAGCACACTCGCGCGCACATAAGCACATGCGCGCACACACACACACACACGTACACGCGCGCTAACAGACGTTCACACCCGAACGCACACACACACACACACACACAAAGAACACACACGTACGCGCGCGCACACACACACACACACACACACAAAGAACACACACATAACTGTACATAGTTTGACACATTCACTCACATACACGCGCGCGCGCGCGCGCACACACACACACACACACACACACACACAACTGTACATAGTTTGACACGCGCGCACGCACGCACGCACGCACACACACACACACACACACACACACACACACACACACACACACACACACACACACACACACAACTGTACATAATTTGACACACACGCGCGTACACAAAGAACACACGCGCGCACACACAAACACGTTACAACTGTACATGACGGCAGTTATGAAGCTACAGCCTAGATTAATAAAGTACGCCAACTTTTACCGCAGGCGTGGACTGTTTCAAACGGATTATTTTGTATTGAATACCAGCACAGCATTTTTGTTTAATCCCTATTGCTCCATAAATAGATTTATCCCGTACCTCGTACATACATTACGGTGTACTGTAAAATAAAACAAACCTTTCAAGTCTGAACTAATTACATTTAATAACTGCAAATATCGCGTACACATTTAACTGGTACTGATTATAGTGATAATTAACACAGGTAACATTATTTAACGAACAAGTTAATTTAATGAAACACTTTAATATATGAATGCATATAGCTGCAATGAATGACTTTCTGGAGTTACTATTGCACTGCAAACAGTGTAGATATATTGTATTCTACTTCTTATTCCTGAATTCCTCAGTTAGTTCCTGAATTCCTTTTCCAACCTTAGTCTCTTCATAAACTCTAGGATTTTGAGAGGATTCAACGTGGTTGACTTCCCCACTTCAAAGTTTTATTAAGGAAATTGCATACGCTTGCTCTGCTAATCGCTTTAAATTTCTTCTCACCCTTCCTCTTGACCCTTATCACGGTGGTTGTGCCCTGTTAGGAATTTGGCATCTCTCTTAACCGAAGTTCTTTACAGAATCAACTATCGGTGGTTCAACAGTGTCCTCTAATACATATAGGGTAGAGTGTTGTACCTTGAATCACTTTTCACTCTTATTTTTTTGTAGCCTCTGAATAGTTCGATTTTCTTGTAAATAAATTCTATAAATATTGTTTTAACCCTCTTAATGTATCCTATGAATTTATAATTCTTATAAGCATTGTTTTTCGTTTTCAAAAAAAATAATTTCTGTGTACATGTTTAATGATCCAAGGTACAACATAGGCATGTACCTTGGAACGGGCCATGTTGTACCTTGAAACGCAATTTAATATTTAGGAATAATGCAGTTAAATCACACAATTAATATATCAAAGGTTGTATTAAAAATCAGAATGTGTTGAAATACAAACAAGTAACATTTAAGCTCAAACTCTACATTCAAAAATATTGTGACTCATGTTTAATTGTTATTATTTCTCCTTTTACAAAAATCACAAACGTAATTCTTCCACCGTTGTTCAGCGTCTGCACACATCTCGTGAGCCCATCTCTGACACTGTATACAGCGAATCCATTCTTCTCCACCCACATCATTTTTATATGGTTCACGGCATAAGAGACACTCTTCATCATTGCTGTCGTCATCATCAGTGTCGATTAGGGGGACAACGTCATCCTCTTCATCAGAGGATGTTGCTGGGCTCTTCGGTTTAGCTTTTCTTATTTTCTTACCCATTTTTGCAGGTTTATTCTTTTGGTTATTTTCTTCAAGAACGTCTTTTTTTGTTTTAAAATTTAGCTTTCGCTTCGTCGTCTCTTTTTTTATTTTTGCTAGTTTCAAGTTCTCCTTTTCAGGGGTGTCTGTAATTATTCTTGTTTTCCCAGGCTTCCTGCCTTTTTTGGCATTATTTACCCTTGGCTTAGACTTGGGGAAAGGTTGCACCTCCTCTGGAGACACCACTGTAGACGTAGACGGCATAGAACTCGGACCAGGCACATCACTACCAAACGTTTCAGAATTCAAAGATGACTCATCCTGACTGTAAGTGACATCAGGTGCAGAGGGTTCAACATTCGGATTAGGTCTATCCGTCACGTAGGATGGCAGGTAGTCGTCATCAGAAAATATATCTCGATCCAGTGGGAATATTCCTGGGACTCTAAACCCCTTTATGATGTTCGATGGTGTAAAAGCCCGAGGATATGCTTTCCCCACTACTTCTGAAACTCCATATATGTCAAAGGTGCAGCCTGGATGATTTACCAACCAAGAATCTACACAGGTATTGTAATATGCTTTTAAAGGACCATACAAAGCCAGGTCTAGGGGTTGTAGCTTATGTGAAGTGTGCAGGGGGAAGGTGACGATAACAACACCAAAACTTGACGCTAACTCAACGGCCTCAACACTGAGGTGAGTCTCATGATTACCCATGAATAATAAAATACGCTCTTCTCTGGAAGGTTTTGTCATTTTAATAAAATGCCTTAAAAACTATAAAAATGTTGATTCATTTGACCATCCAGTTTGTGTAGCAGCTCCGATAGATCCAGGTGGAGCTCCGGTCATCATTCGATCCTTAAAATGGACCCTGGGAAACACAAACATTGGTGGAATGGATATCCCGGTTGCACTTACAGCAGTTATCAATGTTACAAGGTTGCCTCGTTCTGCTGATGTTGCACTTCCTATCTGTCTCATTCCTTTGGGTGCTACAATTTTTCCTGGAACTTGGACTGTAGACAGTCCAGTCTCGTCTAGATTCCAAATACGATCTGGAGTTATTGGCCCAAAACGTTGATGAACACTTTCAAGGTTGTCAAAAAAAGCCCCAACGTTTGTTTTATTGAAACTGGTTGCTCTACTCAAACTTGTAGCTTGCGGTTTCCGAATAGATAGATCAGGATGCCTTTTCATAAAACACCTCATCCATTCTATTCCTGCCGTTTGTTCGTTATCCCAATGTTCTGAATATTTTTTTCCATTTGCCCGAGCAAACTTGTATGCAAGGTCACGGACCTTTTTTTACTTAAGCCGTAATTCATCTTCGCAACTTTTTTTATGTAGTCTATCAAACACTTTTCTTCATTAGAACTGAATATTTGTTTAGTATTGAATTTAGCGACATATTGATATTCTTGCTTTTCAGATTGACGAAACGCTGTAACATGTCTGGATAGTGTAGCTAATTTTACCCCATATACACTACACGCTTCCCTAATAGAAATTCTGCAGTCTGGGTGTGCTGTGACCGCTTCTACAGCTCTTTTCATAGCATTCGAGTCTATAGGAGGCCTCTTGTTGCCCGTTTTACTACGTGGCATCGTTACCTGGAACAAAAACGCAAAAACTAATAACTTGTTGTACCTTGGAACATGTTCCAAGGTACAACAAGTTTTGCGTTTCGTGGTACAACAGGTAGCCATTTTGAACAAAAACTACCGCCTAACATAGAAAAACAATCTAACAGTATAAGTAAGTTATAAGGATTTACTCACCAGAATGTGACGAATCTCTTTAGCGAATATACAACGTTCTACAGGAAACTCGGAAGGCGTACAAAGCCAAACAATATGCAGCTGAATATTTACTTTTCACGAGCAAAAAACAGTTTAGTGCATAACTCACGATAACTACTACCGAAATGAACGGGATTTTTGCTAGCGCTCCTTAGCGTCACTATCTACTATATAGTTCATTTTCAGCCTGCTAGGTGGCATTACCTTGCAGATCGAGCTCGTGTTCCAAGGTACAACGTACTCAAGGTACAACACCCTACCCTACCTATATTACAGTCTTCTTGTATTGTTTAACCCAAAAAGAGGAGGGGAAGTAGTGTACGCAACAACTGTCTGCTTACTTAGACTGCCGATCCGTTGCTCCCCAGTACCGCCTGGCTGGAATGTCCTCTTGGGACCATCAGTCACTTCCCGACGTACGGTTGGCCTTCAAACGGCTCTCCGGTCCCTCCCAGAATCGACTTACTGCGACCTACTTCTTCCCTACGATTTGCCAAAACAGCTGTTCTACATAACGTGTTTATAACATTTTTTTTTTTTTTTTTTTTTTTGGTGTTTAACGTCCGACTATTGTGCACGCTTGGGCTAATGCAGACGATGGGATGATTTACAGCGTATGAAAATGCCAAGCCCTGGCCGGGAATCGAACCCGGGTCCTCGGGGTGAAAGCCCAGAACGCTATCAACTAAGCCACCGAGGCGAGACAGTATGTCAGCAGTTTCATAATTTTTCTGCGTCTTTATCAATAGTTTTTATCTTTGGCTGTACCCTTTTTGTGCTTCAGTCATTAGCAAAACTGTCTACTTACCCCGTAGACTGCCGATCCGTTGCTTCCCAGTACCGCCAGGCTGGAATGTCCTCTTGAAGCACTAATCACTTCCCGACGCACATACACACACACACACACACTCTCTCTCTCTCTCTCTCTCTCTCTCTCTCTCTCTCTCTCTCTGTGCGTGTGCACGCGCGCGTGTGTTGTATGTTGTGTGTGTGTATGTGTGTGTGTGTGTGTGTGTGTGTGTGTGTGTGTGTGTGTGTGTGTGTGTGTGTGTGTGTGTGTGTGTGTGTGTGTGTGCGCGCGTGTGCATGTATGTGCGTGTGTGTGTGTGTGTGTGTGTGAGAGAGAGAGAGAGTGTGTGTGTGTGTGTGTGGGTGCGTGTGTGTGCGCGCGCGGGCTTGAGTAGATGAGTGAGAGGTACAGAGGGACTGCTAAGCCTCCACCAGAAAATCTTTTCCCGTTATATTGTTACAATAATTGGGAAAATGAAAGATTTTAAAAACGAAAGAAAGATAATAACTGTCTCGCCGATGTTATGGAAGAGAATTGCCGTTTAAAATCACATTTCACCAACATAACATATTTACATACGTAAATATATAATTTAACTACCGCTCAAAAAAATGATCAGTCGGATCGCCATTCAATTCAATGTCCCAGGTTTCACCAATCGAACACGACCGCTCGAACAGCTATTTCTAATCCACCGAGCACAAACTGTTTCCCAACTAAAATACCGCTAAAGGAAGCCGGTTTCTAGATCGGCTATTACCGTTTAAAATTGTCCGGCTTGGACTTAATCTAAGCGTGATGTGCCTGAATGTCAGTCGACCACTTGAAATAGATCCACTGTTTAGTTAGCCTATACAAACGCACCAAGGAAACACCAGTGTTTGTGGATGGGGAAAGGGGAAGGCGCCCACGTAATTACGTGCCATAAACAGGTAACGCGGATAATAGTTGCAAATGTTGTCGACAGATTGCTTTTAAGCCGGCTGTTGCTTTAATCCTGTCGTATATACTCGGTATACAGTGATACTGAATCGATGCAATTAGAAATGCCTCCGATTTCACCATCAAAATCAGCAGTAAAGTTCGCGTACATTAGCATTTTAACAGAACCCTCACTGCCGTCAAAAATTCAATTTCTTAATGTCAACGGATTTTGAAAATTCAAAAAACCAATTTAAGCAGTTTCAACGCTGTTTACGATGCTGAAATGAAGTTTTCAAAAAGTACGATTAAAAATATATATTTTTAAAAGTATGTTAGATTATAAAAAAGCGTACGACGATATTTTAATGATCTGAAACGACCACCATTTTGAAACTGTTGAACATATATTGCTGGATAACGATCATGTTTTTGGCCAAATTCATTAACCGACTACTTTTAAATTTGGTACAAAGTACATGGTATAAAGCCCGAACGACGTGTGTTTAAAAAATTCTCCAATTCACTTCCGTTTCAAGATGGCAGCCCCTGACTTAGAATAACGAGTGCACGCAGTTTTAGCCAAACGCAATGACCGATTGTTTTGAAATCTGGTACGAAGGTGCCCTGTATAAAGCCCGAACGACAAGATTTTTTTCCCATTCACTTCCGCGTGAAAACTGCAAGTTCTGATTCAACGCTTAGAGTGTACTTGCTGGCTATTTCCTGCAATACTAGTTGAACGGCAAAACCTATCGTAATTCTGACCGCTTCATGAAGAAATAGCATAAATTTCCAATAAAACTGGTCTAATAAGGTTTTTCGTAAATATTACGGTTACCGGTTTAATTGGCGGAACGCTGTCGTGGAGCGCTTTATACATTAATTAAACAGATACCGCGAGGTCTACTGTTCCCTGAACTACTAGTTCTACACGTAAGCAAAGTGTAATATTTTGTTCACCACGTCCCGCGAGGTTAGCGCGAGGAAGACTGCCGCTGCCTCCTCGCCCCAGACACGTTGACAAATTGTGCGCCCGAGCCATTTGTACAAGTAGCACACCATAATAAAACCTGCCCATCCTCCCTACAGGTCCATACGTGGGCTTTCCCACGGCCGCGCACAGCTTCTTTTAAAAATGTCAAAACAGCGTTCATTTTACAAGTCAAACACCACAATATTTCTGAACTGTACCAATCAACGTGTTTCATTTGGCAGTGGATTCCAGAAACAATTTCATTACTGCAACACAGCCACCGGACCACGTATTTAAATAATCAGGGTGTTTAACGTCCGACTGTTGTGCACACTTGGGCTAATGCAGACGATGGGATGATTTATAGCGTATGAAAATGCCAAGCCCAGGCCGGGAATCGAACCCGGGTCCTCGGGGTGAAAGCCTAGTACGCTATCAACTAGGCCACCGAGGTGGCTCAGGATTACGACCTATTTTTCCGTCAGGTCTATTTACTCACCTCGTAAAGGCTACCGCGGTTTCGAAACCTTACTGTTTCATCTTCAGGCCGTAATACAAAACTTAACATAGAACATACATCATGCAGATATTTCTACTAAAAAATTCCCCGTAAGGGGTGCAGACTAGCTGCACCTATTGAGAGGATTTAGACGTCCCTCGCGGTACCCGAATCTAACACACACTTACACTTACGACTTTTAACACTTTACACACTTACATTTAGGGAGGCGATAATAGCCTAAATGTGCTTTTCGCCTTAAAATAACAACAAACCGTAATAAAAAATGTCAAATCCCTCTGTCGGTCCGGAATGTAACGACACGTTGCACGTATCGTTTGGCCAAACGAAATTTTATCGTGTGTATTTTAATCGAGTAATTGTGTTTAGTATTCGTGAAGTGTGTTTTCAACATTTTGTTTAACTCTGTGACGACCTCGACAGAGGGATTTGACATTTTTTTATTACGGCCTGAAGATGAAACAAGGTTTCGAAACCGCGTTAACCATTACGTGATGAGTAAATAGACTAGACGGAAAACTAGGTCATATTTCCAATTAGGAAATAATTTTCCGACAACACGGAAGTAACGGCACTGTGAGACGGTTTTTATTTCATATTTTATAAAATATGTTTTACTAGTTATCAGTTAACAACCAATTAAAACTGACATAACAAAAAACCTCGACAGAAGCGAATTTCAAAAGGTAATTTCTTACGAATCTATGATTTCACCATTATAAACAGCATTAGAATCTGCATATAACAGCATATACTTGCATTGAAAATGAATCCTGTTAAATTAAATTTACTAATTTCAAAGGATTTTGATTGTAACAAAGTTATTACGATTCGAATATTTTATTTATTTTTATATATTTTTACAAATGAAAGATGTAAACGCAATAAGAAAGAATATATTTTCAAATGTATATATTTAATGGAATTATCTGAACGCCGCATTCAGGTCGCCACGCCACTCTTTTAAACAAACACATCAGCCGGTGGCGGGGTCCAAGTAAACGGCGTAATTAGATCAATTGAATTACCCAGTCACCGCGTTCTGCAGCCGGCGGTGTTTATTTTACTTCCAATTTCGTCGAGTCGCCTCGCTGTGCCGCTTGCCTGCGCGGGGTCGGCTACGTTTTGTTTTTCTTACCGCTTTTATCCTGTCGGCTTTTGTTAGTCCCCGGAGGATTTGGGGACGGGCGCCGGTGAAATAATTCGTTGCCGATGGAAATCAGTTTGGTTTCGGAAGGAATCGGTTTGAAAACGTCTTGTAAGGAGAATTTCGAAATGCCCATTAATAAGATCGAAAATGTTATTTTTGTGCCCGGGAATTTTACGTTTGTTTTTGCCACCATTGAATCTATTGGATTTACTTCAAATGGGAGACTATTTTCAATTCATATATATATATATATATATATATATATATATAGTATCATCCACTATATATATATATTGTATATATAATAATTGTATATATATAATTGTACATACATAAGTGTGTTTTCAACATTTTGTTTAACTCTGTGACGACCTCGACAGAGGGATTTGACATTTTTTATTACGGACTGAAGATGAAACAAGGTTTCGAATTTTATTTACGGCCTTCACGAGATGAGTAAATAGACCACGAGACGGAAAACTAGATCATAATTCTAATTAAGAAATAATTTTCTGACAACACGGAAGTAACGGCACTGTGAGACGGTTATTATTTCATAAGATAACATGTTCACAAGTTTTTTAAAATTTTGTTTGAAAAAAATATTTGAACTTAAGGGGATAAATAGAAAATATTTTATTAACGATTGAAAATTTGAACAACATATATAAATAAATGAATAACTAACTAAATATATATATATATATATATTTATTATATATATATATATATATTTATATATAAATATATATTATATTTATTATAAATATATATATATTATATTTATTATATATATATATATATTATTATATTGCGTATAGACCCTGTTGGATCACGCAAAGCACTCCGACTCATGTCTTGCTCCTTCTAATCCTCCACACCTCCCTCATCCTGTCCCCATGGATCCTCTTCCGCTCCTCCGTCCATTTTACCCTTGCTCTCTTTGGGATTTCATTCTCTGGGACCTTCCAACCGAGCATCTTTCTCCTGTATGCGTTCCTGTCTTCAACGTCTGTTGAGTATATATATATATATATATATATATATATATATATATATATATATATATATATATATATATATATATATATATATATATATATATATATAGGCTATATATGTGTATGTATGTATATATACATATATATTTATTCATTTATTTATATATCTTGTTCAAATATTCAATCATTAATAAAATACTTCCTATTCATTCCCTTAAGTTCAAATAAATGTTTTCAAACTTGTAGTGGACGACACTTGATGTTAATAGTTTTTGTCAAATATTAATATCGCATATTTGTACAAACTATAAGATAGGATTTGATTTAAATAACACTTACGTTCTATCCTATGTTGGTTTTAGGAATCGCAGCACGCAGCTGTCTCGCTGACGTGATTGAAGCGCATAACTTACGTAGGAACTGACTTAATTTTTGTTTCCTCTGCAGTGGAGCAATATTTTTAAAATCCGCCTTACAGTTTTCTTATATGGGTGCCAGTTTTATAATTCCTTAAAGAAACAGCAATTTTTTACATAATTGCTTAAACGTCCTGTTTTAGAATTTCTTTTGTTCTTTGCTGTTTTCAGTTAAACTCTATTTTACGACATTCGGATGCCCAAATACACAGCACAATTATTATTTTACATTTAAATATAAAATTTTTAACGGTCCGTCAAAAATCGATCTTGAGATCAGTATCGGTGCCCGTTTCATCAATAGCTTATTTTTTAAATAGAAATTATCTAAACACAAAAAAAATGTTTAATCATATTTCTTAGATCGAAATGTGCGCGCGCGTGTGTGCGCGCATGCATGCGTTTATATGCGGTAGAGAGGGTTTTTAGTCGGCACGTTTTATTATTAGTCCGATTTTATATTCAAAAGTGACAGAAAAATTGATTTCAGTGATAACATAGACTAGTTCGTTAACCAGCTAAAATGACGGTCATTTCCAAAATTTAAAAAAAATATAACTTTTCCGTCTTAAATAGACCTGAGAATCCGATTTCATCGTCGTAATCAGCGTTAAAAATTGCATAAATCAGCATTTTGAATTTTCGAAAGCAATTTTATTTGACGACGGTCAGGGTTCATTTTCGTATTTAAATCAAAAATTTAAAACGCTAGTACATGCTGACTGTACGGTAAAACCAGAATTTCAGAAATAGGGTTTAAGAAAATTTACTTTTGTAAATTCGCTTCCATCATGTCGGCGAAACAGCTGCGTGCCGCGATTATTCTTCCATCCTAAAGAGTGAATAATTTTTCCAGCTCTGCAACCATCTTAAACGATTCAAAGTTCGCCAACTACAGCTCGGGCGTCGCAACGCGCCTGCCACTTGGGGATTCCGCACGTCGAAGCGCGTCAAATAATGGAACTTTATGGGTGCATATTTTCCCCCATATTGGATAACTTGAAAAGTAACAAAATAAAAGATGGCAGAGGCTAGGGCGCAGGAACAAAGCCGTTTTATCTCGAGCGAACGTTATTGCGTTACTTTATTTTAAACAACAAAGGCGCGCGGAGCGATGCCCGCGTGAGCGTAAAATGTCTTTTTTAAACTGTAATTACGTTTTCGATTCAGAAAGAAATTAACCAACAAAAGAAAGCTCTTAACCGCTCTGTAAAAAACTGTCCGCTATCTGGCAATCACGAGAAACTTTTTCCGTGTTGAGATCGCGCTAAGAATTCCGATCGGTTTTGCACCAAAAATAAGGACCTGCGTTAATGGGAACACTTACAGGCTCGTCATTCACGCCTAAATCTCTATTTTAAAGCTTTATTCCACAAACAGTCTTCGTCAGAGTGCAGCACAATGCAGGCACAGGTGACAAAAATAACAGTGTGTGTACTAAAACAGCTGATTGCTAAAAAAACATCGTCGAAAGTAATATTTATTACTGTATCCAAGAATTAAATAATTACTGACCGAATCAATTTTGTTAGTAGGCAATCTGGGCCAGTTCTAATATGTAAATAAAAGATTCTGCTTTTAATAAACAGTAAATACTGTTTTGTAAATATTGTGTAAATCCGTTTATAGTAGATTTCATTTGTAAATATTTCAATAAGGTCTAAAATCACGAGACATTTTTTCCGTGTTGAGATCACGCTAAGAATTCCGATCGGTTTTGCACCAAAAATAAGGACCTGCGTCATTGGGAATACTTATAGGTTCGTCATCTCACGCCTAAGTCTCTATTTTAAAGCTTTATTCCACAAACAGCCTTCGTCAGAGAGCAGTACAATGCGGGCACAGGTGACAAAAATAACAGTGTGTGTACTAAAACAGCTGATTGCTAAAAAAACATCGTTGAAAGTAAAATTTATTACTGTATCCAAGAATTAAATAATTACTGACCGAATCAATTTTGTTAGTAGGCAATCTAGGCCAGTACTAATATGTAAATAAAAGACTCTGCTTTTAATAAACAGTAAATATTGTGTAAATCCATTTATAGTAAATTTCATTTGTAAATATTTCAATAAGGTTTAATCACGAGAATTTTTTTCCGTGTTGAGATCACGCTAAGAATTCCGATCGGTTTTGCACCAAAAATAAGGACCTGCGTCATTGGGAATACTTATAGGTTCGTCATCTCACGCCTAAATCTCTATTTTAAAGCTTTATTCCACAAACAGTCTTCGTCAGAGTGCAGCACAATGCAGGCACAGGTGACAAAAATAACAGTGTGTGTACTAAAACAGCTGATTGCTAAAAAACATCGTTGAAAGTAATATTTATTACTGTATCCAAGAATTAAATTACTGATTGAATCAGTTTTGTTAGTAGGCAATCTAGGCCAGTTCTAATATGTAAATAAAAGACTCTGCTTTTAATAAACAGTAAATACTGTTTTGTAAATAATGTGTAAATCCGTTTATAGTAGATTTCATTTGTAAATATTTCAATAAGGTCTAAAATCACGAGAAATTTTTTCCGTGTTGAGATCACGCTAAGAATTCCGATCGGTTTTGCACCAAAAATAAGTGTCATGAGATCAAAGTCTCTATTTTAAAGCTTTATTCCACAAACAGCCTTCGTCAGAGAGCAGTACAATGCGGGCACAGGTGACAAAAATAACAGTGTGTGTACTAAAACAGCTGATTGCTAAAAACATCGTTGAAAGTAAAATTTATTACTGTATCCACCTGACCGAATCAATTTTGTTAGTAGGCAATCTAGGCCAGTACTAATATGTAAATTCGGTTTTGCACCAAAAATAAGGACCTGCGTTAATGGGAACACTTACAGGTTCGTCATCTCACGCCTAAATCTCCATTTTAAAGCTTTATTCCACAAACAGTCTTCGTCAGAGTGCAGCACAATGCGGGCACAGGTGACAAAAATAACAGGTGTGTACTAAAACAGCTGATTGTTAAAAAACATTGTTGAAAGTATAATTTATTACTGTATCCAAGAATTAAATAATTACTGATTGAATCAGTTTTGTTAGTAGGCAATCTAGGCCAATTCTAATATGTAAATAAGAGACTCTGCTTTTAATAAACAGTAAATACTGTTTTGTAAATATTGTGTAAATCAGTTTATAGTAGATTTCATTTGTAAATATTTCAATAAGGTCTAATGTTAGAATTCAGTCATTAATTTTATAGGTTATAATTTGAAATACGAAAGTAGAACAAAGCCAGGCTTACTGTATTTTTTTTTTTCTTTTTTTTTTTTAACGTCCGACTATTGTGCAGACTTGGGCTAATGCAGACGGTGGGATGATTTATAGCGTATGAAAATGCCAAGCCCTCGCCGGGAATCGAACCCGGATCCTCGGGGTGAAAGCCTAGTACGCTATCCACTAGACCACCTAGGCGGCTTCGGCTTATTGTAACTAACCTAAATGAACGACATTGATTTAACATGCCATACAAGTATTAAATATAACGTCTATATTGATAAGAAGTGGTAGGCCTAAATTGTTTTGCAACGACGTTGGCCGCCTCGGTGTCCTAATTGGATAGCGTACTAGGCTTTCACCTCGAGGACCCGGGTTCGATTCCCGGCGAGGGCTTGGCATTTTCATACGCTATAAATCATCCCATCTTCTGCATTAGCCCAAGTGTGCACAATAGTCGGACGTTAATGTTTTGCAACGATTGAACAAAAATTGACTGAGGATTTTGTTGTCACATCGAACACTGTCCAACTTCTTGCTGTAAATTGTTGTATATTATTATTCCCGTTAACTGCGAAAGGTCGCACCGGCCCATTTCAAACGATTTCACTGGATATTTCACAATTTGTTCTTATCAGTGCCAAGAGTGTTTAGAGAGTGATTTCACCGCCATATCTATTTAAGTAAAAAGTTATTTTCACTACTGCGCCGACTGGTTTGAATTAAATCCGACAGGTGGTGCTGTTGTTTTATTTTCATTCTGACTTTTATGAAGTGTTTAATAAAATTTCCAAATTGGATCTTACAGACAGTAATGCACAGGTAATGACGTCAGCATAAATTACATGGTAGCGTTGCATTATTTACAGGTTACATGTTTATAGGGCTATAATAAGGCACAGCGAAGAGGTCACTAAGTCGTTAATTATTTATACGGTTATTCTCGGTACACCGGGTAATCAATACAAAGTGTATCTCCGACTTACGGGTACAAACACTACAAGTACGATTCCAGGCTTGAATACGATACAGCACATTGTCTAGCTGACATAACAGAAACAAATTTCCTAAAGTATTTTTCTTTATCTTACCATTTTTTGAAGTTCTGTTTTCGCCATCATAATCACCATTACAATCTGCTTATATTAGATTTAGGTGACCTTGAAAATACTAAAATGAATCCTGACAGCCGTGTTAATTTCAACGGATTTTGAAAAATTCAGTTTTTAAAGCTGATTACGAAAGTGGTTTTCAAAAACATTTAGGCCTAAGGCAAAAAAAGCTATGCATTTCGGAATTTCTGAAATGGCCGCCATATTGAAACTGTTAAACGAATTTCGCTGGTTAACGAACCTGTCTCAAACACACAAATATATATATTTTTTTTAGAGATCAGAACCGGCGTTCATTTCAATGTATTGGGTCTGGGTCTTACCATGATGGCCGCTCAAAATAACTTGTTTTCAAAAGGAATTTCGCTAATAACTATAGCTGATATTGTTCACCATGCAGAAAGTAATGAAAACATCACGCTGCAATCACTATTTTACACACAAAACCGTGTTAAAATATGTTTATATTGTACAGCTATTTGATGAGTATACAGCAGTTTGTTTTATCGTGACGCTTGAATGAGGAGCGGGTAGGCTTGTGGTGCGGAATGTGTTTATGTATACAGCACACGCTTAATATTTTATGTTAACGGCACGGAATTCTAAACATAACTGACTGTTTACTCCCCCACCACCACTAACAGTAAGCAGAAAAACCCGTTAGACCGTTCAAGGTCAAGCGCCACAATAAAACAAACGATTTACGAAATTTCGCTGTTTATAAACTTGTAAAAAAGAAATACCATTATTTATCTCTAAAAACGAATGTTTAAATGTAAATGTGGTTTATGTTTTTGTTTAACTTCTGAAGAACAATTGTTAAATTACTGAAAGCGCTCGCCTTTGTTTACAACACTTACTTCGCACATTACACCGTTTATACAAATATAAAATAAAACACACGTGCCGGTGTAATGCACCATACAGTATTTACGCACGCGCACGCACCTCTCGACATGCGTCAATTTTGTTCTATATCTACTGAATGCGAACATCTCACGTCTTCAACCGTAACGTAAAAGATTTCTCAATTCCATCAGCATCCGAACATCCCGTACGTACTCAGCCACATGCAAATTGTATCAATCCCAAATCCCTCAGGAATATCATTTGTCCCGCTCCGATTCTTTTATTTATAGCTCTGTCAATAATACGGGATCGGGAAGAGAGGGGAAAAGGAAGCGACGAAAGTTTATTAATTAGATATGGCAGTGCTGTACTTTTTTTTTACGGCGAACCGAATTATTTATTTATCGAAGCGATAAACCCGAATACAATATCATTAATCTAGCAAGGGATGTTCTTGTCTACTTTGCGGGGCAAACCCGCACGTTACGTCAGCAATTTTTGACGTCGGTCACGGTTCTTTTTCGTGTTTTCATTGTACAATCGAACGTACGACCGTATATAATCCGCACTAAGATTGGCACCAAATCATCCCCAAAATGTTTTTTATTAACAACTGTCCAGACCAGAGATCATGAAATAACCGTCGATCCTGACATTTCGATCACTTTTTTAGAGGTTGTAAAGTGTGTGTGTGTGTGTGTGTGTGTGTGTGTGCGCGCGCACGCACACGTGCGTAAATTCAAAAGCACTCCTTAAAAATTTTCTAGAGGACAAGATCGGGAGTTCACTTGAAGGTCCCCTGTCCTGGTATTTTCGTATAACAACGACGATATTGTCTTGGTACATTCTTTTATATTACCACGACGATCCTTTCTGGTATTTCCTGGTACATTTTTACATTACCACAATGACACCTCCTGTTCTTTCCTGGTACTTTTTTACATTACCACGATGACACCTCCTATTCTTTTCTGGTACATTTTCACATTACCACAATGACACCTTCTGTTCTTTCTTGGTACATTTTTACATTATTACAATGACACCTCCTGTTCTTTTCTGGTACATTTTCACATTACCATAATGGCACCTCCTGTTCTTTCTTGGTACATTTTTACATTATCACAATGACACCTCCTGTTCTTTCTTGGTACATTTTTACATTACCACAATGACACCTCGTGTTCTTTTCTGGTACATTACCACAATGACACCTCCTGTTCTTTCTTGGTACATTTTCACACTACCACAATGACACCTCCTGTTCTTTCTTGGTACATTTTCACATTACCTCGATGACACCTCCTGTTCTCTCCTGATACATTTTCATATTACCACGATTACACCTCCTGTTCTTTCCTAGTACATTTTTACATTATCACAATGACACCTCCTGTTCTTTCCTGATATATTTTCACATTACCACAATGACACCTCTTGTTCTTTCCTGGTACATTTTCACACTACCTCGATGACACCTCCTGTTCTTTCCTGGTACATTTTCAAATTACCACGATGACACGTCCTGTTCTTTCCTGGTACATTATCACAAAACACCTCCTGTTCTTTCCCGATACATTTTCACATTACCACGATGACACCTCCTGTTCTTTTCAGGTACATTTTAATATTACCACGATGACTTCTCAAAGAGGCTCATTTAACAATCTAAATTCGCTAAAAACAAAACCAAACCAGACCACGTTCGAAATGTTTCCTTCGATTAGTCTTGGATCGTTAATTTCAATTATTTTCCTCCACATATAACTGAACAGAGACTACACACCTCCATGCAGATAGACTATTATAGATTATCCTCACAAACTCACAAACTGGATTTTAGCGACACATTTACGTCAATACGTTTAATGTTATTTACAATGATTGCGAGAAAGTTTGTGCAATGTTACTGACACAAGTGAACCGTTTCAGTCAGCAGCTGATAAATGTAGCCCTACACACTAAATAAACGCTCACCCTGAACACATTAAACTGAAGTACCAGCCTTGTATCATGTTATTATATGTTCTCTGCACACAGTGAAGAATGGATGTTTTCTTTGCCCCCCCCCCGGCCGTTCCGCTCCGGACCCGCCGTCTCAGAAAGTTTGCTTTGTTCGCCCAGTGCAGTAACTTTCTGCAGAGTTCAGCCAGCCAAAGTTTACTTTGCGATGTCGGACGTCTCGGATGTAATGAATTGAAATCACGGTCAAAGAATCTTTAAAGAAACACACATTTCATTTCAACTTTGGATATGTAACGGACATATCACTTAGCGGTAGTGAAAGAAATCATTGAAAAACCTGAAATAAACTTTTTCACGTCCAGTATTTCACCAAGAAAATAAGATTTTTTTAATCTCAAAATCAGTTACTTAAAGAATCGTATCTCGGTCCGCGTAACAAATTTGATATAGAAAACGTACTGTTAGAAAATAAATCGAAACTAACCTAACGGCGGTTCAGGTTTCTTTCTAGTATTTTTTTCCATTTACCATTTCTTTGCTGCACTAACTTAAGTCATAAATCCTTATTGGACTGTTTTATCTTTATTATCATTTTTCCCAAAGTAGTTTGTTTCGATATAAAACGACTCAAATATTTTTTAACTATATTTGAGAACAAATTGATCATAACCGTTGAAGCCGATTCTGAGATATTTGAATTTAACAGGCTCAAAATGAAATAATAGTACCTGCACTTCACTTTCATTCAAGCGTTATCGCCTTGTATTTTTAAAAGATATATGTTTATACGGTAATATGTGTATACGTCTTCATTTACGGATGGACAAATGTGAATCACACTGAAAACCCGTGTACATACGTTCGGTACAATTGTTTCTGGAATAAACATTGTTCTGACGTTTCGCCAAAAACATATGACATCTTCGAGGTTATTCACGCTCCAAATCTGAAGTCGAACTGAAGGAAACTTTCACCTGCCGGCTCTTTATATAAACTCCGAATGACACAAACAGGAAGTGTTTTGGCTAACTGATATAGATCGACCGCCATTAACGCCTATAAACCCGGCTACTAAGGCCAAAATTAAAACACACACCACGTCTTCAGCCTAGAGCGAGAAGAACACTGAAGATGCCAGAAACGAGGCGAAACAGCTTCGGAAAGTTTCTTCCAGAAACAATTGTGCCGAACGGCTGTCACCAATGTGATTGAAAATATACAGTAAAATATCTCCACAGCGGCAACTGAAGTGAACGTTAGTTTTCGCCGCTATAAAGAGATTTTCGCTATAGAGAGATAGAGAGATCAACCAAAACGTGTGTAAAATGTGTTTTTATTTGTTAAGCGTGTTATAAAGTGTTTTTAATTTGAAGTACAACGTTTATTGAAATAAAACTACATGATGTACAGTCTTTTTAAATAACAATATTTATCAAATAATACTGTATAAATAAAATACTGTAATTGTGAGGAAAGGCAATATTTTACCGAAACTACTGCAGAACCGCTTCATCAATTCCTTCAAATACTGGCTTTCAAATTTCACTGAAATCCCTTCACTTCAGAACTAAATTAAAAATTTCGGCAAACATCTACTTGCTTCACACCTTTCTCTGATTCACGCAAAACTCTAACCTTTATACATCTAACGATAAAATTGTCCGTTTAGACTGTGTCATTACACTGTATTGTACAAGTAAAACAAAATAATACTTGTACTAGTCGCAAAACACTCGATTCAATTTGACGCACTACGCACTGCTTTTAACATTCGAATGACGTGTTGGCATACTGAGAAATAGGGTAGTGGAATAGGAAATGTGCATTTGTTTCGCCGCTATAGAGAGATTCCTGGAATTTTTTTGGCCTCAATAGAGAAAGTTACTATATTTTCACAGTAGGAACAACACATTTTGCCGTTATAGAGAGATTTCCGTTATAAAGAGATTCGCAATAGAGAGATTTTAGTGTGCATGCATATTAATATTAGTCACACAGGAATCTCTTATCGGGGGGAACACGAAGGACCGCGTGCGAAGTACAGTTAACTGCCGCAAGCGCTGCTGAACAGATTAATATCTCTCAGTTTAGCAACAACACATTTTGCCGTTATAGAGAGATTTCCGTTATAAATTTTACGAACGACATCTACCAGCAAAGGGAGTTGAAAAGGGAGTTTCGCAATAGAGAGATTTTAGTGTGCATGCATATTAATATTAGTCATACAGGGAATCTCTTATCGAGGGAACACGAAGGACCGCGTGCGAAGTACAGTTAACTGCCGCAAGCGCTGCTGAACAGATTAATATCTCTCAGTTTAGCAACAACACATTTTGCCGTTATAGAGAGATTTTCGTTATAAAGAGATTCGCAATAGAGAGATTTTAGTGTGCATGCATATTAATATTAGTCACACAGGGAATCTCTTATCGCGGGAACACGAAGGACTG
This sequence comes from Callitettix versicolor, assembly GCA_022606455.1. Lineage (NCBI taxonomy): Eukaryota > Metazoa > Arthropoda > Insecta > Hemiptera > Cercopidae > Callitettix > Callitettix versicolor. The sequence goes on along the minus strand of CM040186.1, from coordinate 16,474,528 downwards.
CGTGTGAAGTACAGTTAACTGCCGCAAGCGCTGCTGAACAGATTAATATCTCTCAGTTACGCACCGTATTTGATCTTTTAATTACCCCGCTGTACAACCGACACATTAAACATGTATTATGAACGGTAGGCAGTTGTACGCCTGCGCGTGAATATTTCACCTGAGAAGGAAATCAATTTCCCGCGAAGCTCCCCCTCAGTAGTGTACGGGTGTATGGAATAAATGGTGCTGAAACGTTAAGAAATTATTTCCCACAAAATTTCCGAATTACTAGATACTTACATTTTTTTTTTTGCCCGAAGATAAGATCCACGCTCGTTTTTCAGCCCGAAAATGTTGCATTCCGAAATTATATTACGATCGTTGTACGAGTTCCCGAGGGAAAAAAGGGCATTTGTACATACGTAGATTGCTTGTTTTTATTCCATTACACAATGTATATACTTTGACAAACATTATTCCTATCTTATTGAATTAACAGATAAATCTCCTTTAATAATACGAATTCAATTTCGATAAAATTAATTGATATTTACGATAATTATACCAGCTGATTAGAGTAAAACAATAGTTAAGTATCGACAGTATTCGTTCGCATTGGTTTTATCACTAATACGGCCAGCGTTAAACGCCTTTTCAGATATTTTTTTTCAACCTGAAAATGATACTGTATTCCAATATTATATCAAAATCGTCGCAGCCGTTTCAGAAAATTAATCCGTGAAGATGGAAATATCATCTGAAACAAACATTTTACACGACTACAATCATATTGTTTTCCCCATAATTAACGTAACTGAGGGCCGTTAGGGCTGCGCAAAAACGGCTGATTAGGTGTTGACCTCGCTAACAAACAGGGGCCGGGCGGATTAGCAGTTAATTTGCATCCCACTCCCGGCCTCCTCAATCTGCAACTCGGGTAAATCTCGTCATCAAACTGCCATACAAGTAGGCCTACCTGTTAGCCCGCGCTATCGGCAACGGAATATTATACTTTTAAATTGCACAAATCTTCTCACATTCAAACATATGCCAGAAAAGGAAAAACATTTGATAAAAAAAGAGAAAAAAAGAATAACATTTGATAACAAAAATGGGTGAAATGGGGAAAAAATTGATAAAAAAGGCAAAAGGGGGAAATATTTGATAAAAAAGGGAAAACATTTGATAAAAAGTGTAAAACATTTGATAAAAGGGGGAAACATTTGATAAAAAAGGGGAATGGGAAACATTTGATAAAAAAGGAAAAAAACATTTAATAAAAATAGAAAAACTGTTTCAAAACTGGTTACAAATAATGTCGCACATTAATCGTAACTCCAGTCAGAATATCAAATTATAAATGAAAACATTTTTGTCCGAAATAAATTAAGAAAACATACAGAGTATGTACGAGCGGATTCCCAGAACTCGTAAACAAAAAAAACTAGTTATCCAGTTAAAAATACGAACAAAAACCGCGACCAGCGACAGGAATAAATTTTTACACTATAAGCTTACTATTTTCCAGACAAAACTGACAATTTTAAAAAGCTAATTTCAGCTCGCTAAGAGCGTTGAAAACAGATTCTGAAAAATGTTTATAATTCACACATTTCTTAAAAGACTTTTAACATTATTGGAAATTTAACAAACTGACCGCTTTTCTTAAAATGTGGCGGATTCGTTTGGCTTTCCCACACACCGGGACATTTTTTAATTTTTCAAAAAAAGTTCAAGTTTTTTTTGACAAACAAATGTTTAATCGAATTTTCCCCCAAATCGGCTTGCTCAAATTCAGTATCTACGTGAACAGGGCCAACCCAAAATGATGGAATAATCGCTGAAAAATAGGCCCAAATATATTAAAATTTGTTCGTCAGATTGGTCATCCACTGAGATTAGTAAATTGCTGAAAACAGTGTAGCAAATTTGAAAAATTTTTAAAAATACAGTTAGAATTAAACAGACAAAACGGACCCTGACCGTCATCGTTTTTTTTTTTTTTTCCCCTCTGGAAATGTATTAAATATGATATTTGATTTGATACTAAAATTTGAACAAAATCTAATGAAACGATTTTTAAAAAGTACGCCTATTTTCCTTACGTTGCAGGAAAATAAATGAATACAGCACAGATGAATATTCATATTAATACTGTAAATCAAACCACATTTTCAGCTAACGACAGATCCGCTCCTTTGACCATGTTAAAGCCGTACAGAGACTTAAGCCGAATTCACGTTTCCATATTACAGACACGCGCGCGCGTACGCACACACGCACACGTGGCTGGCCTAAGCCGGATTAAAAAAACACGACCGGAATTCCAACAAGCGTGCGCGCGGCACAGCTGCTACCCTCAGTGCACATAAGCTACAAGTTACACACTCACATCAAAGCGCTGCGGTCCGAAGTCCAAACAAGAGAGTACGCCGTGCTCTTTGCTTACCTGCAACACAAACAGGCCTATAATTAGAAAATTTCAAAACTTCCTACTTTATACACATTTAATCAAAACATAAAACTAAAAGCGGAAACTATTAAAGTGTGTGTGTGTGTGTGTGTGTGTGTGCGCGCGCGTAGTGCGTGCGTGTGTGTGTGCGCGCGCGTAGTAGTGCGTGCGCGTGCGTGTGTGTGCGCGTGCGTGTGTGCGTGCGTGTGAGCGCGTGTGCGCGCGCGCGCGTAGTGCGTGTGCATGTGTGTGCGCGTGTGTGCGTGTGTATGTGTGTGTGTGTGTGTGTGGTGTGTGTGCGCGCGTATGTGTGCGTGTGCGTGTGTGTGTGCGTGCATGTGTGTGCGCGCGCGTGCGTGCGTGTGTGTGTGCGCGCGCGTGTGTGTGTATGTGCGCGAGTAGTGCGTGCGTGCATGTGTGCGCGCGCGCACGCGCTTTGTGTGTGTGCGTGTGTGTGTCTGTGTGTGTGCGCGCGCGTGCGTGTGTGTGTGTGTGTGCGTGCGCGCGTGTGTATGTGTGTGCGTGTGTGTGTATGTGTTGTGCGCGTGCGCGCGCGCGTTTGTGTTGGTGCGCTCGTGTAAGAAACCTTAGCTACTATAGCCAATAATAACACGGAAGTTGAAATAACGACGGAAAAAGGTAAAGGAATTCACAAAACAATAAAATTAACAGCAAACGAAACAAAACAAAAAAAACATTAGTTATATAAAAAAAAATTCAAAAATAACAAATTACAGTAATTCGACAATAAAAGTTCTAGTTCACTTTTGAACTGGAAGAGAAGTGATAATCTTATAATATTTCTTTTTCTCTTACACTTGAGAATCTCCTTTCAACATCCGCATAAATTAACGTTTTCTATTCAAATATGGCCGCCATTTTGTAATCGCTGGGTAACGACTTTGACCATGTTATGCCAAAAATCGATTAATGTACCATTTATATGTATTTTGAGAATTTTTCAAAAACAGATTTCTAAAATTAAAAAGTACTAAATTTAATGCAGACTGTAAATACGATGAGAAAAGGGAATTTTCCACAAAAAAAAACAAATTAAAAAACAGTGTGAGAAATGTTTTTTTTTTTTTTTTTTAAATTGGAAGTGACCGCCATTTTGGACAACCAGTATTAATTTTGTACAAAGTTTGAATAATATCGAACCAAAATTGGGAACGTGTAGTGCTAACACAAACGCAAATTTAACGACAAAAGAAGTGACCCAGAGCTCGTTTCAAGGTCTTACCATGATGGCCTCATTTCCCACTTGAAATTCGTCAATGTAAATTTACAAAGCAAACAACTACGCACGCATATTGTCTGTCGATGTCCTGTTGCAGAAGTGGCTTGTTTAATGTTTATACAGTACGCCAACTGCAGTTTGTTTAATGTTTGTGTGTTACCACTCTTCGGTAGGTGAACGATCATTGTTGGTTAACACTGTTGACTGTTAATATTTGTTGTTTGTTGTTAGTTATGGTTCGTATACAATCACTTTTAGGGTTTTGTTGCTATTTATCATTGATGGCACTAAACAGAACGGTAAAAGGTGAGCGAGCGAGTGCGCCACGCACGCGCGTGTGTGTTAATATGTTCATTGTTTCCAGGAGAAAAAATAATTGTTCAGACTTTTCGCCAAAATCGTATCTGGCACCTTTAAATTGGTTCTCGCTCCAAGTCCGAAGTCGAACTGAAGGAATCTTTTACCCGCTAGCTCCTTATACATTCTCTGTATGACCAAACAGAAAGTTGGCTGGCTTTAGCTGACGCAGGTTGACCCGCCATTATCTTACTTTAGCCCGGCTGATTAGGCCCAGTAAAATTGACAATGACACTAACACACTTGCACTTATTTCGAACTGTATTGAGGGCAGTCCTCCAAACTTCAGACAAATTACGAGCGTCGTCCCTCTTTTTTTAGTTCCGTCCGTTGAAACTGGGATGCCCGTAATTTACCTGTAGTACGGAGAACAGTATACAATTTTGTTTCAAATCGGTACAATCGTGCTAAATCCACTGTCAACCTTACTGGAACCAATCAGCCGGGCTAACGTGCGATCTACGTCAGCTAAAGCCAGCCCACATTTTATTTGCGCATACATTAGTGGGAGTTTTCAGATGAAAATCTTCAGTTCGACTTCAGACTTGGAGCGACAATCGCCTTTAAGACGCCAGATACAATTTTGGCTAATCGTCGGAACAACGTGTCTTTTCGAAACAACTGTGTACACAGGATTTCAATGTCATTCGTATAAATATACATATAAAGGAAATAAGAGACTTCATAAAAATGTTCATTTCAAAGTTCCGGTCTGGGTGTTACCATGGTAACAGCTCCCACAGCTAATTTTCTAATGGAAACATGCTAAAAATGAACAAAACATATAACCTTCTTACTCTTATTACTGAAACTCAATAACTTCCTGTGATGACAGTACAACAAAAATGACTTGTAATTTTATATTTCCATGTTTGTATATAATTCGTTAAGCACGCATTCATAAAAATTTGCAAACAATTCAAATTACACTGACAACAACGGAAACGGAAATTTACACAGTAACATTAAAACGCTTTAGGATTTTGTAGGCCGCTTATTACAACTAATCACAGTTTTAATTAAAAATGAAATACAACGTAATGTAACTAATCACAGTTTTAATTAAAAATGAAATACAACGTAATGTAACTAATCACAGTTTTAATTAAAAATGAAATACAACGTAATGTAACTAATCACAGTTTTAATTAAAAATGAAATACAACGTAATGTAACTAATCACAGTTTTAATTAAAAATGAAATACAACGTAATGTAACTAATCACAGTTTTAATTAAAAATGAAATACAACGTAATGTAACTAATCACAGTTTTAATTAAAAATGAAATACAACGTAATGTAACTAATCACAGTTTTAATTAAAAATGAAATACAACGTAATGTAACTAATCACAGTTTTAATTAAAAATGAAATACAACGTAATGTAACTAATCACAGTTTTAATTAAAAATGAAATACAACGTAATGTAACTAATCACAGTTTTAATTAAAAATGAAATACAACGTAATGTAACTAATCACAGTTTTAATTAAAAATGAAATGCAACGTAATGTAACTAATAGGTTCGTAATGACTTGAAACACACACAGATAAAACAAATGCAATGCAATACATTCAAACAACACGCTGCCCACAGCTGCAAGTTCAGATTTTGATGAAATGATCACAGATCAGTGCACGCCGATATGACGGATACGTTATGGCAACGGAGTGATGTGACAAATACAACGTCCAGTGGTGTACAAGTGTTGGGGGAGTGGTCCACAAGTGTGCAAGTGAATGTGAGCCCAGTGTATACGAGTGGTCAAGTGACCGGGCAAGATAATTGGTGGGGTCTTTTAGCTCTAGCCCTTGTGTTCGGTACAGCCGGAGGGAACATCTTGGTGTGCCTGGCCATCACCTGGGAGAGGCGGCTGCAGAACGTCACCAACTACTTCCTCATGTCCCTGGCCATTACCGATCTGATGGTCGCCGTCCTGGTCATGCCGCTAGGTATCCTCACTTTAGTGAGAGGTAAGTAATTTTACGCTGTTTTGTTCTGTTGCAGGACGCGAGATACGGATGTTGTCCCGAGCATGTTATGTGGGAAAAGCTCAGTATAACATCGCCTCAACGAGAACTAAAGCAACTTCTTAGAAACACAACATCTGCTGATCAACAATGTAGGTCAGCCGCTTAGAAAACGGCTTGCTAAAAACACCAGTGGGACAGAAATAAAAATGTGCGAGTGAGATGTTGAGTTCCCACTCTCTCACCATAGCTCCCTACTTCTGTTTTTAACTGTCGCTGAGTAGTATCAGTTCCCAGCTGATAAAAAAAAAACAACAGTAAACAGTTTGGCAGACGTCTACGACATTGGAGTGCTGGAGGAAGCTGAAGGAAAATTCTCTTCATGCGCGAGAAATTCATGCTCAGGCTGTTCACTATGTGGCTGAATTACAGACACAATAAGAACACGAATCAAAAATGTTGTACTTTCTGCATGTATGAATGAACATACTTCTATCGTAAACTGAAATCTTCCTTAGTGAAATATCCACTAAGCTTTTTTATTTATCGAACACCGATCACAGTATATTTCAACTCAGCCTTCATTAATTTATTTAATCTACCCCTTATTCTTTAAGAATCTGCTTTATCTATAGCAGATTAATACAATATTTGTTTAATGTTATTAACTCCTCTTTATTTCTAAAACACTCACAGCTTGTTTGTTTTATCGTGGCGCTTGATCTCAAGCAGTTTAACCAGTTTTTTCCTCACCGTCAGAGGTTGGTGGGAGGAATATGAGCTCAGTCGTATTATATACCGTGCCGTTAACATAATACATTAGGCAAGTGGTTTATACATTGCCCTACAGCTCCTCATAACAAGCCTACTCGCTTCTTCAAGCGTCACCATAAAACAAACTACCTATAACACACGTTTCCCCCCACTATTCTTTATAACACTCTACCCGTTTAGATAGGTAACTAACGCAACAAAACAACTTTACTGCATATTGTTTTGGCAACAAATATTTTCTCTTTACAAAATTACCTGTCACTTGAAATGGTATTTTAAATGATTTCAATGCAAAAATGTTTGATCACTACTGGATTTGATCAAACAAGTATATAAATCATTTCATCAAAAACGACCTAATGTTTTAGCGTAAGCAAATTATATTTTTTTTCAACAAAAACACTGAAAATAATCACAAAAACGTATTATTTAAATAATTTCATTTAAAAAATTGTACAGAACGTTTTCTTTACCACCTCATTTCCTCTAGTATTTCAGTATAAATTTTCTCTTGTGAAATGCAAACTAACGAACTCAACAATCTCTTTGTTTGATTTGTGCTTTTTTTCTCGTTTATGTTTTCATCGTTCGATTTTATATCGCATTTTAGTTCAACACTGTACGCGTTCGCAAAGACAACAATGCCCTTTGCATGCAGACTAAAAGAAATGCTCTTTCCTTTGTTAAGACTCTGCATCCAGAAACTATTGGAATATATGCGGAGACAACAAGTATACAAGTACGAAATATTAGGCAATAAATGCATTTCCCGGTGAACGGCTAAGAATAAGAAACAATGAAACAATGCATTCCAGGCAATCTGTCGTTCGTGATTTTTTAAATATTCGCAGCTGAACTCTGAGCACGAATGGAGACCAGCTAATCTTTGATTGGATACGTTCCCAGCCTGAGCAACCACTGGTCATTTCTTTGATCATTTATCTATCGTGCTCTCCCCTCTTTGTAAAGCATTAGGTCGTGAGGCCACCAAATGCGGAGCGGAACTGAAGGGGAACGGCAACCGGAAGAGGAGTTCAGTCAGTTTAAAGAACGCGTCTGTATATTTTAAATCTAAATATTTAGGCCTACTTTTAACGGATTCTAGGAAACTACTATTTTTAAAAACCGTAACCTATGCAACGAATAACTTTGAAGGCGTGGTCAGCGTGGTGGGGGAAGTGGAATCAGCTTCAAACCGAACGTAGACAGAGTCGAAGCTACACAAAATGGAACCTAGCTTGTTCGTGTGTGCATATGAACACATGTTCATCGTTTCATATGTGCATCACCTCCTACCTACACGCCATAAATCGAATCGCCGGTTGTTAACTTTGGTTTCCCTACAGTAACTTCAAAAAGGGGACTCGGTGGTCTATGTGGCTAAAGTACCGGTCGGTCTGCTGCGTCTCTGAACTGCGCACCCTAAGGTTCTCAGTTCTAACCGCAGTTCCTTCCGTTGCTTTTCCCTTACCGTTAACGCTGATCCTTCGTCCTCATTAGTCTAACTATCGCATAAAGTATAGACGTTAAGCAAAAAAAAACCTACAGTAACTTAATCACGCTAAACAAATTTCCCGTTGACTTAACAAGCTGTCAACAAGTGACGTTCAAGGCAAACAGACTGTAAGTTCAAACTGAGAATTCAATCAAACAGTATCTATGATATGCATTCCTCTCCTAGATTGGTGACCACTACTTCCACCGGCAAAGCTGATCAGTAAGTAATTAAAAATAAACGTGTTGCCAGAAAGATCTAAACACTTAACAGATAAAAAAAATTAAAAAAAGCTATAGAAATGTTTATTGAAACAACTGGGTTTTACGAAAACCGCTATCCATTATCGAAACACATTTTTAAAAAATTGCCAGTCTTGAATGCAGTTTTATGTTGCCTTATTCAAATAACGACGTCTTCAACGCGATACTGTACGTCGAATGAAACCTAACCGCAACGAGTAGGTAACTTTTGATATTAATACAACGCTTTGAAAGAGGAGTATGGTCTTGCAGAATGGAAAAGTCTTTTGTGGCAGCGCTAACAAAGCCGCTACAGTTACTTCGCACACGGGTTCATACAAATGTAAATATCTGCTAGTTCTTTTCCTTTTTTCCTGTTCCTCTTTCAAAATTAAAACTACAGAAGTCTTCAAACAGCACAGATTAAACTTCCAATTGTACGATTCGTTATAACTAGTAAACACTTCTGTTCGCTCACTAGTAAACACTCCTGTTCGCTAACTAGTAAACACTTCTGTTCGCTCACTAATAAACACTCCTGTTCGCTCACTAATAAACACTCCTGTTCGCTCACTAATAAACACTCCTGTTCGCTCACTAATAAACACTCCTGTTCGCTCACTAGTAAACACTCCTGTTCGCTAACTAGTAAACACTTCTGTTCGCTAACTAGTAAACACTTCTGTTCGCTCACTAGTAAACACTCCTGTTCGCTCACTAATAAACACTCCTGTTCGCTCACTAATAAACACTCTTGTTCGCTCACTAATAAACACTCCTGTTCGCTCACTAATAAACACTTCTGTTCGCTCACTAGTAAACACTCCTGTTCGCTTACTAGCAAACACTCCTGTTCTCTCACTAGTAAACACTCCTGTTCGCTTACTAGTAAACACTCCTGTTCGCTCACTAGTAAACACTCCTGTTCGCTCACTAGTAAACACTCCAGTTCGCTAACTGGTAAACACTCCTGTTCGCTAACTGGTAAACACTCCTATTCGCTCACTAGTAAACACTCCTGTTCGCTCACTAGTAAACACTCCTGTTCGCTCACTAGTAAACACTCCAGTTCGCTAACTGGTAAACTCTCCTGTTCGCTAACTGGTAAACACTCCTATTCGCTCACTAGTAAACACTCCTGTTCGCTAACTGGTAAACACTCATGTTCGCTAACTGGTAAACACTCCTGTTCGCTAACTGGTAAACACTCCTATTCGCTCACTAGTAAACACTCCTGTTCGCTAACTGGTAAACACTCCTGTTCGCTAACCAGTAAATACTCCTGTTCGCAAACTAGTAACACTCCTGTTCGCTAACTAGTAAACACTCCTGTTCGCTAACTAGTAAATACTCCTGTTCGCTAACTAGTAAATACTCCCGTTCGCTAACCAGTAAATACTCCTGTTCGCTAACTAGTAACACTCCTGTTCGCTAACTAGTAAACACTCCTGTTCGCTAACTAGTAAACACTCATGTTCGCTTTCTACATTAGCGGTGCACATTTATCAACACAATATTGAAAACGAAAATACTGTGGTTTACGTTCAGCAGTTATTAAAAAAATACAATACTGAGATTCCGTTGAATCGCTATTTTCTTATACATTTTTATTCAGTTCACCTCTCAGTTCTTGCCTTTGTTGGTAATCTGTACATATTCAGAAACACTGGTACGACGTTTTTGGCGTGCATTAAGTCCGTCTCTTGAACAATTCGTCACTTAAACTTTATGCGCCAGTTAGACTAATGAGGACGAAGGATCAGCGTTAACGGTAAGTTAAAAGCAACTGGAGGAAATGCTGCTAGAACTGAGAACCTTAGGGTGCGCAGTTCAGAGACGCAGCAGACTTTAGCCACACAAACCACAGAGTCCCCTTTTTGAAGTTACTGCAGGGAAAACAAAGTTAACAACTGGCGATTCGGTTTTTGGAAAGTGTAGGTAGGAGGTGATGCACATATGAACGATGGACATATGCAAATATGAACAATGTCGTCATTTAAACCAACATCTTTTTGCTGCACAAACCCTCTTCACAACTATGAAACTGCCTTTTATAACTTAAACTAATAATACAATGTGTTTGTATACTAGTAATACAATTAGTTATTAGTATTATAATACAATAATGCAATACTAATAACACAAACTAGAATTGTGTTATTTAAAATAACTGTCATAATTTCAGTGATTAAACACACAAGTTCGCAATTTTAAAGAGGAAAAAAGTTACATATACGTCATCCGGAATTTATACAAAATCTCTCGTACCAAATTTCAAAACGTTCTTTAACGCATTTCGCAAAAACCGCGTACACTCGTCATCGTTAAAAATCAGAGGCCACCATCTTGAAACGAAAGTGAATGGGGAATATCTTACACATCGTCCGGGCTTCATACAAAATACCTCCGTACCAAATTAAAAAAAAAAAATCGGTGACTGCTTTAGGCCAAAATTGCGAATAAACCAAATTCCAAAACGGTCGAGTTGAAACAGAGACTTCGCTCCGCTCGGTCAGAACAGGGCATATTTTATTAACCAATTAGACATTTTTTTCAAACGCAAACTAAACTTGTAAATGTTTAATGAATATTCTGTCGCTAAATAGAGCACCAGCCGTCCAACTTTGACTGAAAGCGTATCCAATCCGATGAGAGTTATATTAAAAAAAACCATTTAAATCACCATCAAGTGGGTAGGCTGTTTGTTTTAAAGCCATGATTTATGTAACAGGAAAATCATCCTTAGAAGGAAAACACCGCTCGGCGGACTCTGCATGATTTATTACACGAGAAACAGAAATAAATGGGATTTCCACCGACTCAAAAACTTTTAATGAGGGGAGGGGCGCATGTACTTGACCCTTTGCCAGGCCCCAGTTCTGGCAAGTTAATAACGGTAATCCCCCTGCGAGCCAAACAACGTTCATAAAAACGATTCACTCCAGTAAAGCCTTATTAAGCCGTACTTTGTAACACAAACACACGTGCTTTGAACGCGAAAATTATCTCGCGAATTTCCACTAGCGGCCATCATGGTAACATACAGAACAGGACCTTGAAATAAGCACCGATCCTGATCTTTTAGATCGCTCTTTTGAGTGCTGATCCGATTTGATTCTAACTGGGCACAAAATCGATGTAAAATCTTGGACAAGTTCGTTGCACACGAAAACCCGTTCAAAATTTTCAGAATATCAGTCAATTTAAATACGGCACTAAAAAAAACATAATGGCGCGTAGTTTCTCGCTGGAGTGATTGAAGCGAATTTTACCTCACCCTCTTTTGAAACTCTAATTTCACCATAACAAACAGCATTACAAATCTGTTAAAAAACATTTTTAACTTTCAAATTGCATTGAAAATATACGAAAATGAACCCTGACCGCCGTCAAATTCGAAATACTAATTTATGCAATGTTTAACGTTGATTAAGATGGTGAAAAACGGATTTTCAAAAATATTTAAGACACAAAATTACGAATTTAAGAAACTACTGAACGAATTTCGTTTGTTTACGGACTCGTTCAAGGTTTGTAAGGTTCAAGGTTCAAAAATCGAATTTTGAGTCGTTTGAATCAAATTGCGACCGCGAGCTCTAAAAATACGAATAAATAGTAATAATAACGTCTAGCTAGCTTTGTTAAATAATTGAAGAACACGATTGTATTCATTAAAAATAAACTGAATTCGTCCAAGCGTCAGCGGTATGCAGTCATCAGTGTGCACATTCTGTTGACGTATAACGCTAATGTTTTCAGCCCGCGTAGTACAGCATTCACCCGCCATAATACCTTTACTGTCAACTGAACGTTAAACGTACTTTAGCCGGCTTACAGTAAGTTGTCAGGAACTAACGACCAGCTTGGCAAAAATGTTATCAGAAAGTTGATAAAACACCCTCCTCGTCTCTCCCGACCTAATTCCAGCTGTCCCAAAGTCACGAGCCGAGACTATAAGTCAACCGATTAGAAAACGGAACGGCGATGATAACCACATCGGTTTTTCGCCGAGAAAAAATAGAAAACGGAATGCTAATAATACCAGTGGGACAGGGGAAAAAATGTGCGAGTGAGAGGTCGAATTTCCACTCTCTCACCACAGCTCCCTCTTCTGTCTTTCATTGGCGCTGAGTAGTATCTGTTCCCAGCTGATAAAATAAACAGTAAACAGTTAGTAGATTCAGACTGGCAGACGTCGGTGTCACTGGACTGTTGGAGGGAGCTGGAGGAGAAATCTCCTACATGCGCGAGAAATTCTCGCGCAGGTTGTTTACTACGCGCCTGGACTATAATTGCGCCTACAAAACTGAATTTTCCTTGATACAGCTAAGCACGAAATAAACATTTTGATATGTGTTACCGATAAAAAAGTTACCGCGGGTATCTACTTGTTATTACTACACAAGGAAACGTGACACTGGCTACAAAAATAAAATTACCTTCCTGTACAGCAGTGCTTTCCTAATAAAACAAGGCAAAAATATCGTGATACCATACAATCACAGGCACGCCTTTCTACGGCAACAATGCACTTATATAAATTGGTTCGATCAAATCAGACGCGTGATTGTTAAATATATTGTATACGCAAGACTGCACATTTTCACACTTACTTTGGCAATATTTTAGCCCTAGATGGACTAAGGGAGGACCAACGGGTCAACAAATGCCCACACTTTTGAAAAACATCCTGAAAATGAAAACAATATTGTAAAAAAATTTGAGCAAAATTTTTTTGTGCCCCAAAACATTTATTTTACATAATCAATCCGATTAAAACGTCTAATATCTTCTTGTTTACTTTTTATGCGGCAAAAAGTACGTCAAGGTCACTCTCTTGGTCCAACTTGTAACCCAATAAATAACAATTTTCAAAATAACTGTATTTTAAGAATTTTCTAAACTCGTATAACAATAATAGTTTCCCTTAGCATTTTTGTTTTCACTGTCACAGTTGGTACACCTGCACATATGTTGTGCTGTTGTCCCCTCTGTAAAGGAGATGACAAATAAACCGTGCAAAACCGTGCAACAGTGATGTTTGTTGATCACGTGACAAGTATGTTTGTCGTAAACACGGTGAAAAGTCAAATATTTGTTACACTTATAAAAACAGTTCCAGAATTAAAAGATTATTTCAGCGTGTAGAGAAATGTAGTTGTTAAGCTCTTTTAACCAATAAGGTGTTTGTAAAATGTAGATCATATTTTTCGGGAACCTCAATTCAAAGTATAACATGTTTTGTAACCCTACTTTGGCCCTGCATGTATACCGAAAATACCTCAGTCCGTCCAGAGTTTTTAAGTTTGTTGATTAAACAAAATATTCAAAACAGAAAGAATCTATTCGACTTTATGTAACAATATCAACCGTACGATATTTTTGGTGTAAGAACAGAAGTCAATTCAGTTAATTTGAAATAATAGCGTCACGCAGCTGTCTCGCTTACACAATTTAAAAATCCGATTTCAATGCAATAAATATACCAAACACTAAGAGACATCGCAGGAAAAGTCGGCCTCCAAATATCCTTCAGGAAAACAGAGATAATGCCAATAAGAAAGACAGAACAAAAGTTCGTAAAAATCGGTAACTACCGGTTAAAGATTACCGATAAATTTAAGTACTTGGGAGAAACTATTACCAGAGACGTCAGAGCAATACTTAACATAGTAGCTAAATTAAGATCTGCCTTCTATTTGGTCCAGAACACCTACACAAAAAAATCGTTTTCTATAAAATCTAAACTTGATGGCATTATAACACGGTCATAAGGGCAAACGTAACTTACGCCTCGGAGACCCTATTTAATCTAAAGAGCCAAAATAGAATAGAGGAGCTCCAGAGAATGGAAAGGAGAGTACGCCGAACATTTGGTGGGGGGACAGTACAGACTATTGCCGAATGCGGTCTTGTATCGGAACAACGAGCAGCTCACTAACATTTTTAGGAAAAGAAGATTGGCCTTCTTTGGACACCTAACTCGATTACCGGAGAGTAGACTTACGACGAGGTTATTGGACTACCAACTGAAGTGTAAAGTTAAGAACAACTGGTTGAAGGAGGTGGAACAGGACTTGGAGGAACTACGAATAACCAAGGAGCAATTGGCGGGAAGAAGGGAAAAAGCGATCTTAAAAAGTCAGGAAACCCAATTACAGTTTAGGGAAAAACGTCTACAAAACTAAGTATATTCGGAAGAACTCAGACCTCAGAGATCAATAAGATTAAAAAAAATACTGGGAAAAACGCAGAAAAACCAAAAGACTTAATTAAATGTGACCTTAAATATATATATATATATATATATATATATATATATATATATATATATATATAAAAATTTACAGTATTACCACCGTCAAATTCGTGTTCAAAATTTGAAATCCTAATTTATATAGATTAAAATGTAAAATCAGATTTTTTTAAAAAAATACCTACTTTCTACAAATCCATTTCCATCATATAAGCGATACGCCTCCAAACCACAACTATTATTAAAGAGAAATATTAAATAAAATGTACAGGGTCCATATATGTAAAAAAACATATAGTTGAAGAAGTTCAGCTGGGCGCGCGGCCTTGTTCTAAAAAAAAGCTGTACTAGTCATACAGAAAACATCGGTTTGTGTAATCTTAATCGTAAAAGCGGCAATGAAAAGGCAAAATCCCAGAACAATAATGAAATACTATTTTTATTACAAGTAGGTAGTCTACTTTAATGTCAGACGAGCAGCTAAACTACGTCAACTGTGCTACTAAATATAAACGCACCAGAATAACTCTTATGAGAGATATGCGAGCGCTCACTACTGGTGGCATCTTGCGGTAAAGTGTTCAATTACAGTTAAGTAAATAATATTATTATTTCCTCAAACGTCTCCAGTACTGTTCTTGCAACTTGCAGCGATCGTAGCGGTAGCTAGCGTAATTACTTGGACTTTAGCCGCTAATAACGAGCACACTTTTTATAATTTTAGCTGTACTTCCAGTACGTTTATAATCAATGACTTTGCGTGACTGACTATGACGAATGTCCGGGCCTAACACTGTGGAACAGCTTTGCATTGACCAAACAACACAACCGAACACCGGTAATTAATATTGCGAAACATCGGTTTGTTGTTGATGAAAGTATGAAATGTTATCGTGTGACGTCACAGTTTTATCCTCTATGTCAACACGTCGTTACGCGATTGCCTGCACGCGAACGTTTCTAATCAAATAAACACAGCTAACAGCTCAGCGCGGCGGTGATTTCATTCTGCCTGGATTTATTAGTACCAAACTATTTGCGTTTAGCGGTCGTTTAATGTTTACTCTGTACGAACTAGCTAAATAAAAACTCTGTAAAAATAATATTTACTTTCGTTAGTGTTTTTTGTTCGTTTGGTGGTTTGTTTAAAGCGAAAAGACACAAGTTGCCGGTGTACCATTGGACCAAAGAGCGCTAATCTGAGCGTTTTTCGAACAAGGTGTGCGTGTGCGTGTGCGCGCGCGCGCTCGTATTAACACGCTCGTGTTCCCAAAACTTAGTACGATTTTAATTCAAGCTTTCCACAAAAAAAATCGATTTCGCTAATAACTTGGACAAGTTCGTGAAGCAGCGAAATTAGTTAAACAGTTTCAAAATGGCGGCCTATAAGACTTTATAAACGTCAAATATTTTCATATTTTTTTTTAAATTCTGATTTCACCATCGTAGAATGTGTTACGAAACGCAAAAAAATAGCATTATGAATTTTCAAAATCCATCAGGATTCATTTTCGTCGTTATAAATTTAAATCTGAAAATATATGCAGACTTTAATGCTGATTACGATAGTGGAATCAGAATTTCAAAAAAGTATAGGACGAAGAAAATACTTTTTAAGAATTCGCTTCTATCACGTCGGCGAGACAGCTGCGTGTAGCGATTATTTTTAACACTAGTGCTATAAAACACACACACACACACACACACACACACACACACACACACACACAAAATTTCACGACGCCTGAAAGTGATCCATAGTTCAGATTCGGTGGACAGAGGGAAAAAATAATTTTGTAGAACATTTTCATTTTAAATTGCCGATACGTTGATGCCTTACGGCTCGAACGGATAAGGTATACTTTCACTCGGCCAATCTAGACCCGAAGCAATATGATTTCAAAACGACATAGCTGAAGTTAATTTCCTGCGAATCGGTTTGGGCTGTTCCCACCAGAAATAAGAAAAACTTTAAATAGGTTTTGATCCTTACAGAGTACAGTTGATCCTGAGAAAATAAGGAAAGCTGGATAAGAGTCTACTTAAATTTTATCTACTGGAAATTGTAGGAAGAAATCAGTATTTTGCAGGCTTTCTCCTTCAAAAACAATTTACAGGATCAATGCAGCTGGCTGTCAGATTTATCAGTTCCCGTCAAACCCATATTACGTTTAAAGAAAAAAACATAACTTTTCCTGACCGACGTCGTCTTAGTAGTTGGTGCGCGTGTTTTGGACAACATTAATATAACACGCGTGTTAATATTAATGAAATAGTAACACGTTTGTATATTTCCACAACTTTTTAATTTGAGTCTTGCCAACCAAGGTGTCACTCATTGACAATGCTGTAACGAGTGAAACCTTGGTTGGCAAGACTCAAATTAAAAAATTATCGAAATATACAAACGTGTTATTATTTCAGTAATATAGATTTCCACCAAGGGGGGGGTTTAACTATAAATAATTTACGCCAGTTCATATTTTCGACCGGCTTAATTTGTTTTAACGGTAACACGTGTTTCGATAAATCGATTTTCGGCGCAGATTCAATTGGCATTATTTGTTTTCTGATATAATATTCGGCATCTTTATCTTCAGTAATTTATAAGAAACAACAAAGTTAAATTCAGTAAATTGATTATTGTTATTTAACAAATTAATTTCTGTAACCGAGCTACTGGAACTGCCATCACGGTAAGATCCAGACCGTGAACTATGAAATGAGCGCCGATCCTAACTTCTGGAACACTTTTAGGAGCAGTCGTTAAAACTGTGCGTTTCTGTAAGACTAGCTGCACCTATTGAGAGGCTTTAGACGTCCCTCGCGGTACCCGAGTTTAACACACACTTACACTTACAACACCGCACTTACGACTTTAACATGTTACACTCACACTTACATTTAGGGAGGCGATAATAGCCTCAATGTGCTTTTCGTCTTAAAATAATAGAAAAAAAATTCTGTAAGCGCGCGATTCACTCTGTCGTTTGTAATACTGGTCCGACTTCATTCAAACTTGACGGCGATCAGGGTTCTTTTTCGTATTTGAAACACTGAAGTGCTAAAGTTTATAGAGATTTAAGGGCTTATGAAATTTTTGACAAGAACAAAAGTTTAACAATCGTGTGTGCGTGCGCGTGCGTGCGTGCGTGTGTGTGTGTGTGTGTGTGTGTGTTTTCCGTATAATATCGGGCACTTGTGCACGCATTTTAACGTGCTGTTTAGCCATTCAAAATTAAGGAGCCACACACACGCCCCATTTTTTAAAGCTTGATTCGCTTATGTGAAGTTTTTTAATTCTGCCTTAACTCTGTTCAGACCGCATACGACACTTTTAAACAAATTTAATTATGGGGCCCCTGATTAAACCAAGCGACTAGCGCTACACTAAGACGTATTAAGAACTAATCCAGCAGACGACACTGTTTACAAATCATTGCTCCGGAAGCCTTCCCAGAGTAGCCTTGTGTCGGAGTGCTTTGACAACACTTTCGCTACTGATAAGCATGTAAACATTTCAAAGTTCCCGCTACTTTCAAATGAATGAAGGTAACTTCTTCCTCATAACGTTGGTTTCTTTCAACAATTTTTTACAACTTTGCAACTTTTCCTAATGGCCTTTTAGTTAATTTTATTCTATACGATTCATGTGCCTAGTCAATATTGTGTGTGTGTGTGTGTATGCGCGCGCGTGTATGGTGTGTGTGTGTGGGGGGGTGTATGTGCGCGCGTGCATGTGTGTGGGTGTGCGTGCGCGCGCGCGCGTGTCTGTGGTGCGTCCATGCGTGTGCGTGTGGTGTTTCTGTGTGCCTGTCTGTCTTTCTGTGGTGCAAGCGTGCGTGCGCGCGTGCGTGTTTTATAGCACTATAGCGTTAAAAATAATCGCGACACGCAGCTGTCTCGCCGACGTGACAGAAGCGAATTCCTAAAAAGTATTTTTCTTCGTCCTATACTTTTTTGAAATTCTGATTCCACTCTCGTAATCAGCATTAAAGTCTGCATATATTTTCAGATTTAAATTTATAAATTACATTGACGACGAAAATGAATACTGATGGATTTTGAAAATTCACAATGCTATTTTTTTGCATTCTGTAACACGTTCTACAATGGTGAAATCAGAATTTTAAAAAAATATGAAAATATTTACGACGTTTATAAAGTCTTATAGACCGCCATTTTGAAACTGTTTAACTAATTTAGCTGCTTCACGAACTTGTCCAAGCTATTAGCGAAATCGATTTTTTTTGCAAGTTCGAGTTAAAATTGTGAATTTAATAAAAGATAACCACTTATACGTTCAGTTTAAGCGTTAAGGTTATTCAATTTAACTAATAATTTTGAATAATTTAATACCGACCACGAGAATGTTTGTGCAATGATTTTGCAACTTTGCATTCTGTAAAAGTAATTTCAAATTTGTTGTTACGAAAATACGAAATCGAAGCAAAATTCGCGCTGCGGCTGTATTATTAAGCACGCCTGTATAATGTGTCGGTACAATCGTACTCACGTGATAACGTTGAACATTACATTGTCAAAGTGAACGATACCACAACAGAATGGAACGGCATTTAAAAATGGCCGCCAGTGAGTGATTGTATAACGAAAAATCTAGCTCTCCGACTAAATTATACAAACAGGCAACCAGCTTTGTAATTCTAAAATTAATTCTCCACTTAGAAATCGTTTCCATTTCCACCGTTATTTTTCAACCATTAAAACTATATTTGTCGTTCAACGCAATTACTTATCGCGTTTCGCAAACCATAAATCATGCCAATTAATTATACAGTGTAATTATTTCATATATAATTCGTGCGCGATAAATTTTGCCTAATTGAGACAATACCGGGAAACATAGTTTAAAAAGCAATTGTTTCCCATCCAGCATTGACCACTGATGCACAGGTCGCGTGATAACGATCATTAGGTGAATGTATACATCCATTAGTAAATACACGGTGGGGTAGTTGCAAGTTTTATTTCCAGTTAAACAGAGAATACAAAATAGGTAACTTAATGTTTAACATCGAACTATTGACGTAGATATAGTGATGGCTAGTCGACTAGTAAACTAGTAGTGGTGGGGCAGACAACACCAAACTGTTAAAAAAACTGATTTTCTATAAACGACAAACAAACTGCATTTTCAAACAGAAACAAGCAGTTGGATTTGGACTAGTGGTGGGGCAGAAAACACCAAACTGTTAAAAAAACTGCTTTTCTATAAACGACAAACAAACTGGAAACAAGCAGTTGGATTTGGACTAGGTGGGGCAGAAAACACCAAACAAAAAAACTGATTTTCTAAACTGTTAAAAAAGTGGTGGGGCAGAAAACTGTTAAAAAAACTGCTTTTCTATAAACGACAAACAAACTGCATTTTCAAACGGAAACAAGCAGTTGGATTTGGACTAGTGGTGGGGCAGAAAACACCAAACTGTTAAAAAAACTGCTTTTCTATAAACGACAAACAAACTGCATTTTCAAACAGAAACAAGCAGTTGGATTTGGACAGGTTTATGATTTGTTAAAAAGGAACACTTTCCGCAACCACACCTGTTAAAAAACTGTTTTTCTGCTAACTGCTTTTTTCTATAAACTTTTTCCAAACAAAGTTGCTTTTTCAAACTGTTTGGTCAATGTCAAACTCTACTTTATCTCTATTTTGATTTGTAGTAGTGGTCGGGCAAATGAAAATACACAAAATTGTAAATACAAGTCTAATTTTTTTTTTATATTTATTATCAATCAATCATCAATATTTTTAATCAACAAAAAAATTTCTAAATCGTTTGCATTTTGGTAAATATGCAAACTTGCAATTTGTACATTGGCTTAAAACAGTAATACATTAAATTATTTTTATTTAACTGCTTTTAAAACAGTTGGAAAAAAACAGG
The DNA here is from genome assembly GCA_022606455.1 of Callitettix versicolor. Lineage (NCBI taxonomy): Eukaryota > Metazoa > Arthropoda > Insecta > Hemiptera > Cercopidae > Callitettix > Callitettix versicolor. The sequence continues at coordinate 16,453,847 of CM040186.1, read as the reverse complement.
TTTAGAAAACTGAAACTCAAAGCTTTTAGCATAAACGACAAACAAACTGCATTTTCAAACAGAAACAAGCAGTTGGATTTGGACAGGTTTATGATTTGTTAAACAAGGAACGGTTTTCCGCACTTTCACACCTACGTTCTATTCGAACGTTGCCGAAAGCGCTAAAACTGTTTTCCGAACGGGCTTGCGGCAACGTTCGAATAGAACAGTCCGTTCCCTGTTTAACAAATCATAAACCAGTTCAAATCAAACTGCTTGTTTCCGTTTCAAAAAGCAGTTTGTTTGTCGTTTATAGAAAAGCAGTTTTTTTAACAGTTTGGTGTTTTCTGCCCCACCACTAGTTTATTCGATGTTTCAATCTAGTCTAGTCACTAGTCGGATGTTTGAAGTAATCGATATTCCCACCACTACGTAGATATGCATTCCAGAGCCTTGGAATGAACCAAGAATGACATATCGACCATGATCATAATTTGGATAAGAAACCTTTTGTTCCAATACTTCACCAATCGAGCCACTCAGTTCGATAAATCCTCACCGATTTAAGTCACGTCAATTTTTAGCGGTAATATTGAAACTGTGGTTCCTTTAGATTTGTGGTTTGTGTATTAATTTTTGAAACAGTTTTTCATCTACAGTTTTCAACATTATTCGATGTGGTTTCAGCACATTATTGATACATCAATACATTCTTTGACGTGACATTAAATGCATTCTTGAAATGTTTCACAACATTCTTGACAGGATCCGCGACGAGATATTAGTTCAATCTTGATAGTGTTCGATAAACCCTTATTAACAAATTCCTAAAATTACTCATTTTATTTATACACTCACAATCCTGAACATCCTCACCATTGAAAGTCCCCTTCAAATTCCTTGAACACTAAAGAACGAAACTGCAGAACAGAAAACACATGCCAACTCTATCTCCAGGAAATATGTAAAAAAACACATACCAAGTGGTTTAAACATATTTTTAGAGGCGTGTCTGTATTGAATAAATCATTCGTTAGGCAACAGCGTCTTTAAATTTGCGCCCCTCAAGGTCATAGGTTCGACACTGCAGTTAATGTCGTAACCTCTATCCGTTACAGCCGAATGAGGTTGAGGAACATCATTAATCTGAGTGGCATATAGTATGGACGTTAAAATAAATATAAATATATTTTTGACATATTTTCAAAAAAAAATCGACACTATTCGGTATATTCTTGACGTGATTTGAACACATTCGTGAGAGGGTGTAACACATTCTCTTAACGTGGTTTTGATAAACACTTGACAGTACCCATTGATAATGCAATATTAGCAGGCATACATTCTCAAGTAATAACATGCTTTCAAGACATTCTTGAAAGGATTAAAGACATTCTTTACGAAGTGTAAGCTTATCCTTGACGTGGTTTTGATAAATGATTACCAGTGCCCCTTACTGATGCAAAACTAGTTAGCCTACATTCTTGGTGTAGTTTAAGTGTAGGCTATTCTTGACATGCTTTAAAGACATTCTTGAAAGGATTAAACACATTCTTTACGAAGTTCAAGTTTACTCTTAACGTGGTTTTGATAATCACTTGACAGTGCTCATTACTGACGCGATATCAGTTGGCCTACATTCTTGATGTGGTTTAGGCGTTTTTAACGTGGTTTCAACACATTCTGACGTGATTAAAAACATTCTACTCTTGAAGTGGTTTTTGATAAATGCTTGACAATGCTCATTATGACGTAATTTCTCAACACATTCTTGACGTAAGATTAGGTGGACGACATTCTTGACGTGGTTTCAACACATTCCTGTCAGGGATTAATACACTCTCTTGACGTGGTTCTGAAAAGCACTTGGCAGTGAGTATTACTGAGGCGATATTAGTAGGCCTACATTCTTGATGTGGTTTAGGCGTATTTAACGTGGTTTCAACACATTCCTAACGTGATTAAAAACATTCTACTCTTGACGTGGTTTTTGATAAATGCTTGACAATGCTCATTATTGACGTAATTTCTCAACATATTCTTGACGTGGTTTCAACACATTCCTGTCAGGGATTAATACACTCTCTTGACGTGGTTCTGAAAAGCACTTGGCAATGAGTATTACTGACGCGATATTAATAGGCCTACATTCTTGATGTGGTTTAGGCGTTTTTAACGTGGTTCCAACACTTCCTGACGTGATTAAAAACATTCTACCCTTGACGTGGTTTTTGATAAATGCTTGACAATACTCATTATTGACGTAATTTCTCGACACATTCTTGACAAAGTTCGGCATATTCTTGACGTAATATTAGGGTGGACAGGATTAAACATCGTATTGACAGGATTCAGAACATTGTTGACGTAATTTTAGCGCATACTTTCGACGTAGTTCCGTCACATTTTTGACAACGTCTAGATATACTGATGCGATTGACGTGTTTTTTGAACACTTTTGATGCGAGATTTAAGCACACTTACATTCTGTAAATTTATTTGGGCTAATATTATATCCGAACAGCCATTATCGGCACGTTCAAGTGGCCAATTTTAAAACAACTGGTGAACGTTATGTGAGAAATAAATTCACTAACCGCGACCGCGAAGAGCAAACTGCAGATAAAAGAATTACCGAATTCCAAACTAATGGTACGTAACATCGACTGAACCCACCCCAACGATAAACCCTCCTTAAATCACCCCCTTCTACAGAGCACAGCGCCTGTCACACTTGGCGCTATTTCACTTCGCTGAAGATTGCTGGCTAAATTTCTATAACTGCTTAAAACTGTTATTTCTGGAAACGATATTCTTAAAAAGATTTATGGTATTCGAACGATATTTGTGACATAAAGTAATTACAGTATTATTTATTTTTCACAGTTCTTTTAACGCTTAACATATTCATTAAAATCGTTCGAAAACGCGCTATAAGTAAGCAAGTTGTCAAATTTTGAAATCTCACAATTGGCTATATTCAAGACAGCGACGTAAAAAATTAAAATGATAAGGGAATTTCAATTAGAAATGGAAGTTATTCGAATTTCTATTGGAGACCAAGACCCATGACCTTATTATCTTAACCACTAGATCTAGAGGGGCGTTGAAATTACGCGCGCATGTGTTTGTATGTTCAGCACTCCCGCATCCCCCATTTTGGTTCCACTTTGACGCACAATATTTGTTCAAACGCGGCACAAAAATCGATTGTGGTAATAGTTCATTAGCCAGCAAAATCCGTCCAACAGTTTCAAAATGGCGGTCATTCAAAAAAGTTAAAAAAATCATAACGAATTTAACCAACACGTTTTTGAAATATTACACCATCGTAATCGGTTAAAATCTGCAAGTATATTGGCATTTTACATTTTCAAAACGCATTGAAATTAGTGAATTTGACGGCGGTCAGGGTTCGTTTTCGTATTTTCAATGTAATCTGAACGCTTGTTGCCCGGGAACTCGATTGTGGCGACTATTGACAAGTTTACTTAGGCCAACAAAATGCTTTCAAAAGTTTCAAAATGGCGGTAATTCCAAGTATTAAAATATCAGAACTTTTATAGTTTTAAAAAATCTGATTTCACCATCGTAATCAACTTGAAAACCGACAAATTGAAATTTTAAATTTTGGAAAACACGTTGAAATTAAGAAATTCGTTTGAATGTGGTCATGGTCTATGTTTATTTTCATTTTAGCGAAATTATCGCCAAAAATAAACCTAAAAACAGGATCAAACGTCAGCCTAATGGTGCCACAGTGTGAACGCCGGCCACGCAAGGCATTGCACGCAGTCGGGTCTTTCCATTGCATTACAGTCCGGTTTGTTATGACAGAACTGCAAAATTTCGACGACACAGCCTGAAAATTCATCAACAGCGTCGAATTAAAATCAAGTCAAACAATCGGAATTGTTCACGAAGATAAGCCCGCTGTAGTGTTCCATTAAAACCACTTCAAATCGCATCACGCCTACCTTCGTACAAGTGGCGACACTCTGCATACTGAATATTTACGGCGCGAGACTTTTAATTTCATTCCCCGTTACGCTTTCATCTTCACGCCGCGGCTTTTGTTTTCTTTGATGTATAAGGGGGGGGGCGGATTCACCTCAAAGGTGGAACGAAATAAACAAACAAAAAACACTTCGAGCAGGTCTTCGCTTGTTAACGCGAGAACGTTGAGTTGTTGAGTATGAAAAATAATTTCTAATTTCGTTTTTTTTTTGTTTAACGTCCGACTATTGTGCACACTTGGGCTAATGCAGACGATGGGATGATTTATAGCGTATGAAAATGCCAAGCCCTGGCCGGGAATCGAACCCGGGTCCTCGGGGTGAAAGCCCAGTACGCTATCAACTAGGCCACCGAGGCGGCTTTTCTAATTTCGTCTTAAAGCTCCGGTATCGAAACGCTGTACTGATTGTATCACTGTTTTTCCGCTGAGAACTGTCTCAGTTTTAGCAGAATCAAGAGGATCGAAATTGGAAAACGTTTTGCAAAGATCGTTCATCACATTTTTCAAACAGAATCACGATTGACATCGCTGAATCGTTCGGTCATTTTCCACTAATATCATGCACACTTTTAAAATAAACCTGTGTTGGTACTGATTAGTAGAATCGTAATGAAATTGTAGAATTTGTTTAGGTAATTTGTTTTCCAAAGATAATTCACGATCTTCAGAAGAAGAATATCATTCACAATTTCAGAATGCGTTTACCTTTTGCTTGGATCACAATTAAATATCATAAATTGTTTGGGTAACACTATTCGATTGATCATTCACAAAACTGTTCAAGCAGAATTACGACGAAGATCATAAACAACATTAAAAAGAATCACAATTTAATATCAGCATCGGTTTATATTACATTTTGTGACGATATTTCACAAAACTGATTAGTAGGATCACGATATGGTAGAATTTCTTTAGGTAAACTTTCTTTCAAAGATAATTCACAATCTTATTATGAAAAGAAGCTAATCTCATAATAAGCCTACGTTTTTCTTGGATCATTCACAAAATGTACTATTAGGTTAACAATTAAATATCAGAAATTTTTTTGGGGGTAACACTTTTCGATTGATCATTCACAAAACTGTTCAAGCAGAATCACCACGATCCTTAAGAACGTATACAACCTTAAGAAGAATCAGAATTTAATATCAGTATCTAACCGATATTACATCTTGTTAGAGATCTTTCACAAAACTAATTAGTAGGATCACAATATAGTAGAATGTCTTTAGGTAAACTTTGTTTCAAAGATAACTCACATCACAATCTTTAGAAGCTAATCTCATAATAAGCCTACGTTTTGAATGGATCACCCACAAAATGTACTGGTAGGTTAACAATTCAATATCAAAATTAACACTTTTCGATTGATCATTTACAAAACTGTTCAAGCAGAATTACGACGAAGATCATAAACAACATTAAAAAGAATCACAATTTAATATCAGAATCGGTTTATATTACATCTTGTTAGAGATATTTCACAAAACTGATTAGTAGATCACAATATAGTAGAATGTATTTAAGTAAACGTTGTTTCAAAGATAACTCACATCACAATCTTTAGAAGCTAATCTCATAATAAGCCTTCGTTTTTCTTGGATCATCCACAAAATGTACTATTAGGATAACAATGAAATATCAGAATTTTTTTGGGGTAATACTTTTCGATTGATCATTCACAAAACTGTTCAAGCAGAATCATGACGATCCTTAAGAACGTATACAACCTTAAGAAGAATCACAATTTAATATCAGAATCGGTTTATATTACATTTTGTTAGAGATCTTTCACAAAACTGATTAGTAGGATCACAATATAGTAGACTGTACTTAGGTAAACTTTGTTTCAAAAATCTTTAGAAGCTAATCTCATAATAAGCCTAGTTTTGCTTGGATCATTCATAAAATGTATTAATACGACCACAAATACCAGCATTGTTTGAATAACATTTTTCAATTTATCATTCACAAAACTGTTCCAGCAGAATTACTGTGAAGATCACAAAACTTTATAAGAATCACAATGTAATATCAGAACGTTTTGCTGAGATATTTCGCAAAACTGATTGATACGATCACGATGAAATAGCAGTTTAAGTAACTTTTTCTTCGAAGATCGTTCACAATCGTCAGAAGAAATTCATTGCACAATCGGTTTTTATTAAGTTTCGCTTAGATTATCCACAATACTTATTAGAAAGACCATGACGAAGTAACAGAACTTGTTTAGTATTGAGACTGATCATTCACAAAATTACGATACCTGTTTTATGTATTGTTTTTCTTAGATTATCACTGTTGGTTAAGGCAACTCAACACTTTAACTAAACAAAACTTCACAATTGTTTATATCTTGTTGAAAATTTGTTAAAAATCTTTCACAAAACTGACACAGCAGAAACATAATTAAATATCAAATTTCATTATGTAACTTTTACGCAGTGATCATTCGCAGAATGTTTCAGCAGAATTAATGTAGGCCTTCTTTAGCACAATCACAATTTAGCCTAGGAACTGGTGGAGGCGATGTTTTCACAATATAAGAACACAAAACTGATCTGCACCACAATGTAATTTTAGAATCACATCAGGTCACATTTCGCTATGACCGTTCTCAAAATTTGGCGTCTGTCAGTAAACAAAAATAACAAAAATAAAAAAACAAGAAAAATTATACAGTGTGAGAATTTTAACTGTTTCGAAAACTTAAATTTCCCTTCTTCGTTTACCAGTACATAGCAACGTCGTGTTTTCATAATCCCAGTAGATATAAATAATTAAACAACCCAGACATGTATTACGTTTAACAACTCCATCATTACAGCTGTAAAATTCCCACAGCAAGTAGGAAATACATTATGCAAGTCCTATTTTCAAACGCTTCCTACTCACATCAGTTTCTAAGTGTTTATCACCGTATACAACTGTGGCTCTGTACTCTTACAGTTGGTAAATATAAATGCAGTCTACTTTGCGATTTGATCTCCTTTACAATTATATATCTACCATTGAATTTAAAATACCGAGTTCGAGATATTTTAATTCAATTTATGTTCCCGAACGGCTTCGCAAAGCTAGGATTAATTACACAAATTAAAACATTTGGTTTACTTTTAATACAATACTGTCGATACATTTTTACCGGTGTTATTATAATCAGAGATAAACACATACGGGCTTCAAGGTCACTCGGTAGGCAAGCGCTGTTGCAACAACAATGGTCTGAACAAATCCAGTCTGTGACGTCTTGCAGAACAACGTAGCAACACCGACAGGCTGAAGGAGGAGGAAAGGACTGACTTCAAGGAATTTGAATTGAATTGTAGGTTGAAGCCCGTATTTCTGTGTGCCCGACTATAGTGATGCATGAATTTTACATGTTACTTTTTTACAAAAATCCTTGGTAATATTACCCCTTTACAACAACCCTTGGTAGTATTACTCCTTTACAACACCCCTTGGTAGTATTACTCCTTTGCAACAACCCTTGGTAACATTACTCCTTTATAACAGCTCTTGGTAGTATTACTCCTTTACAACACCCCTTAATAGTATTATTCCTTTACAACACCCCTTGGTAGTATTACTCCTTTACAACAACTCTTGGTAGTATTACTCCTTTACAACACCCCTTGGTAGTATTACTCCTTTACAACAACCCTTGGTAGTATTATTCCTTTACAACACCCCTTGGTAGTATTACTCCTTTACAACACCCCTTGATAGTATTATTCCTTTACAACACCCCTTGGTAGTATTACTCCTTTACAACAACCCTTGGTAGTATTACTCCTTTACAACACCCCTTGGTAGTATTACTCCTTTACAACAACCCTTGGTAACATTATTTCTTTACAACAACTCTTGGTAGTATTACTCCTTTACAACAACCCTTGGTAGTATTATTCCTTTACAACACCCCTTGGTAGTATTACTCCTTTACAACAACTCTTGGTAGTATTACTCCTTTACAACACCCCTTGGTAGTATTACTCCTTTACAACAACCCTTGGTAGTATTATTCCTTTACAACACCCCTTGGTAGTATTACTCCTTTACAACAACCCTTGGTAGTATTATTACTTTACAACACCCCTTGGTAGTATTATTACTTTACAACAACTCTTGGTAGTATTACTCCTTTACAACAGCCTTGGTAGTATTACTCCTTTACAACACCCCTTGGTAACATTACTCCTTTACAACACCCCTTGGTAACATTACTCCTTTACAACAACTCTTGGTAATATTACTCCTTTACAACAGCTCTTGGTAGTATTACTCCTTTACAACAACCCTTGGTAGTATTACTCCTTTACAACAACCCTTGGTAACATTACTCCTTTACAACATCCCTTGGTAACATTACTGCTTTACAACAACTCTTGGTAGTATTACTCCTTTACAACAGCCTTTGGTAATATTACTCCTTTACAACAACTCTTGGTAGTATTACTCCTTTACAAGACTCCTTGGTAACATTACTCCTTTACAACAACTCTTGGTAGTATTACTCCTTTACAACAGCTCTTGGTAGTATTACTCCTTTACAACAACCCTTGGTAGTATTACTCCTTTACAACAACCCTTGGTAACATTACTCCTTTACAACAACCCTTGGTAACATTACTGCTTTACAACGGATTGGTACACAAAATCCGAATTAGAATTCAGGAACTGATTAGTAATCATGTGAAGACCAAAACCCAACCCTTGAAATAAACTCATATCTTGACATCTACGACACTCTTTCATTCAAAGAGTCGTTAAAATTTGTATATATTTATGTGTGTACGTACGTGCGCGTGTGTTCGTATAAGAGAGACCGCAAACGTTAATTACGACAGTGAAACCAGTTTTTCAAAAGATTTTTTTACAGCAGTCAAGTGTTCAGTTTGTATTTTGGAAAACTGAACACTTAAACAGTTAATGTACGATATGGAGATTCAAATGTTGATTGCAACTGCAAAATCAGATTTTCAAAACAACACAAAATATTGGTATGTTTTTTGGGAATTCGCTTCCATCATATGAGCGAGACACCTGCTAATATTTCTTTTACTTTCGTGTTTGTGATTTGTAAAAATACCACAAACACCGGGAGTCGTTTGTATCAAACGTTTCTGGTTAAAAAACAAGTTTAAAGAAAACCGCCGTAACTATTTGAATCACGGAAACGTAGCTATTATAATACAAGCGACAGGTTATAATTATAATACATTCGACAATAATAATCAACAGATCACATTTCTCAACATTATTAATTAATTACGATCTGTCAGATTAACAAATACGGGTCCAAGGGTAAATCGGAAGATTGAATAAAGGCCACCCTTCTGTAGCATTACTCGTCTCAAATTGACAAGACCTGGCTATCCCACAGCGGGTGAATGAAAATGCCGTATCTCAGCGTTGATTAAAATTGTAACACAGTTAATACAAGACTGAATGTACTACTGCTACTGCCACTCCTAATTATACCCTAGGTAAAAACACTGGCATAATTACAAGCTGAATGAATCTCTTCATATTTCCACTAATTGAATCCTCCCAACCGCCCAGCTCCACCCGACGCGTTTAATAGACCTTGCATATCGTTTCAACTTTAGCTACGTAGTGTTAAATTAGACTTATAAATATTATTTATTATATAGATCCTACTGATTTTGACGCAAGATCTGACCTGCGCAAGAGAGGAGAAAATCAGCCTATCCCCACCACGTCTAACGATGCACACTGAAACTGTATAATCGATGTAACAGCTGTTGTGCGAAATCAACTGATTAGTTGAACGCACACATGTCTTCAATCCGCACATTACGATAGTGACATTAGTGAATTTCCACTGAAAACCAACATCCATTACTGCTTTACGTTATTCGTTTCCATTTTCATTAGTCCTTTATATATCCACTATGCCTTTACAACCCTTGTTAACATTATCCATTCACAACAACCCTTGCTAATATTACTTTTTACAACAATCCTTGGTAACATTAATCCTTCACAAGGACCCTAGGTAACAATACTACTTCACAAGAACCCATGGTAACATTACTCCAAAAGCACTTGGTAACATTTCTCCTTCAGAACAACCCTTAGTAACATTACTCCTTCACAAGAACCCTTGGTAATATTACTCCTTCACAAGAACCCTTGGTAACATTACTCCTTCACAAGAACCCATGGTAACATTACTCCAACAGCACTTGGTAACATTTCTCCTTCAGAACAACCCTTAGTAACATTACTCCTTCACAAGAACCCATGGTAATATTACTCCTAAAGAACAACCCTTGGTAACATTACTCCTTCACAAGAACCCTTGGTAACATTACTCCTTCACAAGAACCCATGCTAACATTACTGCAACAGCCCTTGGTAACATTTCTCCTTCAGAACAACCCTTAGTAACACTATTCCTTCACAAGAACCCTTGGTAATATTACTCCTTTACAACAATCCTTGGAACATTACGACTACACCTTCACAAGAACCAATGGTAACATTACTCCAACAACTCTTGGTAACATTACGCCTTCAGAACAACCCTTAGTAACATAACTCCTTCACAAGAACCCTTGGTAATATTACTCCTTCACAATAATCATTGGTAACATTATTCCTTCACAACAACCCTTGGTAACATTACTCCTTCACAACAACCCTTGGTAACATTACTCCTTCATAACAACCTTTGGTAACATTACTCCTTCACAAGAACCCTTGGTAACATTACTCCTTCACAAGAACCCATGCTAACATTACTGCAACAGCCCTTGGTAACATTTCTCCTTCAGAACAACCCTTAGTATTATTACTCCTTCACAAGAACCCTTGGTAATATTACTCCTTCAGAACAACCCTTGGTAACATTACTCCTTCACAAGAACCCATGGTAACATTTCTCCAACAGCCCTTGGTAACATTTCTCCTTCAGAACAACCCTTAGTAACACTATTCCTTCACAAGAACCCTTGGTAATATTACTTTTTTACAATAATCATTGGTAACATTATTCCTTCACAACAACCCTTGGTAACATTACTCCTTCACAACAACCCTTCGTAACATTACTCCTTCATAACAACCTTTGGTAACATTACTCCTTCATAACAACCTTTGGTAACATTACTCCTTCATAACAACCTTTGGTAATATTACTACCTTTAGTGTAGCACTCCATAAGTGCGGTTAATGGAGCAACCATTATAGTAATACCCAGACCGGGGACTTTGAAATAACCACCGATTCTAACACACTGTATCACCTTCGATCTGAAGTTAATGTCGCGGTATTTAGCCTAGTCAGTGTGGTGGTTGGGGTGGGGGGGGTGCAGTAAAATTGCCCACAAAAATTTGTATATGAGAGCAAGTATAGCCATTGTATTAATCTTTATTAAACAATCGTGTGAAAATCAGCTGGTTATTGATAAATTTTCACACCTTTGTTGACATGTCGAAGGTGGAGGTCTCGCCAAACTGCCCAATATTTTTGTAGGTCATTTTTTAAAATTGTGTATTAAATTATTTTACGGTTCACGTGGTAAGCAAAGGCTTCATCATACCTTTTTAATACATTACTAAAACTACTATTTTTCCAGCTTTCCTGACTGAAAACTGTCCATTTCCGAGAATTTCTGCGCATACAAATTTATAGGTTATTTTAAAACGAAGCCACTCACGAAGTTTCAGACAAGCGTTGATAATGTGAAAAAAAGATTTTGTGTCCCACACTACTATTAACATTATACATTCTACGACATTCCAGTTTCGAACGTCGTAGCTAACGTTGATTCCATATTGCACGCGTACCACGCTGGACAGTGGTGCAGCAGGTGTGTATTCAATTAAGCGAGACATAATGTTACGCGAGGAGGCTATACTCCCCGGGCGAGGCTAGACGTCGGATTAACGACAAATTAACGAATTATCTTGTAGAATATTTCAGTACGCTTGATTTCCCCACGGACAAAAATTTATTAGGTAACTTTTGACATAATTAAGACCCTTTCGGTTATTTTATAAACGAATTTGCGTAGATAAATCAGCTGTTGTATAATTTAGAACCAGTAACGGCTTCAAGCGAACGTGGTTTCATTAAGAATTTAGTTTACGATAAACAGTTAACAATTTAAAAGTGCTTCTATTTTACGCGTGGAGTTATATTTGCAAAAAAAAATACAATAAAAATTACGTCAATGCTGCTACAGTGAGATAGCAAGTTTGTCCATTATATAACTGTGTATATTTCAAGATTTCAATTGAAAAATGTTGAAGAAGTCATCATGGCACATAGCACGGCACAATGAAGGGAAGGTGTAATAGCTTAGAGATATATTAACTTAGAGATTCGTTTTTCCTTCGACGGTACCGTGTTATAAGTTAGAGATCGACCTGTGTAATAAGATAGAGGTTCCGTACTGTGTATTAACTTAAGACACTACAGTTCCGTCAAGTGTGTTGCACCGTGTGTATATCTTGCCGACGCCGCTGCTTGCAGGCGCTTCAGTATCTTTTATCTAACAAGTAGAACTCGCTTAATTAAAGAAAGATATAAAGTTGATTTGGATGGATTTTGTTCTTTAAGGCTTATGTGCAATGCTGTAAATGTATACTAATTTACATATGTAGTAGTAATAGTAATAATAACATAAAAATATTGTTTGAAGACTGCTTCATTCAAACCATATCCTAATTGAATTAAGAAAACAGCTTTAAGTTAATGAATTAATTATGAATTAATGAATTCATATAAACTTACGTTGCTTTTTTCGATAAAACACCAATATTTCTATTTTTCTATACAGATAATTGTCAAAAATAAACATTTATATATGTTGTTGACCATAGTAATGAAAATATATATAACTGTAAACTCTAAAACGAAATAATGATGATTAGGCTGTTACACTTGTTAGATAAAAGATACTGAAGCGCCTGCAAGCAACAACGTCGGCAACATATACACATGGTTCAACACACTTCACGGAACTGTAGTCTCTAAGTTAATACCAAAGTACGGAACCTCTATCTTATTACACAGGTCGATCTCTAACTTATAACACGGTACAGTCGAAGGAAAAACGAATCTCTAAGTTAATAAATCTCTAAGCTATTACACATCCCCCCACAATGAAATGTATGCTGACCTTCATCCCTAGCACAAAATTTATTTTGGTAATAGATGTATTCGGCACAATTCGTTAAACAGTTTCAAAATGGCTCAATTAAAAATAACTGGTGTGTGTGTGTGTGTGTGTGTGTTTTAGCACGTTAAAGTTCGCAATTTTGGTCCGTTTTGATTCAAACATGACAACAAAAATAGATTACAGTTGGACCAACAAAATTCAAGACGGCGGCCATTTCAAATCTTTAAAAATCCGCAATTTTTTCTCAATTTAAAAAAAAATTAATTTTAAAATCCGTTGAATTTATGAATTTCCAAAACCGTTGAAATTAATAAGCTTTTCTTAAGACGGCGGCGGTCAGGGTTCACTTTCTTCAATGCAATCTGTAAGTTTAAACTGCTAAGTTAATGCCGATTGTGTTGGCGAAATTAGAATATCAAAAACGGTGAGTTTAAGAGAAATATTTTTTGGAAATTCGCTTCTATCGCGTCAGCGAAACAGCCGCGTGTCGCGATATTTTTAATTGTAAAATATAAATACGTCCGCCTATGATATATAATATTCAGTGTTTATTAGATTAAAAGCGAACACAGTTGTTTTTAAAATTTACTCAACTGAATGAACATTATATAATTTCACGTTTAATTGAGTATTCAAGTTGTTCTGTTACTGCGAAAACTACTGTTGTAGCACGGAGAACGTTGTTATCATTTAATATATCAGCTAATCACGGTTCGCAAAGCTCAGTTGTCACTAGTTTATAGAATAAAATAGAGAAATTAATTTAAAATGTCACCAAAAATATATTTTCCGTATACAAGTTGTTTCATAAAAGGTGTGCGATAATTTACGACGTGACACAGAAAATCTATAAAGAAAAGAAATAACACACGTGACCCAAAATCCACACTTACCTAATTAGCCGCCACTTATTTTACAAAAATAATTACATCTTCAAACCGGTTTCACCCGTATCACTAAAACTCTGTAAAAACATTAAACAGCTTAATACCAACTTTGAAAAACGTACTCGACCGCCATTTTGAAACGTATCAATCGATTAAGATTATTATATTATTCAAAGTAGATTCGAACATTTTCTAATAAATTTTTATACAGTTACGATTCAATCGGTTACACTGTTTGGGTAGCCGCCTCGGTGGTCTAGTCGTCTAATGGATAGCGTATTAGGCTTTCACCCCGAGGACCCGGGTTCGATTCCCGGCGAGGGCTTGGCATTTTCATACATACGCTATTAATCGTCTGCATTAGCCCAAGTGCGCACAATAGTCGGACGTTAACAAAAAAAAAAAAAAAAAAAAAACACTGAGCTATACATTTTTGTAAAAATCAAAATAGCGTATAGCTGGATAAAGCCGGGTGGCTACCAAATACGGAGCGGACTACGCATTCAAAATCGAACCTATTGATTGCAATGTAAGTGCGAAACCTAGGTTTCGTCCGTGTATCTTCCACTCTGTCTAGGTTCGGTTTTGAAGTTGACTCAGTTTCCCCAACACGCTGACCACGCCTACAAACATATTTCTCGTTACCTAGGTTACGGTTTTCAAGTATAGTACTTCTATAATCCGTTACAATAAGCCTAAATATTTAGATTTAAAAGATACAAACGCGTTCTTTAAACTGACTGAATTCCGCTTCCGGTTGCCCGATTCGCATTTGGCGGCCGCGCGGCCTTAGTATGAGTTCTGGATAACAAGACCAATTATAATTTTTATACTGTAACCTGCTGAAACATAACCTACATTATTGCACACCTTTTATGAAACTAACTTTGAAATGATTATACCCTCTTTTAAGTAAACCGCAAAAACTTTATGACATCTTATTTCTATTAATACATTTTCCTCCCTCTTACTTCGACATTAAAGAAGCCACCAATAATATTCACTGTATTTATATTTATTTCCAATATCCGATGTTATTACATCCAGAAAATAAACACTTGAATATAATTGGAAGAGATTTTCTATTAAAATCGTCCTGGGAACTCGAGTGGCGGAAAGAAGTCCGCAGGAGGGATGAGGGATCGAGAAAGGAAGGTACTTTACTTTGAATCTACCCATTTGCATGAAGTGAATAGCGAATACGTATCCGTTAGCGACCAAATTCGCGAAGGAAATGACTCACTGCTAATTTTCGTGTTTACGTTCTTAGTGAATGTCCCAGTACAAAACTAGCGCCATTAAGGTAAGAACCCGAACCTTGCAATTATGGCCGATCCTAAATTCCAGAACACGTTTACCTTTGTTTAGAACTCCACAGTTTACAATTTAGGTCAGTTTTGATTCAAAGTTGGCATAAAAATAAATAATTTTGGGAATAATCTCGCTTAGGTTCCGTTAGCCAACAAAATACGTTCAAAAGTTTCAAAATGGTTTCCATTACAGATCTCAAAAGAAAACAATTTCATTTACTGAACCAAAAATAAAAATCATGTACATATTTTCTCTTCCTTTTTTCATTTTTATAGCCGCCTCGGTGGCCTAGTTGCTAGCGTACTGGGCTTTCACACAGAGGACCCGGGTTCGATTCCCGGCCAGGGCTTGGCATTTTCATACTCTATAAATCATCCCATCGTCTGCATTAGACCAAGTGTGCACAATAGTCGGACGTTAAACACAAAAAAAACGAAATTAGAAATTATTTTTCATACTTAACAACTCAACGTTCTGGAATCAGGATACCAGAAACTGCACGGAGCAGACACATCTAGTTTTGAAATATTGTTAAATCAATTTTAACAGTGTGATTGATTATTTAGAATCAGGCCGCCTCGGTGGTCCAGTTGATAGGGTACTGGGCTTTCACCCCGTGGACCCGGGTTCGATTCCCGGCCAGGGCTTGGCATTTTCATACGCTATAAATCATCCCATCGTCTGCATTAGCCCAAGTGCGCACAATAGTCGGACTGCGATAATTTGTTTGAAAATACGACATAACCTAAAATCTATAACCTATCAGCTGACCGTATCAAATACCTATATAAAATTTTGTCGTCGTTTCCGTAATGCAGTGATTATCACGTGCGCCTCACATGCGCAAGGATATTTTTTCCGACACCTTCAAAATATCGCTGCCGGTACATATTGTTTAGGCTCCTTTCATTGAAATCGTTGCAGCCAGTTTTAACAGAATTCATAGTTTTTGGTTTTTTTTATTTTTGAAGTTACAAATTCACTTCAAGGATACTAATAATGTGTTTACGGCTTTTTTACATGTTACTCGTTTTGCGCAAGTTTCTGTTTTTTTTTCTTATAGAAAAGGTGCTAGGCCAACTTATACAAGTTTCTCTTTTAAAAAATTATATCTATAATAATAACTTACACATGTGGACCCGTTTTGGTAAACTGACAAACTTTATATCCCAAAAATTTAACGTTTACACGCTAGAGGGGATTCCGCAACTGAACAACTAACAGCCCTAGAGATGTCCCGATACTTTCGATACTAATTGGTACTTTTTTCACTAAATAAAGGGGCTCGGTGGTCGAAGTGGTATAGCATCGGTCAGTCTACTGCGCATCTAAAGGTTCTTAGTTCGAGCCGCAGTTGCTTTCCCTTACCGTTAACACAAATCCTTCGTCCTCATTATTCCAACCGCCATAAAGTATAGACGTTAAGCAACATAGACACAAAAACTAAAAAGACATGCGCAAGGTCCCCGGTTCGATCCCGGGTGGAAAAAAGGAAATTTTAATTATAATTAATTTAATATGAGATTTGTGACGCGCAAAATCCAACATCACAACCAGTCCTAAAGCACGATAATTACACCTGGTAATTATTAGGCTGTTTCTGGAAAGTCTATTTCATTATCGTAATAGCCGATAAAATTTAAACTTGCCGCCTCGGTGGTCTAGTGGATAACGCACTAGGCTTTCACTCCGAGGACCCGGGTTCGATCCCCGGCGAGGGCTTGGCATTTTCATACGCTATAAATCATCCCATCGTCTGCATTAGCCCAAGTGTGCACAATAGTCGGACGTTAAACAAAAAAAAAAAAAAAAAAAAAATTTTAAATATTCATTTTTTCAAATTCCACCGAAAATTAACGTACAGGATCTTTAGGGTCGAGGATCTATTTTTTCACTGTCCATTTTCAAATGGTAAATTCAACAGATTTTTTTAAGCTGATTAAAATGGTGAAATCAGTATGCCAAAGAAGTGTACGATTAAAAATAACAGTCCCCGCAGGGGGTGCAGACTAGCTGCACCTATTGAGAGGATTTAGACGTCCCTAGCGGTACCCGAGTCTAACACACACTTACACTTACAACACTACACTTACGACTTTAACACTTTACGATCACACTTACATTTAGGGAGGCGATAATAGCCTCAATGTGCTTTTCGCCTTTAAATAACAACAAAAAACCGTAAAAAGTAATATTTTTACTTTAGAAATTCGCTTCTATCACGTCAGCAAGACAACTGAATTTCACAACCTGATATAAATTGCTTGTTCGTTGAATAGTCAGATTTACATTTGTTAAATAAAGTTTCAAAAGCTGCTACTATACAAAAAAAAAAATGCACTAAAAATGTTACTTTTAAAATTCCTCACTATACGAAATACTGAATATAGAAAATTAAAGTGCAAATTCAATTTTGTGATTTAGATACACCACGTTTCAGATCCCCTTAACGTTCTGGGATGGGGATCGCACCTGAGTATTGGGAAGGGGATTAAGAGGCAGTTAATGGTGTTGCGGCCAGCACTGCGGCATCAGTCATTACGCAAAGAGAGAACACGCCAATCGATGGTGTTAATTCACCGTCAGTGCCTTCTTCAGACCGAATCCTGCGCCGCCAGGAACACTTGAACGCTGCTACAGTTGACGCGATTAGTCTAGGCTCGTGACCTTGGCCAGCTGGAACTAGACCAGCAGAGGAGAGGTTTTTGTATCATCTTTTCTAATAACATTCGCCGAGCTAAGTCCGTAAAACTAACGTCAACGTTATTTCCTGTGACGATTTATTCGAAACAGCTAGCAGACCATCAATTCACCGTCAGTGCCTTCTTCAGACAGAATCCTGCGCCGCCAGGAACACTTGAACGCTGCTACAGTTGACGCGATTAGTCTAGGCTCGTGACCTTGGACAGCTGGAACTAGACCAGCAGAGGAGAGGTTTTTGTATCATCTTTTCGCTTCGCCGAGCTAAAACCGGAAAGCTAACGTCAACGTTATTTCCTGTGACGATTTATTCGAAACAGCTAGCAGACCATCAATTCACCGGAATTACCTGCTCAAGAACCTGAGAGTTGCTTTACGTACAACCTATATGTTCTTTGTATGCGAGATCCTTTGTTGGAGAACTTGTAAGTCCAGCAACGAGACAAGAATTTTTATTTTAAACAAATACTAAATCCGGGAGCTCTTCAGAGCCGCTGAATTGACCTGAAGTGTTGGACTCAGGAGTTGAACAAAAAAACTCTTGGGCGCGGACATACAACCAATTGTAGCTCTGAATTCTGTAAGGAACAAAAATGCATCACTCGAGCCTAAAACCGAATTTTGACTAAAAACTTTCAAAAAATTGACAAAAATCAAATGTCCTGTAAATGTTGCAGCGTCGACTGACTTTCAATACGGTCCAACTAAGCGTACCGGTCACCAAGCCGAGTGGCCATCAAATGCGGAGCGGTCTAAAATCTAACCTATTAAATGCGGCCACTTTCAGCTGAGCGAAGTCAGACGGCGTTACTGGGCACCGCTCCGCGTTGCTTCTACTCTGTCTAGTTTCGGTTTTGAAGCTGACTTCGTTACCCCCACCATGCAGACCACGCCTCCAAACTTATTATTCCTCGTTACCTAGGTTACGGTTTTTAAACATAGTAATTTTTTTAAGAAATAAAAACGCGTTCTTTAAACTGACTGAACTTCGCTTTCGGTTACCGTTCTTCATTCCGCTCCGCCCAGGCGGACCTAAAAACAAACTAAAATATTTTCAAAAAGTCGGTTCATTGTATTTTTTAAATTTTTAAGCGTACATTCCTTTAGTAAAACGATAATAAAACATTGGTTTCAATGTGGGTTTGTCATAGTTTTTTGTGAACGGCTCTCGTAACGGTACTTGGGCGTTTCTCGAACGTAGGAATCGATAACACAGTTTTGAGCCACACTTTCGGAACGTAACTCACGCTGTGAGCCGTACAATAAAACCACTGTTTACAAATTATTCTGCGTTACCAATAGTTTCCCTTCTCAAACGCTGTATTAGCTGCGTCAAGGTGCCAGCTTGCTCGCAGAAACATTAATATAAATTTAGCATTAGGAGTGGCTGCAGCAGTGTCAGGACTGATAAAGAGAAATGGCTTCTCGCTCCGCTCCACCGGTCCCGACAAGGTCACGTGTATAACTGTACCCTACCTACTGAATCCAATATATAAACGAAAATATTATACTGTACACTGACATAAGTTATTACGTGCTGTACTTGCGCGGGAGAAACAAGCTTACCAAAAACAGAAATGTTGCGAAAACGTTACAGAAGACGACGACGGAAAATTAAATTTGGCATAACTTCTTCAAAATCAGATAAACATATTTTGATCATACATAAAACGTAATAAAATTCAGTGTATTAAACTATAAACAACAGACATTTTCCGTTCGAGATTACATTGATTTTTCCTTTTTTCTCTGTTACTGATACCAGTTAGGCACTAAAGCTTACGGCATTAATTGCAGTCTCGAACCGAATGACCTTGAGATGCGTAAGTACGGAGATGCTGATCTGATCAGTGCCTTAACCCAGCCCTGTTCCATTAACTCATTCCAGTTAGACTAATAAGGACGGCAGAACAGTTTTAAAGGGAAAAGTAAAGCTTACGGCAGTAACTGCAGTCTAGAACCTAATGATCTTTTAAGTGCGCAAGTTCAAGAGATGCAGCAGGCTGACCCACCCTTTTCTACTAATTCATCCCAGTTAAACTAATAAGGACGACAGACTAGCTCTAAGGGAAAATTTAAAGCTTACAGTAGTAACTGAAGCGTCGAACCTAATGAACTTGAGTGCGCACGTTTAGAGATGTAGCAGGCTGACCAGCGTCTTAACCCAACCCTGTTCGATTAACTCATTTCAGTTAAGCCTAGGATAATGAGGACGAGAGATCGGCGTTAACGGTAAATGTAAAGCTTACGGCAGTAACTACAGTCTCGAACCCAATGACCTTGAGTGAGCAAGTTCAAAAATGCAGCAGGCTAACTAGCGCTTTAACCCAGCCCTGTTTGATTGGCTCGAAAAAACTGCGGTGATGGTTCGTTTTCGGGTTTTACTCATTTCCTACAAAAAAAGAAAAGAAAAACAAGTTAACCAAACTTGAGTACCAAGCAAAACGTTAATCAGCAATCTAGTTTTAATAAAACAATTCCAAATAGAAACCTGTTGTTACAAAGCGCCGATAATAATCTCGTTTTAAAATCAAACGATTACGACTCTGAAAGATCGAAACGCACCGCTAATAAATATGATAACGACTCGATTTGCTACGTTAAAACTAATAATGACGTTTAATTACCGAAACATCATTAAGTATGCATAACACAACAATCGCTGATATTAATTCGGTGTATTAAACGTGAATTACAATTCAGTACGGGGGAACAATGGCGTCGAGCGACGCTTCCGTGACGTCATTAAATATGTATGGTACGCGGGGAAAAATCCCTCACACGGGGGGGGGGAGCGACTAATGACGTTTAGGCCACTCTGTCAGCCTTTCCGTTCAATCTATCGGCATGAATATTTTTACATAATATACGAATGTGTTCTGTTTTAACGTAGCCGGTGTTTGGACATTTGGAAATAATTTACGGGAGAATCTGCATTAAAATATTACAAAATGATAGATGTTCATGCCGCGTAATCGCGGCACGCAGCTGTCTCGCTGATATGACGGAAACGAATTTCCGAAAGTAATTAATTTGTTGCGTACATGAACCTCAGAAAAAATGAGTACAGCAAAAAAAATTGATAATGTACGTATTCCGAAACACGTCAACAAATATAAATGTTTTGAAGCAGCAATGGCAGGCGTGTGTGGTCAACGAAACAAAATTACACGGAAAAACACGATTACGACAGGAATTTGTAATTTTACTACTATCTTACCATATTTTTGAAATTCTGATTTCACCGTTACGAAAAGAACTGAAATCCGCGTATATTGGCGTTTTAAATTTTCAAATTAAATTGAAAACACGAAAAAGAACTGTGACCGCATTCAAATTAAATTTCCTTTGACAATTCAAAATGCGAAACCAATCCGACTTTTAAAGCAGATTATTAGATTGTGAAATACAGTTTTAAAAAATAATTCAGACAAGCCAGTTACGCATTTTTAAATGACTGACATTTGAAATGAAAGGATTTTTGCTGAATAACAAACACATTCACCTACAGCCAAAATAGATTTTTTATAATTAAATTTTACACAAATCGTACTAAAATACGCACGTTCGTAGTTGATTTATTTGTGCGTTACGTCTATCTTCCGTGCACGCAGTTAACTTTCTCCGTGCGTTACGTAAATCTTCCGTGCGCGCAGTTAACTTTCTCCGTGCGTTACGTAAATCTTCCGTGCGCGCAGTTAACTCTCTGTACGTTACATCTATCTCCCTTGCGCGCAGTTAACTTTCTCTGTACGTTACATCCATCTCCCGTGCGCGCAGTTAACTTTCTCTGTGCTTTACGTCCATCTCCCGTGCGCGCAGTTAACTTTCTCTGTGCTTTACGTCCATCTCCTGTGCGCGCAGTTAACTTCCTCTGTGCATTACGTCCATCTTCCGTGCGCGCAGTTAACTTCCTCTGTGCGTTACGTCCATCTTCCGTGCGCGCAGTTAACTTTCTCTGTGCATTACGTCCATCTTGCGTGCGCGCAGTTAACTTTCTCTGTGCTTTACGTCCATCTCCCGTGCGCGCAGTTAACTTTCTCTGTGCTTTACGTCCATCTCCCGTGCGCGCAGTTAACTTCCTCTGTGCATTACGTCCATGTTCCGTGCGCGCAGTTAACTTCCTCTGTGCGTTACGTCCATCTTCCGTGCACGCAGTTAACTTTCTCTGTGCATTACGTCCATCTTGCGTGCGCGCAGTTAACTTTCTCTGTGCTTTACGTCCATCTCCTGTGCGCGCAGTTAACTTCCTCTGTGCGTTACGTCCATCTTCCGTGCACGCAGTTAACTTTCTCTGTGCTTTACGTCCGTTTCCCGTGCGCGCAGTTAACTTCCTCTGTGCGTTACGTCCATCTTCCGTGCGCGCAGTTAACTTTCTCTGTGCATTACGTCCATCTCCCGTGCACGCAGTTAACTTTCTCTGTGCATTACGTCCATCTTGCGTGCGCGCAGTTAACTTTCTCTGTGCTTTACGTCCATCTCCTGTGCGCGCAGTTAACTTCCTCTGTGCGTTACGTCCATCTTCCGTGCACGCAGTTAACTTTCTCTGTGCATTACGTCCATCTCCTGTGCGCGCAGTTAACTTTCTCTGTACGTTACGTCCATCTCCTGTGCGCGCAGTTAACTTCCTCTGTGCGTTACGTCCATCTTCCGTGCACGCAGTTAACTTTCTCTGTGCTTTACGTCCATCTCCTGTGCGCGCAGTTAACTTCCTCTGTGCATTACGTCCATGTTCCGTGCGCGCAGTTAACTTTCTCTGTACGTTACGTCCATCTCCTGTGCGCGCAGTTAACTTCCTCTGTGCATTACGTCCATCTCCCGTGCGCGCAGTTAACTTTCTCTGTACGTTACGTCCATCTCCTGTGCGCGCAGTTAACTTCCTCTGTGCGTTATGTCCATCTTCCGTGCACGCAGTTAACTTTCTCTGTGCATTACGTCCATCTTGCGTGCGCGCAGTTAACTTTCTCTGTGCTTTACGTCCATCTCCTGTGCGCGCAGTTAACTTCCTCTGTGCATTACGTCCATGTTCCGTGCGCGCAGTTAACTTTCTCTGTGCTTTACGTCCATCTAACGTGCGCGCAGTTAACTTTCATTATGTCCGTTTCCCGTGTGCGCAGTTAACTTTCTATGTGCGTTATTTCGATCTCTCGTAACACACACAGAGCTCGCGCGCGCGCACACACACACACACACACACACCGGTAGGTCAGGATAGGCGCTCTTTTCAAGGTTTCGGTAGCGAGTCTTATCATGACGACTGCTTCAATAGTTTATTTTTCAAAGAAAATTTCCCTAAAATACAGTAGGCTATAATTTGCCGTCATATTAAGAAAATAAATATTTATTAGGTACTCAATTTACTGTTCTATTTTTAAATTAAAATCTGCATCGGTGAGTCAGATGCAGGCGGACTGACCTCCGGGCCAAGTGATAAAATCCGTCAGCATCACGTATACTGGGTCAGAGTGCACGGATAATAAAATTACAACCAGCTTTAATTTTAACGACCTCCCCAGGGTCGTTACCTTCACTCTAATATTCTAGTTAGGCCCATTCAGTTATAATAAGCATATACGTTTTATTATCCTATGTTAATAAAAAACACACGATCATTCATTGTTTTTATTACAGTTTACTACAGAACGCCTCCATTAAACCAGTTGGCAACTGTAAATTTTCGGCACAACCTTTCAATAAACGTTGCATTCAGCTGTTTCGCTGACGTGATTGAAGCAAATTTCCACACATATATTTCTCTATCAAAACCCGTTTTGAAGTTCTAATTTCACCAACACAATCAGCGATAAAATTTGCATATATTACGATTTAAACTATTTCAACGGAACTCGAAATACTGATCACGACGGTGATATCGGAGTTTCAAAAGAATTGAAGATACAAAAGTTATGAATTTTTAAATGTTTAAAACTGCCGCCATTTTGAAACTGTGGAACGAATTTCGCTGGTTAACGAACTCGTCCAACCTATTGCAGTAATCGATTTTCACGCCAAGTTTAAATCAAGTCGGACCGAAAATGCGAACCCCCATGCGCACTAACATACACGCACGCGCGCGCACACACACACACACACACACACACACACACACACACACACACACACACACACACACACACACACACACACACACACACACACACACACACACACACACACACACACACACACACACACACACACACACACACACACACACACACACACACACACACACACACACACACACACACACACACACACACACACACACACACACACACACACACACACACACACACACACACACACACACACACACACACACACACACACACACACACACACACACACACACACACACACACACACACACACACACACACACACACACACACACACACACACACACACACACACACACACACACACACACACACACACACACACACACACACACACACACACACACACGATCTCGAGGTCAGAATCGATGATCGTTTCAGGGTCTCGGATCTGGGTCTTACCATGATGGCCGCTCCAACAGCTGATTTTCCCAATTCGTAACGCTACTGGAACTCTATTCAAACAATGTCCGGTCAAATACAAGTACAGAATTATTGAACCGTTTTAACAGCATTGACTGAACCAATAAAAACACACTATTGTCGGGAACCGTATAACTGTACCGCTCGACATACTGCAGCCGGTAATTTTAACGTGCCACTCGTTGTTTTAGGTTGTTTCGTAGCGGTTTTGTGGGGGGGGCGAATAAATCCGTATTTATAATAAGCGTGACGCGCAACTGTCTCGCTGACGTGATAGAAACTAAAAACGTAACGTCATAACGAGAATGTGTTATATTTTGTTTTCTTAAATCGGAATTCAAAATTATATATCAGCGTTACAAAAGTTAATTACTATGGTAATATTAGACCTTCAAAGAGATGATGATCCCCTCCCACAAGGCGGTCCAAGTGCCCTTAAGGGCCCCCCCCTAAAACCAACTAATAAACATTTTTACCCTCAACGTCCATACTTTATGCCAGTTAGACTTGATAAGGACGAGGGATTAGTGATTACGGTAAAGGAAAAGCAATAGGAGCAACTGCGGCTACAACTTTAGTTGCGCAGTGAAGTGACGCAGTAGACTGACCGATGCTTTACCGCTTCGACCACCGAGCCCCTGATAATAAATAAAATACCCATTCTAGACGTAAGGTGACCAACTTTTCCACTTCAAGAAAAAAAACTTATTCCAAAACACGGAGACCGTTTCACATTTCTGATCCGGGCTCGAAATTCCATGTGGGGGCATGTAAAAATCGTAGCTTTTTTTTGTAGCGAAAAAATCCGCGTAAGTAGTATTTTAAATCCCGTATTTAGACATTTTAAAATATTTTTGTCACTGTGTTCAACATAGGTAATAATCTGCCTTCCCTAACTTCGTGAATTCTTCTTTCGTTGACACGTTTCGGAGAACTCCCATCTTCAAAAAGCCGCCTTGGTGGCCTAGTGGATAGCGTACTAGGCTTTCACCGCGAGGACGCGGGTTCGATTCCCGGCGAGGGCTTGGCGTTTTCATACGCTATGAATCATCCAATCGTCTGCATTAGCCCAAGTGTGCACAATAGTCGGACGTTAAACACCGAAAAAAATCCATCTTCAAAAAACTATCTCTACACTCGGAGTATAGAAATAGTTTTTGAAGATGGAAGTTCTCCGAAACCCGTCAACGAAAGAATTGACGAAGCCACGGAAGGCAGATTATTATATTGAACACAGTGACAATAATCCTAGCAAAAAAGAATATAAAAAGTATTTTTGTAACAGTTTCGGAACATATTTTGCGTTGACAATTCCAGTTCATCGGTCACTGAACACGCTGTAGTAGAAATCAATTTTTAAACGTATTATACAGGGTTCTAAATAACCCAATCGTTTAACAAAACATCACGTCAGCGAAACAGCTGCGTGTAATGATCGCCACATATGCGCGCCACTTAACGAACGCTCTGCGAATTCATTTCTCTGTGGAATTTCCACTTCTACAACAAATGCGTATTTCAAACATCGGTCGAGTGGAAATTACTTAGAATATATATAAGTGCAACGTCATGAGAACCGGCAGCTGATAAAATTACCGCAGTCAGCTGTGCACCGGGTAGATTATACGCGGGAACATCTTGGGCTTAGCGGGAACACAGTTCCAATCAACAGCCCACGCCCAGCCAGATGCCGCTTACTGCCTTTAAATCTGTGTTTAATTAATAACGAAATAAACCGGCCAATAACAAGGCTTAGTGGGCATATTCAAACGGAAACGTATTAGGCCTTATTTAAAATTCAATTTTAATTGGTTTCAGAGCCACTGCGATGCGCCACTGGCAGTCGTTCCGATATATGCACCAACAAAATTTAACAGTAGCTGGTTATACAAATATATCGGGCTTTATTTTCCCAAATATTCTGTTACGGAAGCTAAAAGCACAAAACATAATCACGGCACGCAGCTGTCTCGCTGACGTGATTCAAGCGAATTTCCAAAAGTATTTGAATTTCTGACTTCCACCATCGTAATCAGCATTAAAACCTGCATACATTCGCACTCTCGTCTTACAAATTACGTACAATGAAAACAGGAAAACGAACCCTGTACGCCGTCAAATTAAAATTCTTAAATCCAAAAGATTTCAATGCAGATTTCAACGCTGACTGCTACGGTGAAATCAGATTTTTGGGAAAAATTAGAACAAAAAAGGGATGAAGTTTTAAAGATTTGAAACGGTCGCCATTTTGAAACTGATGAACAAATATTGCCGGTTAACGAACTTTTACAAGCTGTTACCGTAATTGATTTCTGTGCCAATTTTTTAATTAAACCGGATTAAACACACACACACACACACACACACACACACACACACACACACACACACACACACACACACACACACACACACACACACACACACACACACACACACACACACACACACACACACACACACACACACACACACACACACACACACACACACACACACACACACACACACACACACACACACACACACACACACACACACACACACACACACACACACACACACACACACACACACACACACACACACACACACACACACACACACACACACACACACACACACACACACACACACACACACACACACACACACACACACACACACACACACACACACACACACACACACACACACACACACACACACACACACACACACACACACACACACACACACACACACACACACACACACACACACACACACACACACACACACACACACACACACACACACACACACACACACACACACACACACACACACACACACACACACACACACACACACACACACACACACACACACACACACACACACACACACACACACACACACACACACACACACACACACACACACACACACACACACACACACACACACACACACACACACACACACACACACACACACACACACACACACACACACACACACACACACACACACACACACACACACACACACACACACACACACACACACACACACACACACACACACACACACACACACACACACACACACACACACACACACACACACACACACACACACACACACACACACACACACACACACACACACACACACACACACACACACACACACACACACACACACACACACACACACACACACACACACACACACACACACACACACACACACACACACACACACACACACACACACACACACACACACACACACACACACACACACACACACACACACAGTTACACTGAAATGTACATTTATTTCTTTTTGTTCTGAATGTTCAAAAAAGGGTTTGTCTTGTTCTAAATATTCACATTTGTCGAATTTATATATATATATATATATATATATATATATATATATATATATATATATATATATATATTTGAAATGGTCCTTTCGGCTTCGAATCAGTCACTGAGCCTACCGAACTTTCTCAACAGACGTGCGTGCCAAACAAGATTTTTCCTTCCACCGAATACATAAATATATTTGGAGAAAACACATTATTCCACGGTAGGCCTATATTAATACTGTATTTATATTCGGAATGTCAGCGCCGCAGGTCCCCGGGGATCCAGATAATGAAGCCGTAAGACGGCGAAGTTGCCTATACTCATCAGCACCTCTTCAAGCCCGCTTCCTGACGCTGACGGAAATAAGATAAAACTTTATGCGTTGTCTGCACGTACATTTCTTATTTCTTAAATCTTGTTATCGCGACACGGAACTGCTTTGCTCTGCCGCGGTGGCTTCAATACTTTCCGGTACAACGTGACCAGCGTGATATCTTATCTCCGTCAGGCTCCACTGAATGTGCACGTTCCCTCACACACACAGAAACAATCGCAGCTCAATCGGTATGATAGACTGTTCCCAGCTCAATTGGTATGATTAAATGTTTACAGTTCAATCTGTATGATAGCAGAACATATTCACCTCAATCGGTATGATAGACTGTTCGTAGCTCAATCGGAATGATTAAATGTTCACAGCAGTTCACATAGTCCAACTCAATCAATCGGTATGATAGACTGTTCGTAGCTCAATCGGAATGATTAAATGTTCACAGCTCAATCTGTATGATAGCAGAACATATTCACCTCAATCGGTATGATAGACTGTTCGTAGCTCAATCGGAATGATTAAATGTTCACAGCTCAATCTGTATGATAGCAGAACATATTCAGCTTAATCGGTATGATAGACTGTTCGTAGCTCAATCGGAATGATTAAATGTTTATCAATCTGTATGATAAGAACATATTCAGCTCAATCGGTATGATAGACTGTTCGTAGCTCAATCGGAATGATTAAATGTTCACAGCTCAATCTGTATGATAGCAGAACATATTCAGCTTAATCGGTATGATAGACTGTTCCCAGCTCAATCGGTATGATTAAATGTTTACAGCTCAATCTGTATAATAGCAGAACATATTCAGCTTAATCGGTATGATAGACTGTTCCCAGCTCAATCGGTATGATTAAATGTTTACAGCTCAATCTGTATGGTAGCAGAACATATTCACCTCAATCGGTATGATAGACTGTTCGTAGCTCAATCGGAATGATTAAATGTTCACAGCTCAATCTGTATGATAGCAGAACATATTCACCTCAATCGGTATGATAGACTGTTCGAAGCTCAATCGGTATGATAGCAGGTTGTTCGCAGCTCAATCGATATGATAAACTGTTCGCAGCTCAATATGTACGATACCAGAACATAAGCAGCTCAATCGGTATGATAGACTGTTCGCAGCTCAATCTGTACGATACCAGAACGTAAGCAGCTCAATCTGTATGATAAACTGTTCACAGCTCAACCGTAATACCAGATAGTTCGCAGGAATTTGAACGCAGGTTCGAATCTAGTTACTACTATCGGCATTGTCATTTCCGTGTGCTACATCGACCCATCGTGTTTTTAAAATCTAACCGACAAACAGAAAAGATATCAAATCGCATGAAACAGCCCAGGTTCAAACAAAACTGCCGAATTACTGTTTATACGCTAGTTGTGCGTTAATACGGACACATTAAAATGAAATAAAACAACATCGGCTACACTAATTGCTCCTCCAGTAACACGGCGATGCCAGGCGTCATCGTTATACGGTGACGTCACGGAATTTATTTTTTAACGCCACCTGGATCCATTGTAATTGCTCGCGGCCTCAATAACTGAGGCGCGGTGAGACCTTTACGAGCGTGTTTAAATAACGATGGCGGAGAATTTTAATTTGATAAAACCGAGCGCCGGTTTAATGATCAACGGTTAGTTGAATGAATCAACAGTTCGCACTACCTGCAGTGAGAAATTACTTACGTTCGCCATGCGAGCCGTAGGCCGAACCCGCTCTCTACATTCGCAGCGATTTTTTTTTTTTTTTTTTTTTTTTTTGTTTAACGTCCAACTATTGTGCACACTTGGGCTAATGCAGACGGTGGGATGATTTATAGCGTATGAAAATGCCAAGCCCTCGCCGGGAATCGAACCCGGATCCTCGGCGGTGAAAGCCTAGTACGCCAGCCAATAGACTACCGAGGCGGCTCAATATACTAACGGACTTAACATAGGTAGACACAATTTAATTTGGTGTATCTAAAATTTCTGTACAGTAACTGATTGGAACGTTACTGTACATTCGCAGCGAGGCATTTCTTTCAACTCTACAGCAATTAAGCAGTTAAGCAGTTTTGACCGAACACACTGAATGTTTTGAAAGAACCTTGTTTAAAAAATGAAACATATTTTAAATATTTCTTTTCACTCATTTCCATTTCAAAATGGCGCCTTTAATTTAACGATGACGTTGAGGTTATTAATTATAATGAAACTGTTGAACGAATTTTGCTGGTTAAAGAACTCTTGTCCAAGCTATTTCTATAATCGATTTTAGTGCCAAGTTTGAATAACATCTGACCAAAATTGCAACGACAGTATGTATGTGTGTGTGTGTGTGTGTGCACGCGTATTTATAAATTTATTTATTTATAAATAAATAATTTACAAAGGACATAAGGACATAAATAGATTTTAATGAGCTTCAAAAAGTGATCTAGAGGTCAAAATCGGCACTAATTCAAGGTATCGGGTTTGGGTCTTACTATGACGGCTTCAACAGCTCATTTTTTGACGTCGGTATGAAGGCACTAACGTAGGCAGTAACGAACTATATGACTTTCCTGAAGTACGATGCACCGTCACACGTGAATGTTACTTGATCGACTTATACGCTGAATGGCACTATCGTAAATAGCGCGAGAGTGTTTATCTTCCAATAGAAACATTCATGCACTCTTTCCGAATTTGTTGACACTATTTCAAGTGTTTCTACCTAAGGATCGTTTACTTTTCTAGCACCAATGTTTGCTTAGGGTAGCAATTACTGTCAGCTACCGTCACTTTCTTATTATAAATTATTTACTACGGAAGAATGTTTAATGTCAGATAACAGTATTAACCTGACGGTTAATCGAGCCTCTACCGTAGATATTATCTACCTAAGCAACTAATACATTTCAAATGAACGAGCTCGATCACAAGGTACTGTAGTATTAAACGCACTGCTCCATTCACGCTAATGTATCCCAGAGAAGTGTCAATCTCGGGAAACCATGACGACACGAAAGCGTTGAGTAAAGGAAAAATTATGACCTGCTTTTATGTCCTTACGCTAAGAAACACCGCCTATAAGAATAAACGACAGCAGAAATAGACTACATGCAATCACAACTGAACAGACTGTAAAACGACCCTGTTATTGAATGCACAAACAGCACGCTTCTATCTAATCCTGGATCCTTACAGTCCGAGACAAAGTGTATCCTTCGCTTGCATCCTTTTTTTTAATATCGTGTATGTGTAGCTTTGTAATGCGACCGCGCCTCGGAGCGGGGTTATCCTTTGTAACCTTGAAACTGTTACACGATTCCACATTCCCTCTAACAAAATATTCATCAAGCGTTCCGGATCGATATCCTTTTCATAGGTCCTGGGGTGTCTGCAAATCCTATTGTCGTCGCGTTTCCTGTAACGCCGTATTAAATTTGGATGCAAGGCCGTTATATACGGATTGCGTTCGTATTTGGAAACGATTTAATCTGGAAGAGCGGCGATAAATTATTTCGGTTTTTAGTGACGGGTTAAAGGGCAATACGTTTCCGGTTTTATACGCGGCCCATTAAGGTTTACGTGTTGTACCCAGGAGAACATAAAGAAAATTCTTTAATAAACAGATGTCTGCTGTATTAATGGCAATTTACACTGGAAAATAAAACATTACAAGTAAAACCTTAAAATCAGCTCCAAAGCTCCTTTAGCTAACCTCTATATAAATTTCTAAAGAATATATATTTTTTATTCTATTTTTAGGAAAAAAGCACATTGAGGCTATTATCGCCTCCTTAAATGTAAGTGTGAGTGTAAAGTGTTAAAGTCGTAAGTGTAGTGTTGTAAGTGTAAGTGTGTGTGTTAGACTCGAGTACCGCGATGGACGTCTAATCCCCTCAATATGTGCAGCTAGTCTGCACTCCCTGCGGGGAAAGAATATATATATATATATATATATATATATATATATATAACATGAGTCGGAGTGCTTTGCGTGATCCAACAGGGTCTATACGCACATAATAATAATATATTATTATATTATTATTATATATATATATATATATATATATATATATATATATATATATATATATATATTATTAAGCGTGTTGGTAATTATGTGTTGGCCATTTCAAGTCCTATTTGTTCGAACTTGGCACGAAAATTGTTTTTATTAATACCTACCGTAATATCTCGGACCCGACAAAACCCGTTTCAAAATGTCGACCATTTCAAATGTTAAAAAATACGTTTTTTTTATTTTTCACGCTACTTAAATTTTTTTTATAAATGCTAAGTATTCATGTTCAGATATACAATCAGGGATTTAGATTATCAATCCCTCGTCCCCCCCCCAAATGACCCCCCACGCTAACCTTACGGAGAGGATTTCATTTGATCAGATCATTGTTTAAACATGCGTTCATTAACCGAGATAGTTCATTAGGTCACCACAGAGTGCAGCACATGCAACCGTTTTACAGGAACCGGATGTTTATCATTTGTGCTGACGTTTTGATAATGATCCAGAATTGTTAGTGCTGAATCGTAGTTTTTATCTACGATCCTGAAACAAAACGTCAATCGATGGAAGAGCCACACCTCACCACGGTAAAAAAGTGAAAATGAGCAAATCAAAATTCAAGGTCTGACAACCCTTTGTCAACGAGTGAGAACACGAAGACCCCGATTTGTGGAAGAGCAATTCTTTGCTGTTTAGCCGAGTCAATTTGCTGCTTATCTGCGAAGGCGTTATTTGCGAAATACGGCATCACCTTGTCGGACCACCTAACGTATTCGCCCGACCTGGCTGACTTCTTTGTTTCCTAAGGTCAAATCGGATCTTAAGAGGACAAGATTTCACAGTGTGGAAACGGTGAAAGCAATAGTGACGGAGGTTCTCAACAAGCTGTCATAAGCGGGCTATCAGCACTCCTTTGAACAATGGGACAATCGTATGGAGCGTTAAAGGGATCGGAAAGGAGAGCACATTGAAGGGAATAAACTTTGTAAAGTAATTGGTGATAAATAAAATGTTCTGTAGCAACAGTCCGGTTACTTAATTGGGACGTCTTAGATTTATTATGTTTACGTTGATTTTCTGCAGACTCTTTAACGCTGATTGTGACGGTGAAATCAGATTCTCAAAACATCGTGAGATAATAAAAAGTACACGCGTGGAACTCGGGGAGTTACCGACAGAAGCGAAGCTGAATATATAATTAGTTTGCAGATATGTTTACAGCAATCTTATTCTGTTTAAATAAATAAATACGCGAACCTAGCTTATATATTATTTACTGTGGTTATAGTAAAAGATCAGCTGTTTTATATTAATTCGTAACGATCAGCTGATTTCAATGAACAGCTGACAGGCTATAAGTTTCAGGTTATGTTGTTAAACACTAGCAATATTAACAACGATTATTATAAACGTTTATATTAATTTCGAATGTATTATAAACGGTTACAAAGCACACGAGTTATTAAATTAACGAAAAACACCGAAATTCAAA
This sequence comes from Callitettix versicolor, assembly GCA_022606455.1. Classification (NCBI taxonomy): domain Eukaryota; kingdom Metazoa; phylum Arthropoda; class Insecta; order Hemiptera; family Cercopidae; genus Callitettix; species Callitettix versicolor. The sequence continues at coordinate 16,420,046 of CM040186.1, read as the reverse complement.
GCAACACAACGTTTTCATATAATACGCGTGTACTGTTCACGAAAAGGAGGAAGAAACAGAGAGACGAAATTCGTTTGCTTCTTTGTTCCATACTTCCGTTACATTCTCCCGTTCGGCACACTTTTTCTATTCACTCCTCTCACTAGGCTAACGTTAAAAGCTTCGCTTCAAAAAACACTTTTATGCGGCTTGGTATTTTTGGGAATCTGTCACCTTCAAAGCAAAAGAAGAAGAAGAAGAAGAAGAAGGAGGAAGCATTAAGTGCACGGGAGCAGCGACCGACCGAGTAAAATGTCACGGCAGCACAGAAATCCCAGTTAATATAAATTGCAGCCCTCATTAATCTTTCCTCGGAAGGTACGTCTAACAGCTTCTGTAACGTTTAATTTACGCTTCAAATCATCCCCTCGCGGGCTGCGGCTGAAATGAGTGATACCCTCAACCACCTCCCACCCCAAACTCACCCCGAAGCAAAAGTAACAAACTGTAATTGAAAATGAACACATTGGCGTAGGTAATGTACGAGGTGTGTTCAGAAAGTAACGATAATTTTTAAATTTCGCGGGCTTGGAGAGTCCGATTGTCAAACATTTTTTTTTATTATGTTGGTATACATGCCCTTGAAGTATGATAAAACTTTCATCTGTTTTCACTGTTGACTTTGTCTGTGACAGCCACTAAGGTTAGACGTGTTTTTATGAGCTCGGCGATTTTCGTTTGTTAAAAGAAATGGATCAAAGAATTTGTATAAATTTTGCGTAAGAAATAGAATAAAGTGTAACAAAGCGTGTGAAATGTTAACAAAGGCCTATGGTGAGTTTACTATGAGTAAAGCAAGAGTGTACGAGTGGTATAAGCGTTTCCAAGAAGGCCGTGAAGACGTTGAAGATGACGAACGCCCTGGACGCCCCAGCACATCAACAACCGATGAAAACGTGAAAAAAGTGAAAAAAATAGTCATGAACAATCGCCGAACTATTTTTGAAGGCTATTTTTTAACAATTGGGGACTATTTTGAAGGCGACAACATCAATGTAGAAGAATAAATAAATATTTTGTTCAAAAAATTAAAATTCTCGTTACTTTCTGAACACACCTCGTACATCCGTGCATAATACTACAATTAAATGTCCTCCACATCCACCGTTTTTTTTTCTTTTAATTTTCCCCTCGCTGGAATTATATCGATTACCCGTTCTAAGGAGATTCACTTGATTAATAGAAGCACAAAACAAAGCGATCGTACAAATCGCTGAAATAACTATAATTTACGTATTTTTAATTTAATTTTAAAAAGCGATATTATGTAGATTTTAACGGTGATTAGGACCATGAAACAGGAAAATTATTGTTGAAAATCACCTTCCATAACGCCAGTTTTCCAAAACTCGCGAAACATAAGGACGGCTGGCCACCAAATGCGGAGCGGAGTTGTGCTCAGCGAAGCTGACTACAGATTAAAAACAGAACATATTGTTTTTAATGTAAGTGCGGCCGCTGAAAGCGTAAATGAGCCGAGCGTAACTTCGACACTGTCTAGGTTCGGTTCTGAATCCGCTTCCCCCACCACGCCTGCGAACTTATTATTTCTCGTAACCTAGGTTACGGTTTTTAATCAGCAGTTTCCTAGAGTCTTTCACGCCTAAATATTTAGATTTAAAAGATACAAACGCGTGCATTATTTATTCCGCTCTGCATTTGGTCGCCGCCCGACCTAAGTGGTTGTAACTGGCGCAGTCCAGCCAGGTCTTCGGCACCTGTTTCCTTGCGTGCCGCGTGTTTCCGTCAAAAACACTATTGGAAAGTGAATCTAGGCCGGCAGCGGTAATGAAGGGAAACAGGATACGATAAGATGACCCCGAGGAATGTTTTACAATCAACAACGGAATGCTACACTTCGCCAGGCCATTTATCATCCCCTTCCAACCCTAACCCGCTCACACCACCGCGGTATTCTAATTACTTTCGCGATATTTCACCTAACTTTGGGAACAATAAAGGGTTATACCGTTTAGGGGTGTGGCACTAGTAAAAATTACACCGAACTTCCATAAGGGTGTAGTCTAATTGCAATTTGGCGTGCGCGAGTGCACTGTCAGCGGATTTTGTGGGGGAAAAATGGGCCGCCCGTAGTTGCTCGTCGTCAATCCGGTAAATGGTACAAAAAATTTGCACAAAAATTTCAACTTTAAAAGGCGTCGATAAAAAAACCCAGCGCAACTCAAACAGACTGAGTGTATGTATGAAATTATTTCGGCTAAACGACGATCCTACGGCACAAAGGAAAAATTAGGGCAATCAACAAATGTTTGCAGTTATGATATAAACATATGTTTATTGATTATATTATACCAACGATATTTGTTTATTGATGTTATGATATCAATATATGTTAATTGGTATGTTATGATATCAATATATATTTATTGATATATTATATCAACGATAATTTTATTGATACGTTATGATATCAACATATGCTTATTGATATGTTATGACATCAATATATGTTCATTGATGTTATAATATCAACATATGCTTATTGATATGTTATGACATCAATATTTGTTTATTGATGTTATGATATCAATATATGTTAATTGGTATGTTATGATATCAATATATATTTATTGATATATTATATCAACGATAAGTTTATTGATACGTTATGATATCAACATATGCTTATTGATATGTTATGACATCAATATTTGTTTATTGATGTTATGATATTAATATATGTTAATTGGTCGGTTATGATATCAACATATATTTATTGATATATTATATCAACGTTATTTTTATTGATACGCTATGATATCAACATATGCTTACTGATATGTTATGACAAATATATGTTTACTGATGTTACGAAATCATTATATGTTAATTGGTATGTTATGACATCAATATATATTTATTGATATATCAACGTTATTCTTATTGATACGTTATGATGACAACATATGCTTACTGATATGTTATGACATCAATACATGTTTATTGATGTTATGATATCAATACATGTTTACCAACACACTAAAAACCACGAACAACAAACCGAAACAGAACGTCTACCAAACTATACTGTTCAAGTACACTTAACTTACACGCAAGCCCACAAACATTGGTTTTCGATTCAGTTTATTAAAATGGAATGAATTTAAAATTACAAAACTCATTTCATGAAAAAACAAATGTTTTCTTAAAAATCAACAAAAAATGTGGAAAATGTTAAAAGAATCCGATGATTTAGTGAAATTTGAGGACTTTTTTCGTACTTTCGGAATGTTTGGTTTTCAATTTCTAATTTTCCCACAAAAAACGTTCAAAAACATGTATGAAAGTTCATTTTAAACGTTTAAATTTTACCAAAAATGGATCTGACGACAAACAAGGTTCATTTCAATGTACTTTTTTTACTAAAAAAATGCATGTTTTGGCGGTAAAATTAGAAATCAAAAATATATATAATGCAAAAACGTTTTGTGATACCCGTTTCCACCGCTACGCAGACTTTCGCCTGGACTGTCAGCCTACAAGACACTCTGGCACGGCGTTTATTCAAATATTCGTTTGATACATTTTTAAACAGGCGGCCATCGCTCGCACAGCGGCTTCCCCGAACTTGACGACGCGGCCGCCCGGTCAAATGCAAATGTATTTGTATTTACTTTAGTTAATTAAGTTTAAAACTCATTTGCAATCGGTCGTTGCGAAAACCAGTTCGGACGAAAAAAGGGTTAAAAGCTCATGAATATACAAAAATGTTAATAATCCTGGCCGAGGGTTTGGAACGAAAGGGTGTAAAATTATAACAATTGTCTGTTCGGACGAAACGGGTGTAATAGTTTTCTGATTTCCGTTTTTTTTTACACTAGTTATTTTCCAATGGGAAATGAACGGCCGTCATGGTTAGACCCAGACCAGCGTTCGATCCACAAGAGGTTGCCATGAGGCCCTATAACCACCTAACACTATTTAAAGAGTCATACAAAGTTTGTGTGTGTGTGTGTGTGTGTGTGTGTGTGTGTGTGTGTGTGTGTGTGTGCGCGCGCGCGCACGCAATTTTCATCCGATTTGATTCAAACTTAGCCCAAATAATCGATTACAGTAATAGCTTGGAAAGTTCGTTAACCATCGAAATTCGTTAAACAGTTTCAAAATGGCGGCCGTTTCAAGTCTTTAAAATACGTATTTTTTGCCTTGATTATCTCTGAAAATCGGATTTCACTATTGTAACCAACTTTAAAAACCGCATGCGAATTTTCAAAATCCGTTGAAATTAAGGAATTCTATTTTACAGCGGTCTGGGTTCATTTTCGTTTTTCCACGGACGTTGTACGTTTAAAACGATAATATCTGCTGATTTTAATTTTGATTACGGTGGCGAAATCAAAAACTTCAAAAGAGGATAAGATAAAAAGATGCTTTTGGAAATTCGCTTCTATCACGTCAGCGAGACAGCCGCGTGCCGCTAGCATATTTACATTTCCAACGGCCGTTACAGAAGTTAGACGAAACGTTCACAGTTAAAAAAATGGATCGTATTTTTCCGTCATGCGATCTTCCATGTCGTATCGACATAAGGGTTAATTCGGCCTATATTTGGGGCAGAGTTTTCCGGCATAGTAGGTAATCATGTGTGCTATGACGTTTAACTGGTCTTTATGTCTTTCGCTCTATACGAAGTATATACACAGTATGATGGCCGCGTTAACGATCGATTTCCGTGCGACGGGAAAAACAAGACTACGCGTGTACACAGCTGGAGGTCTTATGCTTTGGAACTTATAAGACACGCGTCGACCAGCAAAAGTCGTTCGACAGTATGATTATTTTTTATTTTTACATTATTATAACTGAGGTATGCCCCATCTAGTGATTCTATCTTCATATGTAGTGTCACTGTTTGCTGGGTTGCAGCCCGATGGCTTGAGAGGTCCACTGGCTTGGTCCTTTTCAGCCTTCTTGTTGTTAGGTTGTCACTCCGGTACAGCAATTGTACGATCTCCTTATTCTTATGCAGCTCTAACCGTCGACGATGCTTAACGGATAGCTTGATTATTTCTGCGACAGGTTCAATGCCTAGGTCTTTATGTACTGACATTACTGACATACCACGACGGCGTTGACAATCGTCCTCAATATTTTATTCTGGAAGACTTGTATTATGTCACTATTGCTTTTTTTGGTACAGCCCCATAGTGGTGCACCATAAGTCCATACTGGCCGTAACACTTGTTTGTACAGTAGCAGAGCCGCCTCGGTGGTTGATAGCGTACTAGGCTTTCACCCCGAGGACCCGGGTTCGATTCCCGGCCAGGGCTTGGCATTTTCATACGCTATAAATCATCCCATCGTCTGCATTAGCCCAAGTGTGCACAATAGTCGGACGTTAAAAAAAAAAAAATGTACAGTAGCAGTTTGTTGCTTACTGACAATTCTGAATTCCTTCCAATGAGCCAATACATTTCACTTAATTTGAGATTTAGTTCTTCTTTCTTTTTTACATGCTCTTTCCAGCGGAGTTTTGTATCCAGTGTCATCCCGAGATATTTTGCACTGTTTGCATATGTTACTTGTTTTTCATTTAATACTACCGGTACTGGTTCATACTGTCTATTGGTAAAATTGATTTATAGATTTTGTTTCATTGAGTTTAATTCTCCATTTTTTCGTCCATCGACTTATTGTGTTAGTAGCGTTCTGTAGTTTCTCTGTTGCTTCCAAAACAGTCTTAAAATGACGGACACTTCAAATTTTTAAAAATCTTTTGATTTACGTATTTTTGAAAATCTGATTTCACAACCGAGATCAGCGTAAAAAAACTGAATAATTTAGCCTTTTTTTTTAATATCAAAAATCAATTGATTTGCAAAAAAAAATTTGAAGGCGGTCAGGGTTTATTTTTTTTATAATTCTCAATTTAATTTGAAATTTTAAAATCTTAATATACGCACATTTCAATGGTGATTATTATGGTGAAATTAAAATTTTAAAAAATGGTAAGGTATAGAAAAATACTTTCGGAAATTCGCTTCTATCGCGTCAGCATTAAAATGTCAATAAATTAATATTTAAAATTTACAAATTTTACATTTTAGCGGCAGATTATTATTTTTGTAGGTCACCTACAGAAGTTTGCGCAGATGGGGTAATTAGGTTGGCAATACAAGAGTGAAGGTATGAGGCAACGTGTTAGTTGCTGAATGGGAAGTGATTAAACTTGGTAATTAACGTTGGGCTTGACAATGTTGTTTCGCCCGAGGCACATTTACATGTAAACTGTTGAATATAAGCGGGAGCGACGCGACGCGACGCAAGATTGGAGTTATTGTGTTGGCACACCTGCTGTTCTGGCCCGGTCGCGGCACGCTCGATTTACGGACAGTTGCCGATTAATTTTGTTCGTTGTTTAAGTTATACTACATCCCTGCTAACCGTCAGCTGATTAAACAGTTGGTATTGAGTTGCAAAAATGTTCACCCATCTAATAACATGAAACAATAATCTTTGTATCCATGTCCTATTTACACGCTTTTTCTCAACTTGCTTCCTCTGTCTGCAAGTTTCACGGTTAAAATCGTGTAATCGATTTTTAACCCACTTCCCGTCATTCAATCGACGCGACATTTTGCTCACTTCCTTGCTTCCGATGACAATGCCTATTCAATAAATAGGCACGTCAAATTTTGCTTCTTTGTACTCCAATTAACTAAAGTTGCGTACAGAAAAATAGTTCTAGCATTGCTTAATAGATGGCGTTAGTTTCTTCTAACACTTTTCACATTGAAAGTTGTCGGAAGAAGCGAGTTCGAGCCCAGCGCTGTCTTAAACTTTTTTTTTACAACTTCTATTTTTTTTAACATTCTACTGTTATTTGTAAATGTAAAAAAAATGCAAAATAAAATTTTTTGAATTTTTTAATAAAACAATTACGAAAAAAATATTTAAAATTGTCAGCATTTGTTATCGTAAATTTAATTAATCATTAATGTAGGCCTATATTTAACCTTTTTTTAACGTCCGACTATTGTGCACACTTGGGCTAATGCAGACGATGGATGATTTAATAGCGTATGAAAATGCCAAGCCCTGGCCGGGAATCGAACCCGGGTCCTCGGGGTGAAAGACCAGTACGCTATCAACTAGGCCACCGAGGCGGCTATTTAAACTAAAAATGTTTGCAAAATTAAAAAAAAATCAAAAATCAAATAATTATACAAAAAGATTTTTAAAAAAGTCGATTACAAAATTCATCACTAAAAAATAGAAAATAAAAAGATTTTTAAAAAAACACGTCTTTTCAATTCAAGTATAAAATGCAATAAAAAGTAAATTTTTTTTATCGTTCGGAGAATAAACGTGCCCGTCAATACTCACGCACAAGGATGTTCTTCAATAATTTCTAATTAATCTACTTCTGCATTCGCGCTTTATTCTCCGACTGATGACAAATTTAATTTTTTACTTTTTAGTGCATTTTATACTTGAATTGAAAAAGCGTGTTTTTTTAAAACCTTTTTTATTTTATTTCATTCGTAACTCTTCATTCGAGTATGAGCTACCTTCAGGAGCGACACAGTAAGTGACCCGTTCCAGGACCTACAAATGAGCGCCGATGAGGCAGAGCCCAAATACGGACTACTTTCCTTAACGCAGCTTCAATACTGTATTATTATTATTATTATTATTATTATTATTATTATTATTATTATTATTTTTTATTTTTAATGCGAAACTAACAAACGTGATTAATTCCAACGTTTCTATTTTAAAAACGCCAAATACGCGTTTAATATTCAATTTAACGTTAATACCGTATGCACCGCCATTGACGTACTGACTTCCGGTGCACCTGCGCACCACCACGTGATCGCTTCCGTTTTGCAGACCCTCAACTGATAAACAATCCCTACTCGATCGTAAATTTAAACTTGGAACATTATAAACTTGCAACGTATGATTTAATGCAAACACATAAATTTTTGCCGCAATTCTGTTTTCGCTGATACACCTACGTTTGTACCGAAATCTAATTAACCATTACGTGGGCTGTGTTACTTACTTATAGAGAGCGAAACACCTACGAGACAATATTAAAATGGAAAAGTGACAAATTAAATACGAAATAAACGAGATATTTTATATGTTTATATTTCATATTATATTCCTCGTACAAGTACATCCTTGAAAATAATCACTCATAACAAAGACGAAACAGAACAGGAAGCATTTTTTTTTTTTTTTTTTGTTTAACGTCCGACTATTGTGCACACTTGGGCTAATGCAGACGATGGGATGATTTATAGCGTATGACAATGCCAAGCCCTGGCCGGGAACCGAACCCGGGTCCTCGGGGTGAAAGCTTAGTACGCTATCCACTAGGCCACCGAGGCGGCAAAATATAGAGACTGGAAGAACAGGAAGCAAAGATGTCTCAATGGTTGAAATGATATTGAAACGATATTAGAAGCTATTGTGCGAAATCAGCTGTTTAGAAGTAGTCACTTCCAGTCTGGATATATAAAAGAATAATATGTGCTGCGACGTACGCACTACGGATTCAAGCGTGACGCGAACGTAAATGTTTATATTCATGTTTGTCAATCGCGACCGTACAAATTTTCACTTTAAAAGTACATTTTATTAATCACTAAATAACCACGTCACTTAGAGTGCGAGTATGGATGAGTTGGAGCGTTCCGTGACGGCATGCTGAATTTTTCCCCGTCCAAAAGATATACACATACACCGCGATAAGAAGTAATCACTTTAAGCGTTCCGTGACGGCAAACTGAATTTTTTCCTTGCAAAACATACACTCATACCCCGCGATAAGAAGTAGTCACTTTAAGCGTTCCGTGACGGCAAACTGAATTTTTTCCCGTGCAAAACATACACCCATACCCCGCGATAAGTAGTCACTTCAAGCGTTCCATGATGGCAAATTGAATCTTTTCCCCGTCTAAAACATACACCCATACCTCGCGATAAGAAGTAGTAACTTCAAGCGTTCCGTGACGGCAAACTGAATTTTTCCCCGTGCAAAACATACACCCATACCCCGCGATAAGAAGTCACTTCAAGCGTTCCGTGACGGTAGAGCGTTTTTCCATGACATACAATACCCCGCGATAAGAAGTAGTTTTAAGCGTTCCATGACGGCAAACTGCAAAAATCATACATACCCCATACCCCGCGATAAGAAGTAGTCACTTCAAGCGTTCCGTGACGGCAAACTGAATTTTCCCCGTGCAAAACATACACCCATACCCCGCGATAAGTAGTCACTTCAAGCGTTCCATGACGGCAAATTGAATCTTTTCCCCGTCTAAAACATACACCCATACCTCGCTATAAGAAGTAGTAACTTCAAATGTTCCGTGACGGCAAACTGAATTTTTCCCCGTGCAAAACATACACCCATAACCCGCGATAAGTAGTCACTTCAAGCGTTCCGTGACGGTAGAGCGTTCCATGACGGTAAATTGAATTTTTCCCCGTAAAAACATACACCCTACCCCGCGATAAAAGTAGTCACTTCAAGCGTTCCGTGACGGCAAGCTGAATTTTTCCCGTGCAATACCTCTAACTCGCGATAAGAAGTAGTCACTTCAATATGGTTCTATCCCAAGTAGTTTTTGTTTAGTGTTATAAGTTTGAAGTCAATCGATTGAACCTTTCGCTCGATGTTTACAAATTTCGACACACACAGAAGGACAGACACAATTTTGAAAGTTGTTTGGAAATCGATCCCTACTATACGTACAAAAACATTTCAATTTGAGGCATTTTTATACGGATTTTATAATTTTCATTAGTGAAAAAAATAATCAGAAACACTGGCTACCAAATACGATATTTCCAAAACATTTCCGGTTGAAGCACTTTACAAAACTACTGAAACATACAAATTATTCCGAATGCAATACGCTCTCTAAATACACATCCATTTAGTTAATAAAACATCAGACTTCAAAGTCCAAAGAGCAGAGTTATTTCCACGCCGGAGAACGATCTTTCATCCACCGAAAAGACCAAAACCGGAAAAGCAGTTCACGAAACGGACGTCTAATTTCCGCTATTACAATATGCCGCCCTCCCGCCGACAAAAAAAAGATGCTTTTTAATTCTCCGCCATAAATCCGGCGCAACTTCTGAACTCGAGAGATAATTCAAACTGTTTCCATCATAACTCACCGCAGCAGCTGGCTTAATTGGTAATAAAGTATAATTTATAATTAACTCGGTAGCCTTGGTGTTTTCATTACTCGCAAAAGCTTGATCTAGTCTCGTTCCACGGCCACCTCGATCCCGTCTGCCCTTCGTTAGTTTTAATTGGAAACAGTTTCGTGAAACGGCGGATTCGGAATTTTAAATAATGTAACAATTAAAATCCAAACAAAAATCTAACACAAGCGAAATAATAATAAACGTAATAAAACAAAAGTTAAATAATGGACGAATAAAAACGGACAACTAAAACCGTTTTGTAGTAAAAAAAAATAGATTAAACGTGTTGCAGAAATTCATTCTTAAACGTACTGCAGCGAATTGTAAACAAACCCAACCGTTTAAAAATTATTGTTTTTTTGCATACAAATGAACACAAAGCAGCTAAAACATATATATTATTTCTCGAGTCAACATCCATTTTTCTCAGCACATACTATTCGTACAAACATACATTAAGTATCTTTAGAAAGACTTTTCAACCGGCTTTTGACATTGCAAAACGATTTTGCGCTAAAACTTACTGTTAGTGGACAATTTTAGGCCGTGTATGCGCATGCGCGGCATCACAAATCGGACAATATTTTGTATATTTTACGAAGATATTAATCACGAATAGACAATCCCATTACGAATGCCTCTTTTTGCATAACGTGCTTAGAACAATTGCAATACTTACTTAAAAGTCATTAAACTTACAGGTTATATGGCCCTACTGACAGTCCCCTATCCCTGACTGTCGTATAAGCCGGGCATTTCAATACCACATACACGTTTTGGACACTGTTATATTTGTGATTTCTCCTTTTATCGTGCATTTATCTACTTGTAATACGGACGTCATAAAATACGAAGTACATTTAAAATGTCAAAATACAGTTAGAGATTACCAAGCAGCCTTTTCAATCGACAATCAAGCCGCCTACGTGGCCTAGTTGATAGCGTAATAAGGCCACGCTGTCGGGCTTTCACCCCGAGGACCCGGGTTCGATTCCCGGCCAGGGCTTGGCATTTTCATACGCTATAAATCATCCCATCGTCTGCATTAGCCCAAGTGTGCACAATAGTCGGACGTTAAACACAAAAAAAATTCCATTGACTAGAAGACACCTATTAAAATTGCGTTTGCTATCACTATAAACAAGTCGCAGGGACAGACACTTCAAAGAGCAGGATTGTATTTACCAAATGCCGTCTTTACTCACGGACAATTGTGTGTAGCCTTTTCAAGGGTAACTGAATCAACCAACATTTTTGTATCCATTAAAGAAAATGAAATACTTATTCAAAAGGCTGTGTTTACTCGTGCCTCCTGGTTACTACTAATAATCAGGGCACTCAGAGATTCCGCCCTTAATTTAACGGACCACCTCCCGTCCCGTATAGTCCGTTACAGAGTCTTCGTTTTCATTACATCAGCGAGACAGCTGCGTGCCGGGATTACAATTTCCTCGTGACAGATAAATCTGCCCTTCTAAATTCGGGACGGAGGCTCCGATCAACCGCCCGCCCTAATGCCGTGTAAGCACTCGCATCGATCCGTACGCCTTTTCACTTCCGAACAAGGCTTTCGCATTAAATTAACATTTTTGTAAAACTAACTTCGGCTCCTTTAACGCAAACAGATTAAAATGTTTCCAAAGTTGGCAGCAGTGAATTTACGTGCGACGAAGGCCGTGTGTTGGCCGGTCTGCGTTACACGTCGCATTCTTTGACAAAGGTTTTTTTAATAAAATCTTTTATAAAAGACAATATGACAACCTCATATATTTTACAAAAAAATAATATCATTGTATTTATCAAAATTCTACAAACAGAAACACGAGATACAGGCTTCAATGATGTAAAACTTGATTGTCACCTGATTGACCTAATTCAGTCAACTGCTTGTACAATTAATTATAACAGAATTGAATGCTTGATCGCATGTCCGGATAAAAAACAAATATAAGTATAACAATGCACAACCTATCAATCAACAACCTCAGTATCAGACGCAATAAGAAAAAGGAGAATTGATTTTTATGTGCACATCCTCCGAATGGACAAAAACAGACTAACCAAAAAATATTTGACTACTTTCGCAATAGAAGAGCCAAACCACTTTGGTTTAGAGAAACGGAGAAAGACATAACAGAACTGCAGATCACTGACACTATGCTCATGGACAGAACAGCCAAAACAATAACCAAGGACAAGAAGCAACGGTTCCAAGGCAAAGTCAAATCCAAGCGAACGATCCAAATCTCTGACGAAGAAAGAAAAGCAAGATCACAACGTATGAAGCAATACTGGGCTACGAGGAAGGCACAGAGCTTTAAGAAGTGATTGATTTGGTGTACCCCAAAGTTGGGTGAAACAAATAAAGAGAATACACAACCTTTCTCACTTTCAGTTACTGCATCTCGAAAGCAACTAAAAAAATCGGATTTATTTTTCAAAATAGGTTTACCAGTTTTTATTATTGTAACATAGCCACCGGACCATATATTCAAATGATTAGGATTATATACCTAGTCTTCCCGTCAGTGGTCAATCAACTCACCTCATAAAGGCTACCGCGGTTTCGAAACTCTATAGTTTCATCTTCAGGCCATACAAAATGTTAAATCCCTCTGTCGAGGTCGTCACAAAGTCAAACAAAACATTAAAACATAAATCACAAACACTATTACACATTTAAAATATTCATTATGAAATTCGGCTTGGCCAAGCTACACACGCGACTCGTACGTCGTTAACAACGTCTTTACATTCCGGAATGTAACTACATACGAGTCGCACGTATCGCTTGGCCAAACCAAATTTCATCGTACGTATTTGTTTGACTTTGTGACGACCTCGACAGAGGGATTTAACATTTTGTATGGCCTGAAGATGGAACTATAGAGTTTCGAAACCGCGGTAGCCTTTATGAGGTGAGTTGATAGACCACTGACGGGAAGACTAGGTATATAATCCTAATCACCAGTTTTTACTTAAACTTCGATCATATACGCACAGGCTAGATATTTATTTTTTTTTTTATTTTTAACGTCCGACTATTGTGCACACTAAGGCTAATGCAGACGATGGGATGATTTATAGCGTATGAAAATGTCAAGCCCTGGCCGGGAATCGAACCCAGGTCTTTATCAACTAGGCCACCGAGGCGGCTAAACGCACAGGCTAGAAAGAAATATATCTGTAATAAGGGCAGTAAAAAATTTTACGTATCACGGGTAAATTGTAAAAAAATACAAATTTATATTGGTTAAGGTTTATTGTAGTGAATTTTTAATAGAAAATGAGTTGATCTCCCACGATAGTAACTCATAGTGTAAATGCTTGCGTGCGTGTACGCGCGCGCGTTAGCACTTTCACCTTACCGATTTTTCTTTGGTTCGATTAACAAATATGGAACAAAAATCGATTTTAGTAAAAGCTTTTAAGTTCGTTAGCCAGTAAAATATGTTCACCGGTTTCAAAATGCGCGCCCACGATCGGTTTACAACATTTAATTACACCGTAAAAACCAGCGTTATAAACCATCATAATTTTTACATTTTCAATTTTCAAAATTCATTGAAATTAAAAAAAAACTGATTCGGTTGGCAGTTATTTTCATATTTTCAACGTAAATTTAAAGTTGAAAACACCAATATAACCAGATTTTAATGCTGAATATAATGATTTCAAAAAAAAATAATATTTTCTAAAAATTGTTTTCATTACTTAAGTGCCGAGATTATTTTAGGATTTTCGATTTACACCTGAACTGTCAATATCAATGTCTTTAATGTCAAAGTCAATGTCAAGTTAATGCATTTAATGTCATTGTCAACTCAATGCTTAAATGTCACTATCAAGTTAATTTCTTTAATGCCATGTCAATGTATTTAGTGTCAACTAAATGCTTTAATGACAGTATTAAGTTAATGTCTTAAATATCAGTGTCAATGCCGTTAAAGTCAGTGTCGATGTCAAATCAGTGTATTTAATGTCAATGTCAGTGTCTTCAATGTCAATTCAATGTCAGTATCAAATCAATATCTTTATTCTCAGTGTCAATGTCAAATCAATGAATTTAATGTCATTGTCAAGTCAATGTCTTTAATGTCAACACCACGTCAATGTCTTTAATTTTAAACTGGTATATTGACTTATGTTATAAAACTTCATTTATGTATCATTTATATCCCTGAAATGTTAACAAAATCTAATAAACTGATTGTAAAAAAAATCGTTGCTTTTTGGCAAAAAAAGCTTTAAAAAATGTTTTTCAAACGCTAAAAAATGATCCCGAGATACGATCACACAGATAAAATTCGGCCAAAACCTCCAGCAATGCACAGACACACGCGGAACAACATACAAAGTAGAAACCACTCTTTTAATTCTGAAAATATGAAAAGATCAATCAAAATTTCCAGGACCGAAAACAAACCGCACCCGCTGACGGGGATAATTTTGCAGCGCCAACAATTTCGTCTGCCTTTTCACTTCCTGAACAAGGCTTTTGCATTAAATTAACAGTGCCGTTGTAAGGCAGCTGAGTCGGCTGAAATAAACGCCGATTAAGGTTGGCAGCAGTGGTAACGTTAGCGCGATGTTGACGTAATGTTAGCGGTAAATAAAAAAATATTTAGTTAGCAGAAGGTTGGTAACAGAGGTCAGCTCGTAATTGTGAAACATTAGGCGCTTGTATGATTAAGGTTGGCAGCAGTGGTAACGTTAGCGCGATGTTGACGTAATGTTAGCGGTAAATAAAAAAATATTTAGTTAGCAGAAGGTTGGTAACAGAGATCGGCTCGTAATTGTGAAAAATTAGGCGCTCGTATGATTAAGGTTGGCAGCAGTGGTAACGTTAGCGCGATGTTGACGTAATGTTAGCGGTAAATAAAAAAATATTTAGTTAGCAGAAGGTTGGTAACAGAGGTCAGCTCGTAATTGTGAAACATTAGGCGCTCGTATGATTAAGGTTGGCAGCAGTGGTGACGTTAGCGCGATGTTGACGTAATGTTAGCGGTAAATAAAAAATATTTAGTTAGCAGAAGGTTGGTAACAGAGGTCAGCTCGTAACTGTGAAACATTAGGCGCTCGTATGATTAAGGTTGGCAGCAGTGGTAACGTTAGCGCGATGTTGACGTAATGTTAGCGGTAAATAAAAAAATATTTAGTTAGCAGAAGGTTGGTAACAGAGGTCAGCTCGTAATTGTGAAACATTAGGCGCTCGTATGATTAAGGTTGGCAGCAGTGGTAACGTTAGCGCGATGTTGACGTAATGTTAGCGGTAAATAAAAAAATATTTAGTTAGCAGAAGGTTGGTAACAGAGATCGGCTCGTAATTGTGAAACATTAGGCGCTCGTATGATTAAGGTTGGCAGCAGTGGTAACGTTAGCGCGATGTTGACGTAATGTTAGCGGTAAATAAAAAATATTTAGTTAGTAGAAGGTTGGTAACAGATATCAGCTCGTAATTGTGAAACATTAGGCGCTCGTATGATTAAGGTTGGCAGCAGTGGTAACGTTAGCGCGATGTTGACGTAATGTTAGCGGTAAATAAAAAAATATTTAGTTAGCAGAAGGTTGGTAACAGAGATCGGCTCGTAATTGTGAAACATTAGACGCTCGTATGATTAAGGTTGGCAGCAGTGGTAACGTTAGCGCGATGTTGACGTAATGTTAGCGGTAAATAAAAAAATATTTAGTTAGCAGAAGGTTGGTAACAGAGGTCGGCTCGTAATTGCGAAACATTAGGCGCTCGTATGATTAAGGTTGGCAGCAGTGGTAACGTTAGCGCGATGTTGACGGAATGTTAGCGGTAAATAAATAAATATTTAGTTAGCAGAAGGTTGGTAACAGAGGTCAGCTCGTAATTGCGAAACATTAGGCGCTCGTATGATTAAGGTTGGCAGCAGTGGTAACGTTAGCGCGATGTTGACGTAATGTTAGCGGTAAATAAAAAAATATTTAGTTAGCAGAAGGTTGGTAACAGAGATCAGTTCGTAATTGCGAAACATTAGGCGCTCGTATGATTAAGGTTGGCAGCAGTGGTAACGTTAGCGCGATGTTGACGTAATGTTAGCGGTAAATAAAAAAATATTTAGTTAGCAGAAGGTTGGTAACAGAGATCAGGTCGTAATTGAGAAACATTAGGCGCTCGTATGAAAAGAACAAGCGACTCTTATTTTCGTTGGACGGATTCGAACTCCATAACTCGCTGTTCACACAGAAGAGCCAAGGCTTTCACCTTAGCGCTAATGTATCTGTTTCATCTTCTGTTCGGGCAGCCTTAGCGAACGACAAACGCTTGCAACAGTTTTCATTCTAATTTTAACCCTTTGACCTGTTGCAAAATTTCGATGTTGTTAAATAACTGATTTGATAAAAATTGCAGAGTTTGGATGAGCCGTTTAAGGTTTCACGTTGCACAAGCATTTTTACACCCACAAATTAACTCATTTCCCCCACTTAATGTATACCATACAATCAGTCGATCCGATTTCGAGAAATTACTTTTCGGTTTTTCCATTACAGATGATTTTTGCGTACATCACTTCCATTTATCGGTACAACGGACTAAAAGCTTTCAAAGAAGCACTGACGCTGATACGATCGGATGCTGGCAAACAACCCCCCACCAGCTGTCCTTCCGTTCTGTGATTAAATACGCGCAACTATTCGCCAGTTTAAAACTAAAAGCGGAAGCGAATACGCGGGGCGGGGAAGTTCTCCCTGAGCGGATCTCTAATTTCCGGTACTACAAAATGACGCACTCCGCGCTGCCCACCCGCTAACGACCAATATTCCCTTAATTTACCCCAGTTACCCTATAGCTGACAGATTTAATCGTTAAATACCGGCAAATTTCAAGGTTGCATCTTTTAGCTTCAATTTATTATATTTTAGAAACACTACAAACTGTTATTAACAACAATAATCACGACAGATTTTTCACTGACCTAATGGAAGCGAATTTCCCAAAAAAAAAAAAAAAACAATATTTTAGTCGTTTTACATTTGTTTATTATATTTGATTTCAAAATCATATGTAGCACAACAAAATGCAAAAATTAGCATTTTAAACTTTCAAACTGCATTGAAAATATGAAAATGAGCCCTGACTACCTTCAGATTCGCTATGTATTATTCGCAATTGAAATTATTACAAAGCAGAAATCAGATTTTCAAAAACGTGTGTGTGTGTGTGTGTGTGTGTGTGTGTGTGTGTGTGTGTGTGTGTGTGTGTGTGTGTGTGTGTGTGTGTGTGTGTGTGTGTGTGTGTGTGTGTGTGTGTGTGTGTGTGTGTGTGTGTGTGTGTGTGTGTGTGTGTAAGTGTGTGTGTATGTGTGTAATGTATATATGTATAATGTAAACATCATGTATATTATTATTATATATTATGTATATATATATTATTATTATTATTATTATTATTATTATTTTCGTATAGACCCTGTTGAATCACGCAAAGCACTCCGTCTCATGTCTTGTTCCTTCTAATCCTCCACACCTCCCTCATCCTGTCCCCATGGATCCTCTTCCGCTCCTCCGTCCATTTTACCCCTGCTCTCTTTGGGATTTCATTCTCTGGGACCTTCCAACCGAGCATCTTTCTCCTGTATGCGTGCCTGTCTTCAACGTCTGTTGTCTATTTCTGCGTCATGTAGGTCTATTCTGACTTGTGCGATCCACGACGTTGTTCATTTGACTCCTTGTATATACTTAAGAATTCTGTTGGCAAGTCTCGTGTGTGTGTGTATATATATATATATATATATATATATATATATATATATATTCGTCATCATGAAACGTAACCATAGTATTGTTACCAATTTTCTAACGTTTAGTGGTCTTTTTACTCACCTCGTAAAGGGTACCGCGGTTTCGAAACTCGTTTCATCTTTAGGCCTCCATTATTCATCTTCATCTACGGCCTTAAGATGAAACAATGAGGTTTACAAAACCGCGGTACCCTTTACGAGGTGAGCAAAACGACCACTAGACGGAAGAAAATAGGCCAAAATCCTAATTAATTAACATAATCAATTTTAGGTCCAAATTTGAATTAAATCGGATAACAAAATAACAGCTATTTTCGCTGACGTGATAGAAGCGAATTTCTAAAAGTAGTTTTTTATCTTAAGCTTTTTGAAATTATGATTTCACACCATCATAATGTGCATAAATCATAAATAAAAACTTCCTTAATATCGTTGAATTTTGAAAATTCAAAATGCTAATTTTAGGAATTTTTTTACGCTGGATACGATTGTGAAATTTAATTTTCAACAAAAATGGCCGCCATTTTGAACTGTACGAATTTTGTCGACTAACAAACTCGAAAAAGCTTTCTACCAAAATAATCTAAAAGGCCGAATATATAGTAGCGAGTCTGGGTCGTAACATGATGGCTGCCGGAAATTCGCCCAAGTGACGAACGATACGGTATATCCACTGTAAGCTGTTAATTACGTTTTGACTAGACAGACAGACAGACAGACACAGCGAAACATACGACAGTTCCCGTACAGCATCAAACAATACGGAGATAGGAATCCATTGAACGGCTGCCAATAAACTTCAGCAACGTATGAACAGTTTAACAAACTACACCCCCAGCAACCCCTTTACACAGTATATTATCCGCCCCGTAGCGCGCTAAATACTGCATACAAATATGGCCAAAATTAAAACATCCACTCATAACTGTAAGTATAAAAATATAATCAGCCACGCAGCTGTCTCGCTGACGTGATTGAAGCAAATTTCCAACAGTATTTTTTTAATCTTACCCATTTTTTTCAAATTCTATGTCCTACCATCGTAAATAATATTAATATATATATATCAGCAACACAAACTTCAAAACAATCGCTGTCAAATTAAATTCCCCAATAATAAAAACGCCACTTTATTCAGTTTCTAAAGCCAATTACGACGGTAGAATGTGGGTTACAGAAAAAATTCTAGACAAAAAAGTTGTCTACTTTTTTAAAGACCCGAAATGACCGACATTTTGAAACTCCTAAAGAAATTTTGCTTGTTAACGAACTTGACTTATGATATCATCATACAGTAATCGATTTTTGTGACAAAATTGCTGACGTGAAAATGCTAAACACACACACACACACACACACACACACACACACACACACACACACACACACACACACACACACACACACACACACACACACACACACACACACACACACACACACACACACACACACACACACACACACACACACACACACACACACACACAAACACACAAACACATACACACATGTTCTTGCTTGTCACACATTTTATCACACACACACACATCTTCGTCTGGCCAGTGTTACACACACAAAATTATTTGTATATATATACACACACACACACACACACACACACACACACACACACACACACACACACACACACACACACACACACACACACACACACACACACACACACACACACACACACACACACACACACACACACACACACACACACACACACACACACACACACACACACACACACACACACACACACACACACACACACACACACAAACAAACAAACAAACACATACACACTTTATGTTCTTGCTTGTCCTGGTTTTTGTTTTCCTGGACGAGGGTGTTATTTTATCGCGGAGAACGGTTCTCGAGAAAACAGTTCTTTAATATCTTCGTCTGGCCAGTGTTAAAAACAAAAATTATTTGTTATATATATAATTTATATATATAAAACATCAATCTGTACTTATGTTCTCTAATTATTGTGATTACACACACACACACACACACACACACACACACGCTGTTGACCCAGTTAAAACAATCCCACGTATTCGCGGTGTTTGTGTTAAGGGAGTTGTGAGGTAAACGAGGAATAATGGCAGAGTAATGGCTAACTCGGTAAACAAAGAGGTATTGATTTTACATTACCCGTTAGTTTTATGTAACTGAGAAAATAACATTTTTTATGCAGGCTGTAAGTCGTACAACACGTGTCTTGCAGAACTAACTTACACGTCAGGGTATTTGAGCTTAAAGAGTATTTACTGGAGCAAGCAATGATACACGCACGCGCGCGCACGCACAATCTGCGTATTTATAAATTCTATCGACTCCCCGAAAAAGTAATATCGTCATGGTCGTGTCTGGGTCATTACCATGATTGCATCTCTAAAGTTTCATTTCCCTCTGATATAAATCCATTTAATGAAATACTCTTGTAAAAAACCGAACGTTTCAATTACATTATTACGTATCCCCGAGTTGTACAGCTCCGATAAAATCTATTTGCCCCACGGCGGATATTCTTTGCATTGTAATGCTTCTGTATTCTGTGAAATTAATTAATTAGTTATTGGAATATTTCAGTGTTACCAGCTCCACAAAGCCGTGCAAGCATTTTGTGAAGCAGATTTAGGTCAAATTTAATTAAAATCAATCAATACGACTGCTCTGTTTTGAGAAAACAGACAATTCTCCCGACAAATTTGTGTGTGTAGTTTTATTGCCTATGCAGCGCCTTAATAGCGTACGCTTTCCTGTACACATTTTGCCTAACCGAGCGCCTTCCTCTGATCAAATCGGTAGAAACATTCAGAAAAATGCTACCATGCCGCCTCGATGGCTTAGTGGATAGCGTACTAGGCTTTTACCCCGAGGACCCGGGTTCGATTCCCGGCCAGGGCTTGGCATTTTCATACGCTATAAATCATCCCATCGTCTGCATTAGCCCAAGTGTGCACAATAGTCGAACGTTAAATACAAAAAAAAAGCCACCACTTTAAATTCACTACAAAAACCTATGGGTTATTTAGGTTTTTAATTTAATTGTAAAGTGTACACTTATCAATCTTGGGGGGAAACACTGATTTAATTTAAGAATATTTTAATGTATAAATATCACGTGTTCACTGAAGGATGAACTGAAAATTTGTTTTTTATTTTATTGCTACAAAAAAAATCGGGAAAATTACAAAATTAAAAACAGGCTTACTGGAGCGGCCATCGTGGTAAGACCCACACCCAGACCCTTGAAATGAACGCCGATTCTGACCACTAGACCACGTTTTTAAGGGTACTTCAGAATTTTAAATACGGCGTTGACGATTTTAACGATAACTTTCGTAGTTGTAAAAACCATTTGATTCAAACTTAGCAAAAAATCGAATTTGGTAATGGTAACGCGTTCGCTAACCAGCGGAATTCTTCTAACAGTTTCAAAATGGCGGTCATTTTCAATCTTTAAAAATTCATAGCCTTTTTAGTCAAACATTTTTTTAAATCTGATTTCACCATCGCAATCAGCGTTAAAAACCGCATACATTAGCATTCTGAATTTTCAAAACCCGTTGAAATAAAGGAATCTTTCGACGGCGGTCATGGTTCATTTTCAATGCAATTTGAAAGTTTAAAATGCTAATGTATACAGATTTTAATGATATTTACTATGATGAAATAAGGGTTTCAAAAAGAGGGTACGATCAGAAATTCAGCTATTTTTGGAAGTTCGCTTCTATCACGTTAGCAATACAGCGGTTCGGTGCCGTGTACCGCTGTTCCACCTGCTGAGATATCATTAAGTCGCTTCTAAATGAACACATCCATTAATCACACATCCAAGTATTATTGGATACCGCTAAGCACTCGTTCATTTAATACACGGAACAAAAACTAGCCGGGAACATAATATACCGGGATGTTCCAGGAATAGATACACGCCTTTGATTCTCTATCCAGTGCTTATCCCTCAAACGATTCTTTTGAGTTACATTTATTTAATACAGCCGAGACAAATATATGTATGTAAAATATGAAGTTAACTGCGATTCGTGTTGTCTTTTCATTTAAATTTAAAGATATTTCCATAACTTTTTTTGCTTGTCTCATGTATCTACACATTTAAGCCTCACGATATTTTGATATTTATATTTATTTAGAAAATATACACCTTAAAATTCAACGTAAAATTTCAAAAAAAAGTAATTAAGAAAACAAACAAACATTTTAATATCCTGTACTAAAAATAACAACAATACACAAGCAGATCAAAATAAAAAAAAATTATCTTAATATCTGTCACAGTCTGTAAGAAATCTGTACCTAAACGTAGAGAACTCTGCACGGGTAATAATTGGGTCATCTGACCGCCTTTAACTAAACAACGTAGCAATTTAGTCACCCGACTACTTCCGCTAACCACACTTTTACACTTCCGGTATTCAAGAGCCAAGACAACAACACTCCCGTAACAAATCAAAAATACACAAGACTAACATATTTCTTACCGGGGCACCATTTTTTTTTCTTCCACGAACACTAATTGTATTCTGATTGTTTCGTTCTTTCGCTAGTTTTACAATGTCATTCTGTCGAATTTACACTTCCCCATCCTGTCTATAAACAGGTGAAAAAATCTTTGTTCGACAGAACATCGAGGAATGTCACCCGCTTCACAACCACACTATTGTCATTGAATATGAACGTACTAGAAGTAACAGCCTCCATTATAAAAAGCGTGCTCGATACCAGCGGTTAAAGTTCAAATAATTGCACTATCTGCCGCTAGAAACGCTGCAAAGAGAAGGGGGTGGGCACGTTTAAAAAACACAATACTATTATCTACCATGTTCAGTATAATGATCTGCCTTCCCTAGCTTCGTCAATTCTACTTTCGTTGACGCGTTTCAAAGAATCACCATCTTCAGATGGAGGTTATCCGAAACGCTTCAACGAAAGTAGAATTGACGAAGCTAAGGAAGGCAGATAATTATACTGAACATAGTGATAATAATCCTAGCAGAAAAGAAGAATAACATAAAAAGAATTACTGTTATCTATTTAACTGTAGTAGAACACGGCCGCAAGATGCCGCCAGCAGCGATTGTTAACATATCTCTCATAAGAGTTGTCATTCTAGTACGTTTATGTTCAACGCTATTACTGTACAAGGCTTGATGCAGAGCTTATTAGAAGAAAAGGGGAAATCCATACATTTCCAAAAACATTGGCTCACTGCGTGTAAATTCGTTTAGTGATATTATAGTAGAATCAACCGTTCTTGGCACCTGGGTTTGAGGCTACCAACACAGTACAGACATGCGCAGAGTCTATTTTGTGAATCCATGTACTCCGTTTCATTTATGGATGTAAGAATCAGTTTTAAAGCGCTTTCGCAAGCTCCAAGAACGGATTATTCTATTATTTATCAGCATGCAATTTTGCTTGTTGAAAGCCGTTTTTATGATTACGATTAAACAGACCGATGTTTTTTGCGTGAGTAGTACAACTTTACTACTGAACACCGTTCGTTGTATAAAGCAACTTCTTACCACCAATACGAACGGGAAAAGCGTCTCGCCGATAAGAGCGACAACTTAACCGTCGTACGAGAAGACTTTAAATTCTACTCGCCCAAACTACGGCTCACAAAAAGATTTACTCAACGCTTAATAATTAATCGATATAAATGCAGCCAAACGTAATCAGAACTGAAAAGCTCGATTCGACGGCAACGTGGACAATGCATTAAACAGAACACTGAACGAAATATATTCACATGACGTCATCGATTAACGCAACTACCGATTCAGGAAATGCTCACAGCTGCGTCCATGCATTTAATACAGCACAATTACTCAATTCGTTTGCGAATAGCTTTGCAGTACACGCGTATCTCGGTTATAAACTAGACTATTACATTTATTCCTAAGCGTTTCTTGCCGACGAACCATTTCTTATATTCCATTGTTGCGTTCTTTTGCTAATTTTACAAATGCAAACTAGACTATTACATTGAGGCCCAGGAGTTTCTTGCCGGCACACCCATTTCTTATCTTCCATTGCGTTCTTTTGCTAGTTTTACAAATGCAAACTAGACTATTACATTGAGGCCCAGGAGTTTCTTGCCGGCGCACCCATTTCTTATCTTCCATTGTTGCGTTCTTTTGCTAGTTTTACAAATGCAAACTAGACTATTACATTGAGGCCCAGGAGTTTCTTGCCGGCGCACCCATTTCTTATCTTCCATTGTTGCGTTCTTTTGCTAGTTTTACAAATGCAAACTAGACTATTACATTGAGGCCCAGGAGTTTCTTGCCGGCGCACCCATTTCTTATCTTCCATTGTTGCGTTCTTTTGCTAGTTTTACAAATGCAAACTAGACTATTACATTTATGCCCAAGAGTTTCTTGCCGGCGCACGCATTTCTTATCTTCCATTGTTGCGTTCTTTTGCTAATTTTACAAATGCAAACTATACTATTACATTGAGGCCCAGGAGTTTCTTGTCGGCGCACCCAATTCTTGTCTTCCATTGTTGCGTTCTTTTGTTAGTTTTACAAATGCAAACTAGACTATTACATTGAGGCCCATGAGTTTCTTGCCGGCGCACCCATTTCTTATCTTCCATTGTTGCGTTCTTTTGCTAGTTTTACAAATGCAAACTAGACTATTACATTGAGGCCCATGAGTTTCTTGCCGGCGCACCCATTTCTTATCTTCCATTGTTGCGTTCTTTTGCTAGTTTTACAAATGCAAACTAGACTATTACATTGAGGCCCATGAGTTTCTTGCCGACGCACCATTTCTTATCTTCCATTGTTGCGTTCTTTTGCTAGTTTTACAAATGCAAACTAGACTATTACATTGAGGCCCAGGAGTTTCTCGTCGGCGCACCCAATTCTTGTCTTCCATTGTTGCGTTCTTTTGTTAGTTTTACAAATGCAAACTAGACTATTACATTGAGACCCATGAGTTTCTTGCCGGCGCACCCAATTCTTATCTTCCATTGTTGCGTTCTTTTGCTAGTTTTACAATACCATTCTGTTGAATTGATAATTCGTCCCCCCCTTATAATCTAAGCTGTAAACAGATCAAAAATCTTTGTTCGACAGAACATTTAACAGCTTTCGCCTTTACGTACTTTATAAAATATTTCATAAACAAAAGTCCGTCACAGGCAAAAATAACACTGAATTCAGGCAACCTTTACAACGACCACAGCAGAAAATGCCTACTTTGATCTGTACTTATAAGAAATATACTTCCAACTTATAACTGGAAATTACAAGAAACAATTTTTTAAAGGTTTCTCCACAAAGTAGCCTACCTTTGTCTAACATTAATTAGTAAGACTTTCATTATACAACTCACCGTAAATTAAGAAAGTAGAAAATACGGGAAGAATCGCTTCTTACCTGTAACAAACAGAAACGTATTTATTGTTAAAAATTTTAATAAAATAAAACAATTTGTTATAGAAAAAGTTAAACTTTCCACTTGACAGAATAAAAGTGTACAATTATAATCTACGTAACAGCTTATTTTACGTTGGTAAAATAGCAGACAATTCGATAAATTTAAACATGTCAAACACAAAGTTACTAGATATTTATCTGCATTAAGTCAGCGCCATATCTAATATATAACAGACGTTTTTTATTTGAAATAGGTTTAAATACAGATCTAAAAAAAACGTACGAGATACTTTCACACAGAATCTGGTTCAAGAAATTTAAACATGTCAAACACAAAGTTACTAGATATTTATCTGCATTAAGTCAGCGCCATATCTAATAACAGACGTTTTTTATTTGAAATAGGTTTAAATACAGATCTAAAAAAACGTACGAGATACTTTCACACAGAATCTGGTTCAAGAAATTTAAACATGTCAAACACAAAGTTACTAGATATTTATCTGCATTAAGTCAGCGCCATATCTAATAACAGACGTTTTTTATTTGAAATAGGTTTAAATACAGACCTAAAAAAAAAACGTGCGAGATACTTTCCACAGAATCTGGTTCAAGAGATATCCAGGGAAAACGGAACATTATATGGATAAAAAACCAAAACGGAGCAAAACTCTGTAATGTCAAATATTCAGCTGACAGAGAGCGTTTCGCTGCAACTCTAACATGCACGCAGCTCCCGTTGGACTTATCCATGCGTTATAACGTTTCCCCAAAATCGCGGAACGTAAATGGTCTGGATGACGTGAATGAAGCGAATTTTCAAAAATACTTTTCTTAATTTTGAAATCATGATTTTACTATCACAATCAGCCTTAAAATCTGCGTATATTAGCATTCTGAACTTTCAATCTGCATTATGAATATAAAAACGAACCCTGACATTTTAAGAAGTAAAATATTTTGTTAAAAAAACAAAATGGCGGTTAGTGGGGAAACAAAGCGGTTTTAGACAT
The DNA here is from genome assembly GCA_022606455.1 of Callitettix versicolor. Lineage (NCBI taxonomy): Eukaryota > Metazoa > Arthropoda > Insecta > Hemiptera > Cercopidae > Callitettix > Callitettix versicolor. The sequence goes on along the minus strand of CM040186.1, from coordinate 16,393,590 downwards.
ACGTTTATATTGACTTTCTTCAAATTTTTATGCATAGTTTTAAATCGCTTGTATAACTTTACATAGATTATTATAACCTA
>CM040186.1:16343510-16388510 GCA_022606455.1 Callitettix versicolor | reverse complement strand
TCTATACGATTTTCCCCCATTCACTTCCGTTTCAAGATGGCAGCCTTTGATTTAACGATTACGAGTGTAGTTACCTACTATTTTTTTTTAATAATGAATACTGAATGGAACGGCATAATCTAATTTTGACTTTTTCGTGGAGAAAAAACAAATATTTTTAAATAAAGTAGGTATACTAACAATTTTTTTGTAAATATTAAGGTTTTAGGGTATAAAACTCCGATCGCACGAAGTTTTTGTCAAACGCATTGATCGATTGTTTTAAAACTCGGTACGAAGGTACTGTGTACAAAACCTGAAAGATGTATGTGTGTAATTCCCCCCCCATACACTTACGTTTCGGGATGGAGACATATATACAACACGAGCAAAATAAAATCTTTTTGTCAGACTATACAAAACCTAGAGAAAGCATTCTGTCGAAGACAAAATTCATTCTCAAATGTTGCAAATGAACATTCCCTTGATTTAACGACAACGAGTGTAGTTGAAAACTATTTTCTGTAATACTGTAATACTGAATACTGTAATACTATATACTGAATACTGAATGAACGGTAAAATCATTATAATTTTGACATTTTCGTGGAGAAAAAACAAAAAATTGTCAATAAAGTTTGCCCTTTAACATTTGTTTTTGTCAATATTACTGTTACAATTTAGTTTTTTTTCCGGCGAAAAACCGTTAAGGTTATCATCGCCGAGGCACGATATTAATAAAATAAAATTTTTGTTTATCACAGTTTGAAAATAACACTAATTTAAAATAATATAAAATAACAGCTATAAATACTATTTCCTAAAACTAGTTAACAATAAAATATAACAACAAATAAATAAAACTAAACAACAAGGAAAACAAAGCATTAGATTAATAACAACAAATTAAGATAAATAAATAGCCACAAATATACAACTTGTTGCAGGGCTGTAAAGAGGCCCTGCAATATTACTTTAAGTTAAATTTTATTTAATAAATTCAGACGATGAAAGAATTTCAGTGTCCGGTCAATGGCCGAGACACTATCTCCCAACGTCCTCTGCATACTATTCCCCAGACCACATACACGCCGTATATTTTGGAAACCATCACAGTCTAGCAATATATGTCTTACTGTGATGGTTTCTCTACAAAACCCGCACCGAAGCGGGTACCCACGTTCCATCAGAAATCCATGTGTTAGCATGGAATGGCCAATGCGAAGGCGGGTGATCACCACCTCTTCTCTACCACTTGCACGTATTGACGACCCCCAAGGACGAACTGTACTTTTAATCACCCTCAATTTGTTACTGCTTGTAGTTGCCCATTCCTTTTCCCACTGTAGATGAATTACATGTTTTACGTGACAAAGAAAGTCAGACAAAATAACACGTTGAGTGCATGGCGGCAGAAAAGTTGCTTCCTTTGCCGCATTATCCGCTACAGTGTTCCCAAATATTCCACAGTGACCAGGAATCCAGATAAATGATACTCTTGCACCTCGTAGTTCAAGTCTATGGACAGAGCACAGAATATCTTGAACCAGAGGGTTTACCGAATACATATCCCGGATTGCCTGGAGTGCACTTTTTGAATCGGAACAAATTACTTAATGCAAACTATCGAATTCAATAGTGTTCAGAGCCTTTAAGATGGCAAAAGAGTTCGGCTATAAAGACACTACAAGTTGAGGGTAATACATACTTATACGTTTCGTCCAATGAGTAAAATGCACACCCAACATCGTTATTCATCTTAGAACCATCTCTGAAGTGGCGGAAGACTAACGGAAGTAACGGTTACGAAATCAATGTGTCAGCACTAGGCCTACTTACTACGGGCGGGTGCAGTGTGGTGTCTGGGCACCGCAAATCGTTCGGCTCAAGTTTTACGCCCGCATAATTGATTACGCTTTACAAACTTCGGTCACACCACCTGCCGTAATTTAAACTTCACCGCTGATAGATATGGAGCTAAAGTCTGCTACGCCTTTCCCACTTCTGCACAAATACTTTCAAAAACCAATATCTTACTCTGTTAAAACCGTTGCAACATTAAAATTATTTGCGGCAAAATGACAATTTTGTAGCATTTGTAGTTGTTGTTGCAACTTTAAACTACAACTAATAAACCAGCTTATTAAGTTTTGATTTGTAAGGATTTACTTTGGTGTGCGTGGGGGCAATGGAAAAACATTTTTTTTTATTTTAAAACTTTAAATTGCAACTAATAAACCAGTTTATTAGGTTTTGATTGTAAGCATTTGCTTTTGTGTGTGTGTGTGTGTGTGTGTGTGTGTGTGTGTGTGTGTGTGTGTGTGTGTGTGTGTGTGTGTGTGTGCGTGCGTGTGTGCGTGTGCGTGCGTGCGTGTCAATGGCAAAATGGCAATTTTGACAATTTTAACAACTTTAAACTACAACTAATAAACCAGTTTATAAGGTTCTGATTTTTAATTATCTGCTTTGCTGTGTGTGTGTGTGTGTGTGTGTGTATGGGGCAAAGACAAACTTACAATTTTTAAAATTTTAGCAACTTTAGACTGCAACAAATAAACTAGTTTATTGATTTGTTGAATTTGCTTTTGTGTGTGTGTGTGTGTGTGTGTCAATGGAAAAACGGCAATTTTGACAATTTTAATAACTTTAAACTGCAACTAATAAACCAGTTTACAAAGTTCTGATTTTTAAGCATCTGCTTTGCTTTGTGTGCGCGCGCGCTCGCGCACGTGTGTGTGACAATGACAAAATTACAATTTTTAAAATTTTAGCAACTATAGACTGCAACTAATAAACTAGTTTATTAGGTTTTGATTTGTAAGCATTTGTGTGTGTATATGTGTGTGTGTGTGTGTGTGTGTGTGTGTGTGTGTGTGTGTGTGTGCGTGTGTGTGTGTGTGTGTGTGTGTGTGTGCGCGCGTGCGTGTGTGTGAGGGAATGTAAAAATTACAATTTATAAAATTTTTGCAACTTTAAACCAACTAATAAACCATTTTATTAGGTTTTGATTTGTAAGCATTTGTTTTGGTGTGTGCGTGTGTGTGTGTGTGTGTGTGTGTACGCGCGCGCGCGCGGGCGCGTACAAAAATGTAAAGGCCGATTTTTCACAAAAAAATATATATACTCTACTTTGTCAGAAAGCAGAAATAACGCAAAAAACAACCGACAGAAACAAACCGATACGTTATTTACAGCTGTCAATAAAATATGTGTATTTTTTAAAGGAACAGGGGAGGCCGGCATTGTGTTGATCAAGTGAAGACGAAGTACGAGGTATCCTTCGGATTAAATTATTTACGTCAGGAATTGCTTCCCTGGTGGCCGTCGCAGATAAGAAAACTTTGATTTATTACCGAGACCGCTCCGAAGCAATTGTTTCATCGATGCTTTTACTTCTACAATATAGCTCCTCCCAGTTCCGCCACCGTCACATTCTTTTCGCTTATTTTCTGTTACATTTTTACAGTTTTCCGTTCCGTTATCCTCGTACGCATCGTGCAAATTGGCTTGTATTCGTTGAATTTGTTCGCCTTACTGTTTGTTATTGTCTTGTCTTTTACACATATACATTTTGAGACCATAGACATACACATTTATATTTAACGCGAATTTCCCCGTTTAACGGTCTTCTAGCGCCTAACGGGAAAGTCTGATTGTTATGAAACTTAAGGAAAATACAGCGAAAAAAATATATGTCACGAGTTAAAAACTAACAGAGTCCAAGATATATTTTCCGAAGCACGCAATGTTTAATAACACATTAAAAGCAATATATTAATTGTTGTTTAACAAAAACATGCACTTCAAATGTCTATACTATAACGTCCATACTTTATGCCACTTAGACTAATGAGGACGTGGGATCAGTTTTAACGGTAAGGGAAAAGCAACGGGAGCAACTGCGGCTCGAACTAAGAACCTTTAGATGCGCAGCTTGAGTGACGCAGTAGACTGTCCGATGTTAGTCCATAACCACTTCGACCACCAAAGATAAATAAAATACAAAATCGAACATATTAAATTACAATGAAAATACGAAAATGAACCCTGATCTCCGTCAAATTCGATTTCATATTTCCAAAGGATTTTGGAAACTCGAAATGTTAATTTATGGAAATTTTAACGCATATTGGGATAGTGGAATACGAATTTTCTACAAATTATAAGACAAAAAGTTAAGAGTTTAAAAAACTTGAAATGGCCGCCATATTGAAACGGTTGAACAGATTTTACTGGTTTAACGAACATAAAGACATCTTTAAGCTATTACCAAAATAGATTTTTTGCGAATTTTGAATCGAATCGATATATATCGATTGAAAATCGTTTTATGCCTCTAAGAAATCCGTCCAAAAACATTCACTTTTTACGTTGCACGGTTTTTAAATCAGAATTTACAATCGTTAAAATCTGCAAAAATTAGCACTCTATTCCAACGCTCTATTAAGATGGATATGTCCACAAGATGCAATATGTCGTGGACAACCTCACAGCTCGGTAACACGGCCCAGACAATTAATTATCCCGTTCCTTGTGACCCAGTAACTGGTATGATGAGTTTATCAAGCTCAAAGGTTTTATTAGATCCGAGATTACCTGGTAGCTAGCCTCAAAATGAAACATACAATACAAACGGCTTTTACTGTAGTGTACGTATGGCTGCGTCAATACGCTTTGATCAACAGAAAAACATTTAGCCAAGGCAGAAAACCTTTCAGCATGTATCCAATTTTAATTTACTTTAACTTATTTTTTTCAAATAAATCAAATTTTTCAGAAAACATATTCACGTCGGACACAACGTTACAACCTGTTATTAAACCTAATACTATATATATATATATATATATATATATATATATATATATATATATATATATATATATATATATATTATTATTATTATTATTATTATTATTATTATCTGCGTATAGACCCTGTTGGATCACGCAAAATACTCCGATTCATGTCTTGCTCCTTCTAATCCTCCACACCTCCCTCATCCTGTCCCCATGGATCCTCTTCCGCTCCTCCGTCCATTTTACCCCTGATCTCTTTGGGATTTCATTCTCTGGGACCTTCCAACCGAGCATCTTTCTCCTGTATGCGTTCCTGTCTTCAACGTCTGTTGAGTCTATTTCTGCGTCATGTAGGTCTATTCTGACTTGTGCGATCCACGACGTTGTTGATTTGACACCTTATATACTTAAGGATTCTGTTGGCAAGTCTCGTTGTTGGGAGTCTACTGATGTGTCCATAGAACCGAAGCCTCCTTCTTCCGATATCTGCTGCCAGGTTCGATATCTTCTCTGTGGTCTTCCGGGAGTGCAATCTGTATCCATCTTCTGTTAATCTCGGGCCAAGGATCTTCCTCAAGATTTTGCGTTCTTCCTTCAAAATATCCTCCATGGTAGCTTTTGTGTGGAGTGCTAGCGTCTCGCTTGCATATAATACCTCCGGTTTTATGACTGTGTTGTAGTGTCTGATTTTTGTGTGCGTCGACATACATCTCTTATTGTAGATACATATAAATAAATATATATATATATATATATATATATATATATATATATTTTTTTTTTTTTTAACGTCCGACTATTGTGCACACTTGGGCTAATGAAGACGATGGGATGATTTATAGCGTATGAAAATGCCAAGCCCTGGCCGGGAATCGAACCCGGGTTCTCGGGGTGAAAGCCCAGTACGCTATCAACTACGCCACCGAGGCAGCTAATACTATACATAAGCGTATTTCACTGCAATGACTGGACGCAATAGCAGCCTATGCCAATTTAAAGGCAAATTACACAATCAAAAATATTTCACTATTGCAACATAGCCACCCGACCACAAATTTAAATAATTACAATTATGACCTACTTTTACGTCTAGCGGTCTATTTACGCACTCGTAAAGGTCACCGCGGTTTCGAAACTTTAACTGTTTTATCATCAGGCCTTAATACAAAATGTCAAATCCCTCTGTCGAGGTCGTTACGAAGTTAAAACATCGAAACAAACACTAAACACAATTACACGATTAAAATACACACGATAAAATTTGGTTCGGCCAAACGATACGTGCAACTCGTATGTCGTTACATTCCGGACCGCAAAGACACACGAAACGACAGTACGGACCTTCACTACGACATACGAGTTGCACGTATCGTTTGGCCAAACCATATTTTATCGTGTGTATTCTGAACATCTTTGTCAAAGATAAATCGAAAATTGATAAAAGTTCACAAAGAACCATCAAATTTACTTTATCAAAGATCATCAAAGAAATTTAACGGTTCTACGCTAGTGTATTTTGAATTGTAACTTACGAGGAAATAAGGGAAAATGTCCCACAGTTTAGACGAATTCACTAAATTTTTCATTAATACAATCTTCTGTAGAATTAATGTTCTTACTGCTTCAGACTTTGATGACAATTTCGCCATCGTTTCAAATTGTACGCAACGAAAAGAACGGAAGGAACAATGGTGACACAAACAGGAAACGACAAAATTTTGAGGTTATACCTACGTATTAATCGAAGATTGATGAAAGTGTTAGTTCGTTGAAGAACAGTCAAATTTATTTCATCAAACATCTGCGATCAAAAAATTTGATGTTCCTATGATAGTGTAATGCAATCACCATAGTGAATAATCAAAATTTTTACACATACATCCTTCCAGCTTTATACAAGATACCTTCATACAAAATTTTAAAAAAATCGGTCAATGCGTTTAGCAAAAACTACTTAAAAACAAACACACAAATGCCGAACGTTCAGTTGAAACAGAAACCGCGCTTCGCTCGAGCGATAAACAGAGCACTCATAGGCCAATCGGTCGCACGTAAAAAGTCGGACAAGCGCACAGGTTCGATTCTAGTACAGTTGGTCTTTTCCGTGTGAAATATCGTTCCAATTTCTTCATATTCTTAACTAGTATAAAGAAAATACTTTAAAATAAAATTTAAACAAAATAATCATGTGCATTAATTAACGTATATCATGTCAATTCTTAATATATAAAAGAAGTCCTGACTGACTGTCTGATTCATAATCAACGCAGAGCCAAAACTATTTTGGCTAGCGACTTGAAATGTTCAGAGTATATTTATGTTACCAATGTAGGCGTGCACTAAGAAAGGATTTTACAAAAATTTGATTTTAACGCCATTAAACTACTTGCCCAGTCCAAATTTAATAAACAACGTACAGTCAATATTATTATAGCTAGAAACTTTAAATTTTCAAGGTATCTTCTTACGACAATGTCAAGGTACATTAAGAAAGGATTTTGCAAAAATTTGATTCTGACGCCATTAAACTACTTACCCAGTCCAACTTTAATAATCAACGTATAGCCTAGACTATAATAGCTAAAGATATGAAATTTTAAGGGTTACCAGCACATGTAAGGGTGCACTGAAAAACGATTTTCCAGTATTCAACCCCTAAAGAGGTAAAAATGAGGTACAATTTATATTGGAGAAATATGCTTTTCGTCTGACCTTTTTAAAACGTAAGATAGTCACACTTAAATATAAGTAATGAAATATATTTTTTACCATTTCCCAAAACTCATCCCCTAAAGAGATTGAAAGGGGGTAGAAAATGTAAAAAAAAGTTACAATTTTGCATTGAAAAAATATTTGTTTTGGATCTTATATTCTAGAAATATGCTATGAAACAAAAATAATGGAGCACATATTTCAAAATTTTTCCGAAATCATTTCCTAAAAGTTTAAAAATGTAAAAAAGAGGTATAATTGGAGACAAAAAATGTTTTTATTGGAGAAAATATTTTTTATCGGATTTTCTTAAATTCGAATGACACACGTTTGAATAAAACAACATATTCATGTTATAATATGTTTTTCATATTCACTGTAAAATAATCACGAGTTTAGATAATCACGCTTTTATTAATATATTTTTTTTATGTTTCTAAATTATTACATTACCGAAACAGTTGAAGTTTCGTGGGCGAAGCCACGATGGGCAATGCTAGTATATTTATACAATTGCCCGATCCTATAGGAAAACTCTTTCGTTCAGGAACTAAATTGTGTTCTTTAGGTAGAAAAAAACAACAGAGAGTTAATGAAAAAATAGAGAAATAAAAGCGCTAATCCGCGCCGAGACAGGACGGGGGCTTGAAATTAAACTTTTTCACCGGAAGGAAATAATATTTTTAATCATAAACAAAAGAAACGGCTTAAGACCCGTTGAAGGTGATTTCCCTCGAGGTACTGTCTTTTTTGTGCGCGCTTTACGACAACGGACAGAGCTAAAGAATTGGATCCGAAGTGAGGCGGTTACTTTGGACTTGGACAAACGTGACGTCCGGCAAAACATGTTCCTTAATATGGGCCAAATAAAACAGTCATTAACGTAAGTTACATAAATGTTACAAAGAACAGAAGACCTCACCGTATATCATACATATTATTTCTCGATTCAACATCCCTTTTTCTCCGCACATACTATTCGTATTGGCATAAATGAGGTAACCTTAGAAAGATTTTTTTAACCAGCTTCTGATACTGCAAGACGATTTTGCTCTAAAACTTACTGTTTGTGGGCAATTTTAACATGACATTTTTAACTGTCAGGCAAAACGGCATCATGGATGCGCATGCGCGGCATCACAAATCAGACAATATTTTGTAAATTTTACGAAACTAATTTATTAATCACAAATAGACAATCCCATTACGAATGCCACTTTTTTGCGTAACATGCTTAGAACAATTTTCTTAAAAGTCATTAAACTTATATGTTATGTGGCCCTACTGACAGTACCCTATCCCTGCCCGCCGTACAAGACGGGACAAGCATTTCGAATACCAAACACATGTTTTGGGCACTGTTTTTACACAAATATATTTGTGATTTCTCCTTCCATCGTGCGTTTATCTATTTAAACTTCTTCAAAATTGCCGCTCTCACCTCCAACGACTACTCTTATTCAAAAGGCTGTGAACGTTCACAGCGCGAGATGTCGCACGGGTCCCAGGATGTTAATTAATTGCCTGACCACCGTTCCGCGACAGCGCTCGTAACGTTTTCCGCCAATAGAAAGATAAAAACAATATTTAGACAAATGCTACTGGACCTACTTTATTGGAAACTGTATGCTCTTTTTTCCATCAAGCGGTCAAAATTATGATAGGTCTTGCCGTTCAGCCAGTATTACAGGAAATAACAAGCAACTGGGCTAGTCAACGTTAAATCGGATTCCAGCATATTCAAAACAGCGTGAACGAGAAAAAACCATAAACACACGTGTTTCGGCCTTTATGCTCGCTACCTTAGTACCTTATTTCAAAACGGTCAATGCGTTTAGCGTTAATTGCTTAACAAACAAACACACAAACTGAATGAAACAGAGACCTCGCGATCTTGTACTCGATTATCCGGTGTTTCGGCTAATCCGAATTTTTTAAATATATATTTATAAAGTAAAAAAACGTTTATTTTTATCAATCCTTTTATAACAAAAGTACCCCTATTGTACGTACTGTAATTTACTGCTGTTATACTGTACCTAAAAATAATTAAAACGCTACAGGAATTTTTTAGGCATTGTTAGATGACACCACTATCGCTATGTCAAATTCAGTGCAACACCTGTACAGTCCCTTATACCCTTGAGCCTAGAATACACAGGCTCCTATCCAATGTTAAAATCAGGATGCCAGAATGAAAGGCAAGTAGTACTAAAACCCGACATCAGAGCGCACTGAACTCGTTTTTCAACCTGCCCATAAATACCGGAGTCGTAAAGTAAGCGAGCGCGACGGCGTGAGCGTGTGACACACGCACGCGCGCGCGCGTTAATTTTGTGTGCGCGCGTAACACACACACACACACACGCACGCACGCACGCACGCACACGCACACACACGCACACGCACACACACACACACACACACACACACACACACACACACACACACACACACACACACACACACACACACACACACCTAGAGGATAGGCGTCCATTTCAAGATACCGGATTGTGGGTTTTTCACACGATGACCGCTTCAACATATCTCTTCCCAACGGGAATTCTCAAAAAAATGTACATTCCTAATCAGCGATGTAAAATAACGTCATAAATCACAAAATACCTTCCATAATTACATATTTTAATTAACCCTTCAATACAGTATCTTATACTTGACTGGCAACATCTAAACATACTTCTCTCGCTCGAACACCTAAACCAACAGATCTCTCGGATACGTCTGCAGCCAGTTTGAGTGACAAAAAGCCTGCTGCTACTTAAAAAGCACCGAGTTAGTGCCGCACATTTTTCACTCCAATCCCGACAATCATATTTGCCGAACCGATCACGCGGACGAACATTGACAGGCGAAGTAAATTTCCGAACGTTTCAAGACGTCAATAACGGTTACCGTACGTTCCGCGGAAGTAACGCTTGCCTGCAATTCCTCTTTGCATTTTGTCATTCCACGTCTACAACTTTACTGTACGCCTACGCTTTCATCATAATAACCTCTGCACGCAGCTGTCTCGCTGACGTGATGGAAAAGAATTCCCGAAAGTATTTTTTTGTAATATTACCCTCTTTTTGAAACTCGTATTACACTATTAAAAACAACGTTCAAATCTTCATATACTGGCATTTTAAACTACTATATCACATTGAAAATACGAAAATAAATCCCGAGTGATGGAATCAAAATTCTCAAAAATGACGTTTCTGAAAGATTTGTCCATGTTTCTATTTAACGAACTCCTAGCCACCAGCAAGTCTGTACAGAAGCAGAACTAAATTGGGCATGCTAAACTGTATTTGTAAAACACAAACACAAAATATCTGAAACTACTAACGATTCTCCTAAACGCGTTCTTTTTGTCACTGGGTTATACCAAAAAGGGACAGAAAATATGAAACTGTTAAAAAAACTGCTTTTCTATAAACGACAAACAAACTGTTTTTTACAAACGGAAACAAGCAGTTTGATTTGGACTGGTTTATGATTTGTTAAACAAGGAACGGACTGTTCTATTCGAACTTTGCCGCAAGCGCTAAAACTGTTTTCCTGCTAACTGCTTTTCTTCTACCTGTTTTTATGCTGTTTCCCTTTATTCCAAAGTTGCTTGTTGCTTGTAGTGAAGTAAGAACTGTTTGGTCAATGTCAACGTTTATCTATTTTGTTGCGAGTTGTAGTAACAACCTCTCACATTTTGTAGATACAGAGCCTAATTTTATTTAAACATATTTTTTATATTTATTATCAATCATCAATATTTTTAATCAACTAAAAATATTCTAAATCGTTTGCATTTTGATAAATATGCAAAGGATATTTAATTTTTAAGTAAAAAAAAAGAACGCTTCTATTAGAAATTCATCGCATTTTGTAAATATAAAATGGCTTACATAATTATTACGTTTTGAGAATGTAATTTAATTATTACTACACTTATAAGGATTATTTTTATCCTTTCTGAATGCTTTATATCCCAAAACAATTTAAGGACATTGTGGTAATGGGAATGAAAAAGTAGTCTTAGAAAACTGAACGTATGTGCTTTATGTTTTAGCTGCTAATACAACTTTGAGTTTCAGTTTTCTAAACTTGTTTTTTTCCAACTGTTTTAAAAAGCAGCTTTTTTCCTCAACAAACAGTTTGTTGACGTTTTGTAAAAATAGCAGAAACGCCCACCTCTACTGGGTTATACTGTAACGTCTGTTCCAATAGATTTTCAAATGTAAATTCACAAACTGACCGAGCGAAATGAGGTCTCCATTTCAACTCGACCGTTTGACATCTGGATTGTGTGTTTGTTACGCAATTTTCGCCAAACGCGTTGGCCGATTCTTTTGAAATCTGGTACAGACGTGACTTGTATAAAGCCCGAACGACATACGTGCTATATTTTTTCCGATTCACTTCTGTTTCAAGATGGCAGTTCCATTAACAATAACGAGTGTACGCAGTTTTAGCCAAACGCAATGACAGATTGTTTTGAAATTTGGTATGAAGGTCCAAATAAGAATGTGTAGATTTTCCCCCAATTTACTACTGTTTAAAGATGGCGACCTCTAATTTAAAGGTGACGAATATACGCAATATTAATCAAACGCAATGACAGATTGTTTTGAAATTTGACACAAAGGTACCTTGTACAAAGCACAAATGAAGTACGTAGTATCAGATTTTTCTTCAATGTAATACTATTTAAAGATGGCGGCCGTTGACTTAATGATGAAAATTGTACGCCAAACGTATAAAAGCCCAAATAATGTTATATCCGTTTTTCCTGTTTTACATCCGTTTAGAGATGGCGGCCTTTGATTTAATGATCACGAGTCTACCCAATTTTAATCAAACGCATTGGCCGATCGTGAAAATACTTAAACACGTATGTACAACATTATTCCTAATTCCATTCCGTTTCAAGATGGCGGGCTCTGATTAAAATTTAAAATGCAGTTGCCGGTTAGTTCCTGCAATACTGGTAGAACAGCAAAACCTATTATAATTTTGACAGCTTCATTAAGAAAAAGCATACAAATTTCCAATATAGTTGGTCCGGTGACATTTATCGTAAATTACAGTTACCGGTTAAATTGGCGGGAAACGTTACAAGCGCTGTCGTGGAGCGCTGTATATTAATTAAGAACATACTGCGAGGTCAACTGTTCTTTAAGCTACAAGTAAGTAAGAAAGCAACTATGATAAGATCGCGGTGACCCCCACTGACGTAACTCCACCGTTTTCAATGCAAATATTATGTTTTACATTTGTCGGTCGCCCAGACAGCTGAGCACAGGTGCACGGCTCAAGGACATTCCAATATGCTCAGTATAAGACATCCCGTACATCCCCTCCTCTGTCTCGCTCTCTCTCACCCCACGTTGACCTACATCCCATGTGACATGACGTGTTCCGTAACGTCTTCATTTCGTAAACGACCATTGTTTTAGAAAGTTCAGTCCTTTTGTTTTAGTATATTATAACCTTAGCCAGACAAGACTTGGAATTAAATAATTTTAAATATTCTGTAATTAATTTCATAAGTCCTGTAATACGAGGGCTATTCAGAAAGTAGATTACGTTTTTGGATAAAAAAAAAACTAAGTACAGGAAAAAAATTTTATTATATACATTTGAAAGAGGAACTAAAATACTATTTTTCGACATAATCGCCAAACAAATTTAGACATTTGTCATATCGGTGAACTAGCTTTCAAATTCCCGTGTCGTAGAATTCCGCCGCCTGTGACGCCAGCCAGTCAGTCACGCCCGCGCGGAGATCTGCGTCGTCATCGAAGCGCTGTGTTGCAAGCCAAGTCTTCATCTTCGGGAATAAGTGGAAATCATTAGGTGCCAGGTCCGGACTGTAGGGTGGATGAGGGAAAATCTCCCACTTGAAGGCCGTCAAGACGTCTTTTGTTCGATTTGCCGTGTGAGGGCAGGCATTGTCGTGCAAAAACAACACTTTTGCACTCAGTTTTCCTCTCCGCTTGTTCTGGATAGCTCGTCTTAAGTTTCGTAATGTTTGGCAATACCTTTCTGAGTTTATGGTTGCTCCACGTTCTAGGAAGTCAACCAGAAGAACACCTTTCCTGTCCCTCACGGGCGTGACTGACTGGCTGGCGTCACAGGCGGCGGAATTCTACGACACGGGAATTTTAAAGCTAGTTCACCGATATGACAAATGTCTAAATTTGTTTGGCGATTATGTCGAAAAATAGTATTTTAGTTCCTCTTTCAAATGTATATAATAAAATTTTTTTCCTGTACTTAGTTTTTTTTTTATCCAAAAACGTAATCTACTTTCTGAATAGCCCTCGTATTAAGCCAGCTATCCTTGTATGCAAGTATATATTATTTTTTTCATTGGAAACGATGGTATATATTAGAATATGCCATTTTTCGAGCTCAAAATTCAATCCATGATTGGCTCATCTGTGAAAGAATTCGTTTCAATTATAAAAACACGTTTAATACAGGTCATATGAGTATCAACTTAAAAATGCAATGTTAATGATAAAACCAAATAGGAACGAATACTGTTCAATCAGCTGATACTTAACTGTTGTTTATATATAAACAGCTGATCATATATTTCTTAAAACTGGACTCGTATTATTAAAAGAAATTTTGTTTATTTAATATATATATATATATATATATATATATATATATATATATATATATATATTACCGAAATAAATTTATTTTTGGTGTTTTACGTCCGACTATTGTGCACACTTGGGCTAATGCAGACGATGGGGTAATTTATAGCGTACGAAAATGCGAAGCTCTAGCCGGGAATCGAACCCGGGTCCTCGGGGTGAAAGCCCATTACGCTATCAACTAGGCTACCGAGGCGGCTATTTAATATAATAGTAGTAATGATTTTCAAACTATTTATATATATATATATATATATATATATATATATATATATATATAGAGAGAGAGAGAGAGAGAGAGAGAGAGAGAGAGAGAGAGAGAGAGAGAGAGAGAGAGAGAGAGAGAGAGAGAGAGAGTGCAATGAAATGAAAACAAGCAATTGACCTACGTATAAATGTCTTCTTTTCTAGAAAACGGCTGTAACGATTATAAAACAATTTTCGATTATAACATTACATCGATACACTGATATTGTGTGTGTGTGCGTGCGTGCGTGCGTGCGCGTGCGCGCTCTTCACGAAGTGCTATATTTTCGAGAAAATGTAACAAAAAACCCACTACCGGAGCAGATGTAGCGCACACGCTGATCAGGATCTAAACGTTAGCAGCGCCCACACACACACACACATACAAGCCTGAAGCCGCTAACAAATCGCGAACAGCCGAGGCGGAAAACTACTTAAACGTAAAGGCTTTGAATATTCTGCACACCTCAGTGTAGAGGCGGCGGCACCATCAATCACTCACGTACAGGTCGCTCCACCAGCCACTTAACTCTGACGCAAACCTTATGTAATTGCGGCGCGCGCACCTGTCTCGTTCACAAAATGGAAGCGGATTAACAACGTTTAATAACACCCCGAATACACTAAAATTATGTCTAATGATAAATAAATACTGGAGATTACATTATACAAGCTTTCGCACGTATTTAAGAAACTAATTTACGCACGATTTCTCAAAATCGCATCACAGATTTTACTGAAATTTAAGTAATACAATATACGTAAAAGCAAGCCTATACAGTCAGTGCTCCGAATGTAAAATTAAAAGAACTCGACGACGGAAATAGTTTACTTTAGTTATTCGACTACTCCCGAATTTTTCATTTCAAATTCTTACACTGACTTCACTTATGTAACCCTGCGCAAAAATTCTAAGCAAAATCATTAATTAACCAGTTTCAGTAACTGAACTATTTTTCAGTTCTCTGTTTTCAAACAAGTAAACTGCGTTTGTTAGGATTACGTTTTTGTTTAAGCCCTTTTGGAATATATTTTATCAATTCTGCTTCTAAAATGTTTAATAAATGATGTAACATTTATGTTATTATTACCGTTTATTCGGACACTTGTGTATATAAAGCAATACACAATGTTTCGACAGTGTATATCAACTCTTGTTCTCAAGTGCCTAACCCAAAACCTAAACATGCTTCTAAATAAGGCAGATTCCTGGGTGGTCAAATCAGAAATAATTTGATCAGGAAACCATAAGTTACCAAGAAAACGAAACGAAAACGCTACACAATAACTAGCAAATACCGTATCAGGAAAGTATGAACAGAAGAAAACAGTAAATAACCGACTGATGTCCGTTCTTGCCAAAGCCTACGTGCTCAAGGTTACTGAAACCTGCACTTCCCTCTCTTTCAATATCCTTGTTTGGGAGCAAGTAATGACTCCCTTTTAACCGTTAAAACTTCGGCCTTTAAATATTTTTAATTATATTCTAATTTAAGTTAATCTTTTGTTAGAGGTTGTGATTTAACTTCTACACTTATTTGGCTGGATACGTGTATATTATTTTATAATAAGTAATATTACTTTGCACCTTCCTAATTAATTTTATGACTTTTGGAACACGCATGTTCGATTATTTTTCATTTATCTATACATAATCGCGTGTTAATTTCTTATTTATTAATTCTTGTTTAAATTATTTTTGTCTCGCCTTTAGTTACTATGTAGCGTTTTCGTTTCGTTACATTGGCGACTTCTGGTTTCCTGATCGCATGTAAGTCTGAGTTTGATTTCTGGTTTTACCGCTCAGGGATCTGCCTTGTTTAGAAGTATTTTTGTCTCGCCTCTACACCGCTAGATACAATACTTGTCAGTTATTGTGTAGCGTTTTCGTTTCGTTATCTTGATGACTTCTGGTTTCCTGATCGCATGTAAGTCTTACTTTTATTTTTGGTACTACTCAGGGATATGGCAAATGTTTAGAAGTATGTTTGTCTCGCCTCTACACCATGTGATACAGTATTTGTCAGTTATTGTGTAGCGTTTTCGTTTCGTTATCTTGATGACTTCTGGTTTCCTGATCGCATGTAAGTCTTACTTTTATTTTTGGTACTACTCAGGGATATGGCAAATGTTTAGAAGTATGTTTGTCTCGCCTCTACACCATGTGATACAGTATTTGTCAGTTATTGTGTAGCGATTTCGTTTCGTTATCCTGATGACTTCTGGTTTCCTGATCATATGTAAGTCTGAGTTTTATTCTAGTTTTACCGCTCAGAAAATCATGCATACTTTTTGTTGCAAGTTTTTCTTTTAAGTTAGTCACTTGAGAACGAGAATCGATCCGTACTCTCGAAACCGTCGTGTATTGTTTTTAAATACACGAATGATGAAAAATGTCCGAATGCACAGTAACAATATTTTATAAAAATATAACAATCGTTGAGAACCGATTTGACGAAAAGCATGTGTTAACAAGTATTGTATTTTACAAAAAAAGTTTACAAAATCGCTTTTGCGAATTTAGTCTCAACTGTACATGGACACAGTTTCAGGAAACCCTCCCTTGGACACACAAACTGACAGACCGTTACGTGAAAAAAAATGCTCCAAAATTTTTTAACTTGGAAGACCAGAACGGATAGACCTTTCGAAATCTTAAGATCAATATTTCACAATCACCATAATTCGTATAAGAAGAAATTAATAAGAAATGAACCCTGACCTACGTCGATATCGTATTTTCTGTACAATTTCATAATATTAATTTACACCGATTAATGTACTGAGATCAGAGTTCAAAAGGCGGTGTAAGACACGAAAGCGATAATAATTTTTTAACGGATAACTGCCGTCTACGAACTTTTATCCACATCCTCTGAGACGTCCTTTACAAAATATATCTCATTCTTTTCCATACTCTATCCAATTCTTGTGGCATTTTCTAGCGGTGTCAAGAGACTCCATTCTTTACCGCCTGTGTAATTGTGTAGACTCCTTGCGATTTTAAGGTATTCAAAAACGGCAGGTTTGGAGCATACACTTAATTTTCTAATCAAAACCCGCTGCTAATGATTATTTCTTCTTTATACTTATATATATATATATATAGCCGCCTCGGTGGCCTAGTTGATAGCGTACTGGGCTTTCACCCCGAGGACCCGGGTTCGATTCCCGGCCAGGGCTTGGCATTTTCATACGCTATAAATCATCCCATCGTCTGCATTAGCTCAAGTGTGCACAATAGTCTGACGTTAAAAAAAAATAAAAGTATATATATTTGAAGGACGAACGCAAAATCTTGAGGAAGATCCTTGGCCCAAGATTAACAGAAGACGGATACAGGTTGCACTCCCGGAAGATCACAGAGAAGATATCGAACCCGGCAGCAGATATCAGAAGAAGGAGGCTTCAATTCTATGGACACATCAGTACACTCCCAACAACGAGACTTGCCAACAGAATCTTTAAGTATATACAAAGAGTCAAATCAACAACGTAGTGGATCACACAAATCAAAATAGACCTACATGACGCAAAAATAGACAACAGACATTGAAGATAAGAACGCATACAGGAGAAAGATGCCCGGGTGGAAGATCCCAGAGAATGAAATCCCAAAGAGAGCAGCGGTAAAATGGACGGAGGAGCGGAGGAGGATCCATGGGGACAGGATGAGGGAGGTGTGGAGGATTAGAAGGAACAAGACATGAGTCAGAGTGCTTTGCGTGATCCAACAGGATCTACACGCAAATAATAATAACAATAATATATATTACAAAATTTAAAATCATATAATATCCTACACAAAACAGCTGATTCAGACCATGTGTAGCGGCTGTTCGATGTTAAGTGTAACGTCAGTTTAATTTCATTACCAGCGTTACAAAAAGTGCGAATTTGTGAAAAACTTAACGCTATTCGAGTAACAAGCGATAGTGATCTAGTTCTCTCGTAACCAGTCCTTAGCGAATTTCTTTTCTCGAAAAACGGCTGTAACGATTATAAAATGATTTTCGATTATAACATTACATCGACGCACGCACGCACGCATGCGCGCGCGGGTAGATAAAATTTAATTATAATCAATACGACTGCTGTTTTGAGAAAATCATACCACGATTCTCTCAACATGTATACAAATTTGTATGTGTAGTTTTATTGCCTATCCAGCGCCTTACTACCAGACGCGTTCCTGTACACATTTTGCCTAACCGAGCGCCTTGCTCTGGTCAAGTCAGTAGAAACATGCTACCGTTTAAATTCACTACAAAACCGTATTCCCTGTTAATTAGATTTTAAAATTATTATTATTTATTTATTATTTTTTTTGGTGTTTAACGTCTGACTATTGTGCACACTTGGGCTAATGCAGACGATGGGATGTGATTTATAGCGTATGAAAATGCCAAGCCATGTCCGGGAATCGAACCCGGGTCCTCGGTGTGAAAGCCCAGTACGCTATCAACTAGGCCACCGAGGCGGCAGATTTTTAGTTTAATTCGAAGGTCCTTAACTTTATATTAACAGTCCTGGGGGGGAACTGATTTAATTTACAAATACTTTAGTACATAAATATTACGTATTCAATGGGGAATGAACTGAAAAATTATTATTTTTAAAAGCCTAATTTTATTGCTATTAATATAAACCAGTGTACCTGAAAAAAAAACCTAAAAACAACAAATTAACTAAACAGCAGTTGAAATTCCTTTTATATTCTTCTTTTCTGCTAGGATTATTGTCGCTATGTTCAGCATATGCCTTCTTTAGTTTCGTCAATTCTACTTTCGTTGACGCGTTTCGTAAAACTGATAACTTTTCCCTGATATGATAACTGATAGATATAGTTTTTGAAGATGGAGGTTCTCCGAAACGCGTCAACGAAAGTAGAATTGACGAAACTAGAGAAGGCAGATCATTATACTGAACATAAACAGCAGTTTTTATAAATATTTGTATTTGCTATTAGTATCTATTGCAACGGCCATCATGGTAATACCCAGAAATAGTCTCTTGAAATGAGCGCCAATCTTGACTACTAGACGACTTCATTAATGGTAGTTACGAATATAAAGTAGGTATACATACATGTCATACAATAAAATGTGTTGGCATGCTCATGTTAGTCCTGTCTGATTCTAACTTAAAACATCTGATTTTTGTAACAGCTTGCACTAGTTCGTTAACCACCAAAATTCGTTCCACAGTTTCAAGATGACGGCCGTTTTAAATCTTTAAAAAATCACAACTTTTTTGTCCTAAACATTTCTCTGATTTCAATTCCGCAATCAAAATTAAAAACTACATCAATCAGCGTTCTGAATATTCAAAATCATTTACAATTAAGTGATTTAAATTGACAGCGGTCACTGTTAGTTTTTCAAGGGAATTTGAATGTTAAAAAATGTCAATATATGCAGATTTAATGCTATTTATGATGACGAAATCATAATATCAAAAAGAAGAGTACAGCGAGACAGCTGCGGGCCGCAATTACATTACATTACATACTGGCATATATAATTACAGTACTTTGATGTCAGTAATATCATATCAGCGTAGCCTAGTTATTTGTGTTTCACACTGGAGCGACCGGATGTAAGATTTAATTGAATTTTCATCCATTACGCGGGAAATATAGTGCTTTGCTTTTGACAATAGAGATGCGAATGGAATTGTGGGGAGGGAGAAGTACTCACAATCATTGCACAACATGGCCGCTTGCCTGCGTTCTATCAAATTAAGGTAAGACTCGGCGTCCTATCGCCGCAAGGTGTGCTATTGAATCGAATCCTATCAAATACCTTCCATCGAATCAAATCAAATGCCTGCCATCGAATCAAAATTCTATCAAATGCGTGCTATCGAATCAAATCAAATGCCTGCCATCGAATCAAATCCTATCAAATGGTTGTCATCGAATCAAAACTTATATAATGTGTGCTATCGAAATCGAATCCTATCAAATGCGTGCCATCGAATCAAATCCAATCAAATAGTTGTCATCGAATCAAAACTTATATAATGTGTGCTATCGAAATCGAAAACTATCAAATGCGTGCCATCGAATCAAATCCAATCACTTAGTTGTCATCGAATCAAAACTTATATAATGTGTGCTATCGAAATCGAATCAAATCCTATCAAATAGTTGTCATCGAAACAAAACTTATATAATGTGTGCTATCGAAATCGAATCCTATCAAATGCCTTCCATCAAATCAAATCAAATGCCTGCCACCGATTCAAAATTCTATCAAATGCGTGCCATCGAATCAAAACTTATATAATGTGTGCTATCGAAATCGAATCCTATCAAATGCGTGCCATCGAATCAAATCCAATCAAATAGTTGTCATCGAATCAAAACTTATAAAATGTGTGCTATCGAAATCGAATCCTATCAAATGCGTGCCATCGAATCAAATCCAATCAAATAGTTGTCATCGAATCAAAACTTATATAATGTGTGCTATCGAAATCGAATCCTATCAAATGCGTGCCATCGAATCAAATCCAATCAAATAGTTGTCATCGAATCAAAACTTATATAATGTGTGCTATCGAAATCGAATCCTATCAAATGCGTGCCTTCGAATCAAATCCAATCAAATAATTGTCATCGAATCAAAACTTATATAATGTGTGCTATCGAAATCGAATCCTATCAAATGCGTGCCATCGAATCAAATCCTATCAAATGCCTTCCATCAAATCAAATCAAATGCCTGCCACCGATTCAAAATTCTATCAAATGCGTGCCATCGAATCAAAACTTATATAATGTGTGCTATCGAAATCGAATCCTATCAAATGCGTGCCATCGAATCAAATCCAATCAAATAGTTGTCATCGAATCAAAACTTATAAAATGTGTGCTATCGAAATCGAATCCTATCAAATGCGTGCCATCGAATCAAATCCAATCAAATAGTTGTCATCGAATCAAAACTTATATAATGTGTGCTATCGAAATCGAATCCTATCAAATGCGTGCCATCGAATCAAATCCAATCAAATAGTTGTCATCGAATCAAAACTTATATAATGTGTGCTATCGAAATCGAATCAAATCCTATCAAATAGTTGTCATCGAACCAAAAATTATATAATGTGTGCTATCGAAATCGAATCCTATAAATGCGTGCCATCGAATCAAATCCTATCAAATGCCTTCCATCAAATCAAATCAAATGCGTGCCATCGAATCAAAACTTATATAATGTGTGCTATCGAAATTGAATCCTATCAAATGCGTGCTATCGAGTCTAATCCTACAAATTGCGTGTTATCGAATCAAGTCCTGACCAAGGCACGAATAAAGTCCTATCCAATTCATGCCATCGAATCAAATTCTATCAAATGCGTGCCATTGAATTAAAACTTATAAAATGCGTGCTACTGGAATCGAATTCTATCAAATGCGTGATTTTGAATAAAGTAATATCAAGTGCGTGATATCGAATTAAGTCTTACCAGATTCGTGCCATCGAACCAAATTCTATCAATGCGTGTCATCGAATTAATTAAATCTTATAAAATGCGTGCTGTCGAATCAAATCCTATCCAGTGAGAGATATCGAATCAAATCCTGCCAAATGCGTGTCATCGAATCAAATCTTACTAAATGCTCGCTATCGATTATTATCTGTACGTAACTCAATTGAGTTTCTGTTCATTTTATATTGATAAATTATAAAATTTGAGTTTCGTTTAGTGTCACGTCTAAAATTACCTAAAGTTCGCATTAAAATTGAGAATAACCACGTATCACTGACGTGACGGAAGCGGATTTCCAATTTTTTTTCCTTTGCCTTTTTACCGTCATTAAACTTTAATCAGCATTAAACTCTGCGTATATTACATTTTAACCATTTGCACAAACTGTCTTGCTAGAATAACAGATTCGGGAGCGAAAAAAGGTTGGGAAAACGGGTAATTTCTCAAAATCTGTTAGTACGTGCTCTCAGAACGTTTTATAGCAAACTTTAAATAGGCCGAACGCGCGCACTCTAGTTCATACTGGGCACAAATAACCGTTCAACAGTTTCAAAATGGCGGCCACTGCAAACTCTTCTAAACGTTTTTAAAAATCTGCGTTTAACGCGTTGATATCTGCACGAACTGTAATTTCGAATAAAATAAAACACTTATTGCGCTACTGTTTATTTTCCATCGCGTCTGCGACCCAGCTGCGTGCAGCGATTGTCCAATGAGAAGCGCGGTAAAGCAAGAAACAAACGTTTCTCTTAGATAAAGACTGCTACGTCACTTAAAATGATTCAATTACAAGTAAAGAAAACACCGTTTTGTGTGTGTGCAGGCTACAAACCCCCACCCCACCCCTCTCGCCTTGTACAGCGGCGGGAGAGCTTTGGCTGAATAACAAATGTTCCGATAGCACGCGATTTTAAAGTGACCGATTCCATCTTCACCCTCATCGGTTACCGCGCAGTACAAGAGGATCGTTCAAACTTTTAAAGCAGTCATACCTATATCAGACTGATACTTAACCGTTTTTTAAAAAAGGGGCGATTTCGGAGTCAAGTAATCGCTACACGCAGCTGTCTCGCTGACGTGATCCAAAAACAAATTTTTATTCTTACGCTCATTTTTGTAATTCCGATTTTACAATATTAAAACTACATACATTAGCATTTCAAACATTCGAATTTCACTGAAAACTGAACCCTGACCGTCGTCAAATTACATTTCTTACTTTCAACCGATTTCGAAAATTCAAAACTGTAATTTTATGCAGTCTTTTAACGCTGATTACGTGACGCGATCAGATTTCCAAAACATTTCAGACAAAAAAAGTTGTGAAATTTTTAAAAAATTGAAATAACCCCCATTTTGAAACTGTAAAACGAATTCTGCCGGTTAACGAATTTGTCCGAGCCACTACCAAGTTTGAATCGAAACGCAATTAAATTACGAACTTCTACTTCGCGTGGAAACGCGTGGCCTTCTACTTCTGATTTGGCTACATTAAAGGACTATGTAATGTAAATGCAAATTTAAATTTTAAACAATTATGAATAACGATAATATTTTAATCGCACTACAAAAGCATTTTAAATTTTCAAAATCGACAGCGAGAAAATGAACAGTGACTATCGATAGGTTTTAAAACGAAAATTTTAACGTAAATTAGGATTGTGAAATCAGAAAAAAATGTAACATAAAACAGGTCTTTAAGTGGTTAAAAAAAAATATTTTGGAAATATTAGAAAGTGTCCAAGCGAACATGGACCTCGGAGATTTCGCTTTTTTTGACGGTGATAAATCTAGCTGCTTATGTAAGGTTTTAGCCGTCACGGTTACGCAGTCTTTATTTACATTAGGTATTTCTTTCTATTGAATTATATATATATATATATATATATATATATATATATATATATATATATATATAATGTTCAATTATAAACATTTTAAGTATAATTAACGCCATTATACTGCATACCCGACCCATCAAGCAGAATTTGTTAGCACGTGTACAGTTAAATGTACTTTACACATAGGCCTACTGTACTTAGTAAAATATTATTAGTGAATTTCCATTGATTGGAGCGGCCATCGTGGTAAGGCCCAGCTAACTGTACATTTATTATACACGAAAAAGGTGGAGTTTTTTACTTCGTTTAATTTGTCAAACTCATTCCTCCCACTAGTAGCGCGAGCTCAGAAGCCTATACTCCTTCTCCAGGTTCCAGATGGCCAGACAAAAATAAGACCTTTGCTATCACAGAAATAAACTCTACCGCTGTACTGTCCTCTCACCCGGCTCACTATATTTCCAAAATACCTGTTGTACGTCTAAGTTTACAGTTGGCAGTGAAGCAGTTTTTGCGGAATTATCGAATATATTTCTTAAGATATGTTCAATTTTCTACTTTTCTGCCGTCGAGAGAACACTTAAGTTTTAAGACGTCCGCCTTCCCGCGACCAATATCCCGGGAACCGCTACTTTCCGAAATAAAAACAAGCACTCAGCAGCAATATATTTGAGCCCCTCCCCGAAACATAAAGCTGTTCATGGATATTTGATGTGACACTCATACGCGTCGTAAAGCGGCCTTATCTTTAGGTTTACAACTAGAGTGGCTGCCGGCATAAATTACTCGGCTCTTTATCAGCAAAAATAACTCCATAAACATCGGCGCTAGGTGAGGTGGTGAGGTTAGGTTAGGCGTCTTCAAAAACGCAACCCTTATCAGGACGCGGTCCTTTTTAAAATCTTGTTTACTTCATAACATTCTTACATTTATAATTATTACATCATTTCGTTGAATAAAAACAACAATGCCGGTTTTATGGTTTAACAACCATTTTAAAAAAATAGCCCAATGACATTCGCGGCACGCATATTTCTCGCTGACGTGATAGAAGCAAATTAAAAAAAAAAAATTTTTTTAATTCTCATTTCACCATTATAATCATTCTAGATTTATAAAATACATCGAAAATATGAAAATGAACCCTGACCGTTAATTTATGCGGCCGCCTCGATGGCCTAGTTGATAGGCTCTCACCCTGAGGACTCGGGTTAGATTCCAGGCCAGGGCTTGGCATTTTCATACGCTATAAATCATCCCATCGTCTGCATTAGCCCAAGTGTGTACAATAGTCGGACGTTAAAAAAAACGTTAATTTATGCAGTGTTTAACGCTCATTACAACGGTGTGATCAGGTTTTCAAAAACAGTTATCACAACAGTGTAGAATTTTTAAAGATTCGAACTGGCCGCCATATTGAAACTGTTAACGAATTTTTCCGGTTAAATGACTTGTTCAAGCACTTGTCAAAATCGATTTTCGTGCCGGATCACGAAACGCGAATGTACTAGCGCGAGCACCCGCACATATTGCAACGCCTGGTAGTCACATCTAGCACGAAATAAAAGGATTTACATTTCGAAAATGGTTTTATTTCGCAGTCCGTCTGCTGCGTGTGTTCGTGCACTCACACGCGAGCGAGCTCATCGCTGAAAGCTCAAATAATTAATCGACTTTGAAAAAATCTGTCATGTAACCAATTAGCATTGGTTTGTCCATGTATCAGCACCATTAGGCCGGGCGGCCAGTAAATGCGGAGCGGAATGAAGATGAACGGCAACCGGAAACGGAGTTCAGTCGGTTTAAAGGACGCGTCTGTATCTTTTAAATGTAAATATTTAGGCCTCCTGTAACGGATTCTAGGAAATACAATAACACACACACACACACACACACACACACACACACACACACACACACACACACACACACACACACACACACACACACACACACACACACACACACACACACACACACACACACACACACACACACACACACACACACACACACACACACACACACACACACACACACACACACACACACACACACACACACACACACACACACACACACACACACACACACACACACACACACACACACACACACACACACACACACACACACACACACACACACACACACACACACACACACACACACACACACACACACACACACACACACACACACACACACACACACACACACACACACACACACACACACACACACACACACACACACACACACACACACACACACACACACACACACACACACACACACACACACACACACACACACACACACACACACACACACACACACACACACACACACACACACACACACACACACACACACACACACACACACACACACACACACACACACACACACACACACACACACACACACACACACACACACACACACACACACACACACACACACACACACACACACACACACACACACACACACACACACACACACACACACACACACACACACACACACACACACACACACACACACACACACACACACACACACACACACACACACACACACACACACACACACACACACACACACACACACACACACACACACACACACACACACACACACACACACACACACACACACACACACACACACACACACACACACACACACACACACACACACACACACACACACACACACACACACACACACACACACACACACACACACACAGTGTTTAATGTCCGACTATTGTGCACACTTGGTTAATGCAGATGGGGATGATTTATAGGTACGAAAATTCCAAGCCCTGGCCGGGAATCGAACCCGGGTCCTCGGGGTGAAAGCATATATATATATATATATTTTGTATGACTGTACTTCTAGTATGTTTGTATTCAATGACAATAGTTAACGTTGTTCCTAGTATATGGGAAGTCCGCAGGAAACAATTATAAATGAAGAGACATAGTACAATAGACCCGAAACCGATTAACCGGCTTCTTTTGGGAAATAATTTGTGAGAAATGTTTTATAGTAATTTTTCTTTATATTCCTACGTACTTAATAGAACAGTGACGGTGTGTGTTGCAGGCTTCTTCCCCTTGCCGCCCGTATACTGCCTGGCCTGGATATGTCTGGACGTCCTGTTCTGCACGGCCAGCATCATGCACCTCTGCACCATCAGCGTGGACCGTTACCTCAGCCTGCGCTACCCGATGAAGTTCGGCAGGAACAAGACCAGGCGGCGAGTCACGCTGAAGATCGTCTTTGTCTGGCTGCTGTCGATAGCCATGAGCCTTCCGCTCAGTCTCATGTACTCGCAGGTAATGTACCCCACGACAATGCCTTGCCTTATTACAAACAATATCTCGTGAATAAACTTTTAACTGCGATATTTGCAGACATATTGTGCTCCGCGATGTATCCAGTCCTGGTTTATTCATAGTGTCTAACATTTGGAGAACACTGAAGAGGGTAACTCGCACACTTCTAATTGACTAAATCCCAGTTCTTTGTTGAGGTGCTTGCAGATGCGTGCTCTGCTAATTCCCTTTCAGTTTTTCTCTTTCCTGACCATCATCAGGAGGTTAGGCCCTATTTGGTCAGCTTTTTGTTATGCATTGATACCCCACTCATACTGTTTTACAACTTGCTTACGTTGTTCTCACAAGTAGCTACGGAAATGAGATCCGCCCATGTATCTTTGTCTTTATCTTAATGACGGAGGTTGGGCTCCATTTGGTCAGCTTTTTGTTATGCATTGATACCCCACTCATACTGTTTTACAACTTGCTTACGTTGTTCTCACAAGTAGCTACGGAAATGAGATCCGCCCATGTATCTTTGTCTTTACCTTAATGACGGAGGTTGGGCTCCATTTGGTCAGCTTTTTGTTATGCATTGATACCCCACTCGTACTGTTTTACAACTTGCTTACGTTGTTCTCACAAGTAGCTACGGAAATGAGGTTCGCCCATGTATCCTTGTCTTTACCTTAATGACGGAGGTTGGGCTCCATTTTTTCAGCTTTTTTTAAACACTGCTATCCAGCTCATTCTGTTTTACATTCATACTAGTCGTCCCCACATGTTGGGAAATGACTTCTGCCCACACAGAGTCCCGCATGCATGGATAAGAAGAAGTACACTGTGAGGTCTCCAGATATCACTGGGTTCTGTTTCATATCTTTATCTTGACGTTCATCAAGGAGGTTGGGCTCCATGTAATCACTTTTTGTTATGCTGTCAGACACCGCTAATTCTGCTTTACATTTCTATTTACGTCGTTCCTACGAATAGCCAGTGAAACAAGGTCCGCCCACACAGAGCCCGGCATACATGGCTACGGTTAAGATACACTGAGTGGTCACCAGATATCACAGGGCTCTGTTTTACATACCATTAGGCCGATGTTAATCACTCCATCAGCAAGGGTCGCTTTACACTTTAGAGTTAACCAAACTATTTAAAATAGTGAGTGTGTGTGTGTGTGTGTCCCACAAAAGTGATATACAGGTCAGAATCGTTCATTTCAAGGTCCCGGGTCCGGGTCTTACGATTGCTCCAATTCCGCATTCCTTTAAGGAACAATCCAATTTAACTGACAGTCCCATTAAACCGACAGTACACTGTACTTGCAACGTTCTTCACCCACGTGGGTACAATTAGTAAATGTACACAGTGCTATTGTTTTCTGAAATAAAACTTCTTTATAACAAACACACCCCAAAGCTTTCCCTTAAATATTTTAGCTTATTTCTTCAACTACCTCCCCCTCAGTACGTCCAACAAACAGTGTATCCAGAAACTCGTTTACATTATGCTTTGTTACTAAGTCACTACACGAAATACAGAGAAAGTCCGGTAACCGTGAAAAAACTGACCGTAGATTTTGTTAGACCCTTTGTCGAGTACCCCCGAAAAAGTCTAAAAAATGATTTATACTTTTACGTCTGTAAACTAATTGTGTTTTTAACCTAACCTAACCTAACCAAATGATGTAACTGTTTATTCAGTCACGTACCATCATTTGTGTACACAAAAACAATCAAAATACCGTTTTCAAATGCCTAACGTAATACCTAAACTTGCAACGGATAACGAGGCCTATTTTTAAATACTGAAAAACTAGGAACAATCCAGCAGGATTAATTTCTGAATGGTCAAAGCGCAATTCTAACTAAGATTGTATGTTACCAAGTCACAAAAAAACATAAACGAAAACGCTACACAAACCAGCTGACAAATACCGTATCAGAAAAGGGTATGTGCAGTACAACAATGAAAAACCGACTGACGTCAGCACATGCAACACCAAGTGAATATTTCAGTTTTAATTCTGGTTTCACCACTCAGCGATCTACGCTAAGATACTTAGTATTAGCTGACAAATACCGTATCAGAAAAGGGTGTGTACAGTACAACAATAAATAACCGACTGACGTCAGCACATGCCAACACCAGGTGAATATTTGTTTTAATTCTGGTTTCACCACTCAGGGATCTACGCTAAGATACTTGGTATTAGCTAACAAATACCGTATCAGAAAAGGATGTGTACAGTACAACAATAAACAACCGACTGATGTCAGCACATGCCAACACCAAGCGAATACTTCAGTTCTAATTCTGGTTTCACCACTCAGCGATCTACGCTAAGATACGTAGTATTCTGACAAATACCGTATCAGAAAAAGATGTGTACAGTACAACAATAAATAACAAATAACCGATTAATGTCAGCACATGCCAACACAATGTAAATATTTCAGTTTTAATTCCCGTTTCACCACTCAGCGATCTACGCTATGATACTTAGTATTAGTTGACAAATACCGTATCAGAAAAGGATTTTTACAGTACAACAATAAATAACAGACTGATGTCAGCACATGCCAACACCAGGTGAATAGTTCAGTTTTAATTCTGGTTTCACCAATCAGTGATCTACTCTAAGATAATTAGTTTTCAAGTATTTTACCCTAATCCTAGGGTCGGAAAGTTTACGTTCCAGTTGCATATTTTAGGTTTAGTTAGACACTTAAGAACGAAAATTAATCCGTACTCTGGAAACACCATGTGTAAAATTTTGTATGTAAGTCTGGTTTGTCCATATCTCTGAACCATATTATAAATATTAAAAAAAAACATTTCAAGCTTTTTTGTCAAAAACTGTTTAAATATTATTTTTTTTTTTTTTTTAACCGATTACGACAGTTTAATTAATTTTAAAATCATTCTAACTAAAAACTGGTAAACCGAATTAAATAGAATTAAATACCTTTTTAAATAACGTACGTTCTTAAGTTTAGTGGGCACATAAAATTATTATCAACAGCTGTATTTTTAATATGCTGGAATACTGTAAATCTAGTTTTACTTAACGATTTGAAGTTGGAAGTTCTTTTCCCGCAAAGTTCTTCAAACCTTGCTTCTTTAAATTACCTCATTATAAAACGTTACACACAGTTAAAACGAGAGGATCGAGGGAGGAGTGGCCAATTTAAAAACTGACTAGACAACACCCTTGACGACTGCTATTTAAATCAAACAGAGACAGAGAAGTTTGGTTTACTTGCCACCATTTTCGCGTCCATCTTCGCGGACACACCGTATTGCACTGTGATTGCAGCCGTAGGCTCACAGCAGGGCGTTATGTTTAATTGCAAATTGATTGATAATTCCGTTGCTACTGGATCGTTAATAACACCACGGTTAGAGCTGAACAGGTCACGTGACCGATTAACGCCCGGCTAATAATCACTCGGCTAATCTGTGCGTGAAATTAGCGTCCACAGATTCGGTACGCACCAGTATGGAAGTCCGAACAGTTTATCTACAAAAACACCATTAACGATTATATAATAGGATGGTGAAAAAAACTTAAACAGTAACTGTACCAGCATCAGAGGACGTAGCTTCGCTCATTTGAAATTTTATATTACATTTTTTATGCGGGTATTCAATATGGCCCGTGTTATTCGCGTTCTTGTAATTCAAACCAATTTTCCCCCAAAAAAAAAAAATTCAGTGAGTTTTTAATCCGAAAACGTTAAATTCCAAAAGAATTATACAATAACTGTTAGGGGACGTCCTCACGAAAAAATGAACATTAAAGTCCGCTTTGCTTATTTTCAATCCCTAATCCACTTATTAAATAAATAAATCCACTTATTAAATAAAGCCGCCTCGGTGGCCTAGTTGATAGCGTACTAAGCTTTCACCCCGAGGATACGGGTTCGATTCCCGGCCAGGGCTTGGCATTTTCATACGCTATAAATCATCCCATCGTCTGCATTAGCCCAAGTGTGCACAATAGTCGGACTTTAAACACAAAAAAAAACGTATTAAATAAATAAATAGTAAAACGCGTTTGTTATTACGCGTCCAACGGTAAAAAAGTCCATATATATATATATATGGACTAATACTAATAATAATATATATAAACACATCGACTAATACTTTATCAACTAATCGACTACGTATTAAATTCTGTTTCCTACAAAACGTTACATACAAACGGATATGACTAATTCGAATCTCAACGAGTTATTAAAAAATTCTAATTAAACAAAACTTCGAATCAAAGAGTATATATGAACATTTGGAAAACTCTAGAATCCATACGACAAAAAAAATAACTTTAAGTAAACACTACTTCGAAACAGAGTAGCTGAAATAACTGACAATCTGCCAATTGAGAGCAAAGGAAAAGGAGTGCAGGCACTCGGCATAACTTAGCAGCTTCAACACAAAGTTAAAGGTTGGTCGCTGGCGATTACGTAGTCTTGTTTTCAAGACAGATGATCCCACCATCGCCGACCGATTTTGAAAATGATAGCCCATACAAAAAAAATCGAATTAACCTGAATTTCGAATTAAATAAAATCGGATCGTCCAGCGTTCACTATATTAAATAAATTGTAACTTTTTTAAAGCAAATATACATTTTAAACGTTTTAATAAAATGAGAACTTTCATTTAAACAATTGTGTGAAACGTAGGTTTTTTTGGTGTTTAACGTCCGACTATTGTGCACACTTGGGCTAATGCAGACGATGGGATGATTTATAGCGTATGAAAATGCCAAGCCCTTGGCCAGAAATCGAACCCGGGTCCTCGGGGTGAAAGCCTTGTACGCTATCAACTAGGCCACCGAGGCGGCCCGTGTGAAACGTAGGACACAGAAACATAAATCCGATACGGTTTTTACCTACTGCCAACTTTCTAAAGTGTAATATAAATACTCACCAAAAAATCCCCCTCCAAAAAAAACTGAGGAAAACACTCACCTGCAAACAAACAAACAAACAAATATTAAATACAATCGTTAATTCCAGCGACACACATAGTAACTATACAGTATAATTAATTCAATATATTTTCAATTAAATCCACTGACGATTGTGTAAATGTCGTTGGAATTAATTTGCAAAATGATTAAATCCAGGAAACTGTAAGCACACCATCAACAGATATGCACAACGTGTACATATCAATGACAGACACACACGGCAAAAGCAATTAACAATTTATAATTACATAAAATTAAATTACCTTTTTTGTAATTTCGAATTATTTACACCGGACTGCATTTACAACACTCCAGTCGTTCTCAGTTTGCGTATTACCTTAGTTCTTGTCAAAGATCTTTGAATAGTTACTTTATAATAACTGATAGAGTTTCGTAAACCTTGTCATGACGATATTTCTTATATATATATATATATATATATATATATATATATATATATATATATATATATATATATAGAGGAGGAGGAGGAAGAGGATCCATGGGGACAGGATGAGGGAGGTGTGGAGGATTAGAAGGAACAAGACATGAGTACGAGTGTTTTGCGTGATCTAACAGGGTCTATGCGCAGATTATATATATATATATATATATATATATATATATATATATATATATATATATATATATATATATAAGGTTGACAGCACCTTTTAAAAAAAATTTCTTCAAAATTCTTTCACAGAGAGATGTGATAGTCAGGTAATAGATGTGCCAGTAGACATCAACTACTGGCACTACTGGCAACAAACTATAACTACACTTTGATTGAAACAAATTTTATTTTCGGAAGTACGGGGTAGTAAATGTTAAAGATAAATCTCACTTTATGTCGTTTTTAGTTTAGAAATAGATGCATTGCCGATTATGTTTATGTGCGTTGAATTTCGAAAACATTATATGGCGGCGATACAGCTCGTGAAATTATGTTTCTTATTCAATTATCAGGCTATGAGTATTCCACAAAAATCCTCACAAACACTGTCTTACAACGGTAATTTAAAAAGATTCATAACCACATTCTGACAGTGGTCGTGGTTTTTTTTTTTTAATTTACGTTTAAACTTACATTCATACACCTACAAATTTGGTAACGCACCAAAACGGAATAACCATTTTTGAAAACTGAGCTGATTGTCAGTTTTGTTTCGACAGTTAAAAATTGTTTATAAGAATCTCCTATACGTGTTGTAGCATCATATTTGAGCAAACTGTTTATAACGAAAAACAACTGAAATAAAAAAAAACTATAACCATGCACACCACATTATACAAAAACCACCAAAAAAGCTTCAAGTGGGAGAACAATACATTGAGATAGTCAAAGAATTCATATATCTTGGGGAATGGATCAGCTGGAACGCCCTAGAGAAAAAAGCTATGGAATCTAGGAGAAATAAAGTTGAATTAGCCTTCCAACTTACCAAGGACACATACAACAAGAAGTCCCTCTCCTGGAATACAAAGATAAGGCATTATCATATGGTAATTAAACCAGAAGCCTTATATGCGGCTGAAACATTATCTCTCACAACCCAGGGCACACTTGAAAGGCTGGAGATCAAAGAAAGAAAGACATTACGAAAAATCTTCGGCCCCAAATTCCGTAACAACCAATTACTCCACATCAGGAATGAAACTCTTTACCAAAAAACTGAAACACTATCAGACACAATAAGAAACAGGAGAATTGATTTTTATGGGCACATCCTCCGAATGGACAAAAATAGACTAACCAAAAAAATATTTGACTACTTTCGCAATAAAAGAGCCAAACCACTTTGGTTTAGAGAAACGGAGAAAGACATAACGGAACTACAAATCACTGACACTATGCTCATGGACAGAACAGCCAAAACAATAATCAAGAACAAGAAACAACGGTTCCAAGGTAAAGTCAAATCCAATCTCTGACGAAGAAAGAAAACCAAGATCACAACGAATGAAGCAATACTGGGCTACGAGGAAGGCACAGAACATTAAAAAGTGATTGATTTAGTGTACCCCAAAGTTGGGTGAAACAAATAAAGAGAGCAAACCACATTGCAGGTGGCGTTAGCTAGTACTGTATTCGAAATGGTTACTATATCCGAACATCCCCAGGCACGTTTCTACTAGATGAACGTCAACTCAGGACACTATGGGAATCACGGGGAAACCGTGTGTAGGTTATGGAGGATGTAAGGTGTTTTTTTTTTTAACGTCCGACTATTGTGCACACATGGGGGCTAATGCAGACGATGGGATGATTTATAGCGTATGAAAATGCCAAGCCCTCGCCGGGAATCGAACACGGGTCCTCGGGATGAAAGCCTAGTACGCTATCCACTAGGCCACCGAGGCGGCTAAAGGAGGATGTAAGGAAAACCGCAGACCACACAATCTGTGATTGTAAGATTTTTACTAGCAGCAGGCAAAGGGTGTTTAGCTTCCAAGATCTCCAGCAGAGTTAGTTTTTGGAGACGCGCGCGCGCACGCACGCACGCACCTAAAAACAACTTTCTGAACTCTAGATCCATTTTTTCACGATCGAATAAAGCCGTCACGTTTCCAGGTCATCGTTTAGCCGCTAGTTCAATTTACTGCTAGATACATCGAGCGTCTCCAACTTAAGACAAAGAGATTTACATAGCACAGACTTCGTTACTGCATCATATTTTATAAAGAGGACATAAAACTGTGCCAAGAGAGGATCAACAAAGCTTGACGTATGAGTGCTTGTTGTTACTGTACTTATTATTTCCTAAGATATTCTACTCAGCCCAGTATATCTTCTTTGTAATACAGATGCACTGTTCTATCATTAATTCTATATTCAAGCAGCTCTTGTATATACATTAAGGGGTCCTATTCCCCGCGGCATTACACTGACAAGCCCCGGTCTTCTGTCTATAACAACTCGTAACACCGGCTAAGCTTATGTAACACAATTACCGAACACGCTGTTAATTTAAACACTACAAAAATCACTTCACTTGTCTGTATTCATAAACATAAAAATATTTCAATACACAAATAACCAGTAGCTCAAAGAACAGTAAACATTGCAGTATATTCTTAATATACAGAGCGCTGCAACTTTTTCCGCCAATTTAACCGGTTACCGTAATACGAGGTGTGGCTATTAAATAACGAGACTGACGTTATAAAAGAAATTTGTTTTCATTTCATGCATAATTACTTATTATCACCTTCAATATACACCCCTTCTCTATCCCTACAACGCTCCATGCGAATTATCCATTGTTGGAAACAGTGCTGGAAGTCATCTTACAGGACTCTTGCCGCTTTCACTTTTACAGCTTCCACGGACTCAAATCTCGTCCCGTTTAATGCAGATTTCATCTTAAGGAACAGATAGAAGTCATATGGTGCAAGGTCTGGTGACTCAGGTGGATGCTATACTTGGCCAGGAACCTCTTGACAGATAACGCGGAATGAGCTGGAGCATTGTCTTGGTGGAAAACCCCATGATTTGTACTTCCACATTTCGGGTCGTTTTTCCTTACTCTTTCACGTAGTTTACCAAGTACCTCAAGGTAGTAATGTCAAGGTAGTAACAAACATTGTTTGACCTTCAGGAACCCAGTGAAGGTACACAATCCCATGAATATCGAAAAAAACAATCATCATTGCTTTAAATTTTGACTTGCTGATTCTTGCGTTTTTGGCTCTCGGTGAAGTTGGGGTCTTCCAATGCATGGATTGGCGCTTTGTTTCCGGATCATACGTAAAAAACCACAATTCATCACATGCTATTATCCTTTCCAATAAATTTAGGTCATTTTTAATGGCATCCAAAGTGTCAGTACAAACATTTTTGCGAGCTGCTTGTTCAAACGTGAGAATTTTTGGCACACACTTTTCGCATGTTCAAATTGTCACGTAAAATTTGCGTACACATTCTTTATCAATGCCTACAGTTTCACCAATTGCACAAATACTTAATCGACGGTCAGACCGAATCAAATTAGCAACTTTTTCGACATTGTCATCCGTTTTTGACGTTGAAGGGCGACCTGGCCGCGAATCATTTTCAACGTCTTGTCGGCCATCTTGAAAACGCTTAAACAATTCAAAAACACGTGCCCGCGATAAACATTCACTGCCATACACTTCTTTCAGTAAATTATTCGTTTCAGTAGCAGTTTTTCCAAGTTTGAAGTGAAATTTAACAACAATTCGTTGCTCTATTATTGAGGAAGCCGCCTAGGTGGCCTAGTTGATAGCGTACTAGGCTTTCGCCCCGAGGACCCGGGTTCGATTCCCGGCCAGGACTTTGTATTTTCATACGCTATAAATCATCTCATCGTCTGCATTAGTCCAAGTGTGCGCAATAGTCGGACTTTAAACACCAAAAAAAAAGAAAAAAGCTCTATTATTACACTAACCACTTTAAAAACAAAACAAAATAACAACACTAACGGAAATGAAGGTTATGACTAAACGGTGTTGGTTACACAAACGAGACTAACTGCATTCTGAAGAGAAAGCTTCACACTAAACAGTTATCGGTCAATGGCGGTTGGCGCATGCGCACTTGTTCCGCCGCAGCGTCAGTCTCGTTATTTAATAGCCACACCTCGTATTTACGAAAAATGTTACTGCACCTACTTTCTCTCAGAAGCGGTCGATATTGATAGGTTTTGCCGTTCAGCCAGCATTACAGGATATAACCAGTAACTGCACTCTAAACGGAAACGAAAGGGAAAATATCTTACACGTCTTTCTGGTTTTCTACACGGTACTTTCACATCAAATTTCAAAACAATCGGTCAATGCGTTTTGATTAAATCAGCGTACACTCGTCGTTAAATCAGAGGCCACCATTTTGAAACGGAAATAAATGAGAAAAAATATTACACGTCGTTTGGGTTTCATACAAGGTACTTCCGTACAAACAATCGGTCACTGCGGTTAACCAAAACTGCGTGACAAATAAACGTACACGCAAACCGAAACACCATGCCGAACGATCGAGTTGAAACAGAAATATCGCTCTGTCAAAAACCATAAAATACAGTAACAAAGTTGAAATTTTGCATCGTATTTTTTTTTTATTATTGTATATTGCGTTCAAATAATTATTATACTGAACATATGATATGATACCAACAACTTATAGTAACTGAAATTTAGTTTCTACTAAACTTCAACCTAAATATATATTTTTTTTTTTATTATTGTATATTGCGTTCAAATAATTATTATACTGAACATATGATATGATACCAACAACTTATAGTAACTGAAATTTAGTTTCTACTAAACTTCAACCTAAATATATTTTTTTTTTTTATTATTATTGTATATTGCGTTCAAATAATTATTATACTGAACATATGATATGATACCAACAACTTATAGTAACTGAAATTTAGTTTCTACTAAACTTCAACCTAAATATATTTTTTTTTTTATTATTATTATTGTATATTGCGTTCAAATAATTATTATACTGAACATATGATATGATACCAACAACTTATAGTAACTGAAATTTAGTTTCTACTAAACTTCAACCTAAATATATTTTTTTTTTTAACGTCCGACTATTGTGCATACTTGGGCTAATGCAGACGATGGGATGATTTATATAACAAGCGACATGATAAAGTGAGTAGTTTAACGGAAAAATTATAAATAAAACCAACACAGATATGTAAAACGTCATTCATTAAA
The DNA here is from genome assembly GCA_022606455.1 of Callitettix versicolor. NCBI lineage: Eukaryota > Metazoa > Arthropoda > Insecta > Hemiptera > Cercopidae > Callitettix > Callitettix versicolor. The sequence continues at coordinate 16,350,734 of CM040186.1, read as the reverse complement.
TTACGCCACTACGTTAACTCTAAAGGGTTTCTTCGTTTCAGATGTTATGGGTAACTTATTTTGAGTTGATGGTCTTCCACACCGACATAACTTTGCAGACGTCTTTACTAAAACACAGCGAATGTTTCTAAATAGCAACATCCACAAAATTATAAACTGAAATCAGCACGTACGTTGCGGCACGTTGGCCCCACTTGGCATTCGTAATGTTAGAATGATCGTTTTCTGCGCTCGCTCAATTATCAGACTGTTTGTTAGATTTCCTCGTACATCCACAAATTTGACAACCACGCGTACAATGATGACAGACTGGTACAATAGCCTATTGTTGTGCCACGACTTAATTGCGACTTATCGTGAACAATGACAATAAACACAACCCAAGTTGAAATCGTATTATCGAAGGAACAGATGTGGGGCTGAATCAGCTGTTTAATTGAACATAACCTCCAACCCAGCATCGTCATATCTTATGTTTTTGGATAGTCCTCGTGCGTGTGCGTGTGCGTGTGCGTGTGCGTGTGCGTGTGTGTGTGTGTGAGAGAGAGAGAGCGCATGCGTTTATCGCTAGATATAAAGGTTAGAGTGTAGTTTTGTAGGTTTTGCGTGAGTTAGAGAAAACGGTGTGAAGCAAGTAGATGTTTTTGCCGAAATTTTAATCTAGCTTGTTCTTCTGTTGATACAATATTGAAAAATAAAAATAAATTAAGGTCTATGACGAAAGAAATAAATTCAAGAAAATTTGAAAGCCAGAATTTGAAGGAATCGACGAAGCGGTTCTACAGCAGTTTCGGCAAAATATTGCTTTTTTGCCACAATTACAGTATTTTATGTATACAGTATTATTTAATATTGTTTTTAAAGATTGTAGTAGCCGCATCGGTGGCCTAGTTGATAGCGTACTGGGCTTTCACCCCGAGGACCCGGGTTCGATTACCGGCCAGGGCTTCGCATTTTCATACGCTATAAATCATCCCATCGTCTGCATTAGCCCAAGTGTACACAATAGTAGGACATTAAACACCCCAAAAAAAAAAAAAAAAAAAAAAAAAAAAAAAAAAAAAAAAGACTGTACGTTATTTAGTATTACTTTAATAAACTTTGCAATCAATACTTCAAATTAAAAATAGTGTTGATCTATTTTAGTGTTTAGAGCTCTCTCTATACAGGAAATTTCTCTCTCTCTCTCTCTCTCTATATATATATATATATATATATATATATATATATATATATATATATACGTGTGTGTGTGTGTGTGTGTGTGTGTAACGAACCCTCAAAAATCGATCCCGAGATAGGCGTTTTTTTCAAGGTCTCGAGTCAAGGTTGGTCAATATAAACTGTTGGACATTACTGACCCCTTGATGTCGAAACCAATTGAATGTCGCTAACAAAATGAAAACATTGCAAGCACGCTAAAAGCAGAACACTGTGCAGGGAGTTAAGGCTAGCCCAACACTCAGAGTGTAGGCCTATAGCTCGCATCAAGATTAGCTCTCCACTGATGGATCTGCCTCACTGCGTCAATTAGAAGCTGAGTTATTGCAAAGCGTGCGTGTCTCTTACTCAAGCCTGTGTATGAACTACATTCAAGAGGTAAATATTTGTGCACACAGCTGTATTGATGACGACGTAGCAGCTTGTTTACGAAAACAATTAAGTTATCATCCCTAAGTACAGACGCAACTGTTACTCCTACAAAGTAATTTTTGAAAAGGTAAAAATTACATGTTTACGTTGAGTATGAGAACGAATTAAAAAAAATAATCAGGGCACACGGACTGAAAGTAATCACGCGTAAAGGAAACAAATTTCTAAAAATGAACAATAAATCACGCGTAAAGGAAACAAATTTCTAAAAAGTAACAATAAATCAAGCTTAAAAGAAACAAATTTGTAAAAAGTAACAATAAATCACGCGTACAGGAAACAAATTTCTAAAAATGAACAATAAATCACGCGTAAAGGAAACAAATTTCTAAAAAGTAACAATAAATCAAGCTTAAAAGAAACAAATTTCTAAAAAGTAACAATAAATCACGCGTAAAGGAAACAAATTTCTAAAAAGTAACGATAAATCACGCGTACAGGAAATAAATTTCTAAAAAGTAACAATAAATCAAGCGTAAAGGAAACAAATTTCTAAAAAGTAACAATAAATCACGCGTACAGGAAACAAATTTCTAAAAAGTAACAATAAATCACGCGTAAAGGAAACAAATTTCTAAAAAGTAACAATAAATCACGCGTACAGGAAACAAATTTCTAAAAAGTAACAATAAATCACGCGTAAAGGAAACAAATTTCTAAAAAGTAACAATAAATCACGCGTACAGGAAACAAATTTCTAAAAAGTAACAATAAATCACGCGTACAGGAAACAAATTTCTAAAAAGTAACAAATCGCGCGAAAAAGGAAACAAATTTCTAAAAAATAACAATAAATCACGTATAAGAAACAAATATCTTAAAAGTAACAATAAATCACGTAAACGAAACAAAGTTTATTATTACGCGGACCCTCCATATGTTATTATTACTCCCCAGGTCCACTGTCACCAGTTCTTCAAGGTTTTCTGGCCTCTAAAGGTTTGTTTCCAGTCATCGAAATACCACAGGTAGCTAAGGAAATAAAATATCCACGCATACAGAGCCCCACATGAACAGGTAAGGCCCGGAATTCAGATTACGCATATTTAACTAAAATAAGCATTCTATATTCCGCGTATGCTGTTCTACCTCGGTTTAGAATGAAGTGATCTAACCCAAGAGCAGATAGATGCAGTCAGGTTACATCCAGTTACAGCACCTGAGAGGAAAAAAAATTTACGATGTATGTTCGGTAGTAAAATTATTCAATTAAAACTGTAACTTACTTTTGAAAAAACTGAATATTCAAAATCTAAACGAACCCTGAAAACGTGTTTAATGATCAAAGCTCGTTTCGTGGTCCCAAATAAGGATCCTACCGCAGACTCATCATTATCACTATGTTCAGTATAACAGAGAATAATAGAGAATAAAAAAGTACATTCCCCGACACCAGAAGGGAAAAGAAGTGGACGGCCGATGGAGTGATTCGATATGCCTGAGCATTTAATGTCAGAGAATAGTGGATTGCTGCAGGGGACCTTTTATTTCTGATGAAGGCCAGGGCTCGGAAATTACTTTTAGCGCCAAGGATGTTAATAATGATCAGTTTCTTTTTGTATTCTTCTTCTTTTCTGCTAGGATTATTGTCACTATGTTCAGTATAATAATATGCCTTCCCTAGCTCCGTCAATTCTACTTTCGTTGACGCGTTTCGGAGAACCTCCATCTTCAGAAACTATATCTATATCTTGATATATATATATATATATATATATATATATATATATATATATATATATATATCGTCAACAAAAGTAGAATTGACGAAGCTAGGGAAGGCATATTATTATACTGAACATAGTGACAATAATCCTAGCAGAAAAGAAGAAGAATACAAAAAGAAACTGATCATTATTATCATCCTTGGCGCTAAAAGTAATTTCCGAGCCCTGGCCTTCATCAGAAATAAAAGTTCCCTGCAGCAACCCACCATTCTCTGACATTAAATGCAGAGGCATATCGAATCACTCCATCGGCCGTCCATTTCTTTTACCTTCCGGTGTCGGGGAATGTATTTTTTTAACGCTGTTCTCATCCATTCTGACATTGTGGCCTGCCCAGCGCATTCTTCTATATCAGGTTCTTCATGCAGTGCGTCCAGCTTGTTATTGTATCCGATCCTATATAAATCTCCATCCTGGACCATCAATTTTTCTCAGTATTTTCCTTTCCAACGCCAGCGTTTCAATTATCTCCGTCATGCCAGCCAGTCACAAAACAATATTGCCCGTCTCAACAGCGCGTATTTTCTAACGTGTTTGTTATAAATTAGCTTCGCGATGAACAAAAACTTCCCCGCATATTATTAAACTAAATTCAAGCCTAATGTCACTTACAGCAACTTTAACAAAACGTTTGAATTATTAAACACCTGGCCAAGTTTGCAGAAACTCTCGTGCAGCACCTGGCTTATTTTAAAATATTGTTTCTATAACTTCTTAACTTCTTTGGCGTGCAAGTTGAAACGCGATTTACGGTGGATCTGAAGGTATTACATTAGCGTAATTTTCACGTTCGTGTATTTTAAAAAATATCACTTTTCCACTGGTCTAAGTAAAGTTGACTTCCGCAAATTTAGAACATCGTGACCGCTACAAAAATATGAACTACCTTTACGCCCGTTGTTATACATTCAATTATCCACGTCTGCATACATCTACGCAGTCATTTACTGACAAATCAAAATACACAGCCTCAACCTAACTAAAATTTCATTTCAGTTATAAAACCCTTGGACCGGGTGACCATCAAATACGGAGCGGAATTGCGTCGAGCGGAACGGACTACGCGTTCAAATCATAACCTATTGTTTGTAATACAATTGCGGCCACTGAAAGCGTTACGGAGCCCGGTGTCGTTAGACTCCGTTCCGCGTAGCTTTGACTCAGTCTAGGTTCGGTTTCAAGCTGACCACGCCTCCAAACTTATTACTTCTCGTTGCCAAGGTTACGGTTTTTAAACATAGCAGTTTCCTAGAATCCGTTACAGTAGGCATAAATATTTAAATTAAAAATACAAACGTTTTGTTTAAACTCATTCAACTCCGCTTCTGTTTGCCGTTCAACTTCGTCCCGCCTTATTCTAAACCATGACAGCCACCTGCTCAGTACTGGGAATCCTTCAGGTTTTGTAAAATTTCTTCATGTAGAAGTTGGCAGTACGCTTACATAGACGTAACATATATTTGACGTAAGTAAAAACTATTGTTGCGTAGACTACAAGCGTTAGAGGTGAACACTTGCTTCATCGCTTAAACTTTCATTCGGTCTTTTTGGAACTTTTAATCACTTTTAAATTCTAAAATGGATACAAACCCCCTTCATAACCTAATAAATCACGTGCTACATAACATCTGCAATTCAACACTTGTATATAATTACAGTTTCTATTATTATTATTACCAAAATTTATAAATAATAGTAAAAGATCGAGTTTGAGAAGTGTTTCGAGGATTGGAAGAAGCGCAGGCACCAGTGCATAATCTCCAATGGGGACTATTTTGACGGCGACAACATCAATGCAGAAGAATAAATAAATATTTTGTTCAAAAAATTAAAATTCTCGTTACTTTCTAAACACACCTCGTATATAGTTTATTAAAATAATACACTAGATTAAATATACACTCAAATGTCCTTGTCATAAAACACCACTCATCCTATTGTGGAATTAAATTACACAACTCGCCGTGGGATACAAAAGTATTAGTGTCCAAAAACATTCAATGCACATCTTTTACCATGATCACAAGACTGTTACTGCAGTATAGGTAAATGTATGCAGTAAACCAAACTTTTTTTTTAAAGCACATTGAGACTATTATTGTCTCCCTAAATGTAAGTGTGAGTGTAAAGTGTCAAAATTGTAAGTGTAAGTGTGTGTTAGACTCGGGTACCGCGAAGGACGTCTAAATCCTCTCAATAGGTGCAGCTAGTCTGCACCCCCTGCGGGGTAACTGATCTACAAAGATCGCAGCAAAAAAAAAGATTACAAGATCTACATTGTCTGATTATAATGTAGACAATGATCAGCTTTGTGGATATAGATTGACAAATGTTTAAAATTGACAAAATTTTAAAATTGCACTGTTTTATGTTATTTGAAATGAAGCCTAATTTCTGTGTTATCTATGAATGTTTGTTGAAGGTCTATAAAAGGTTTGCATTAAGCTGATTTGCATTGTTGGATGACTTTTGTAATCCGTACATTATAAAAGCTTTTTACTGTGTATTGTTTATCTTATATGTTTTAAATTATGACGACTATCCAACTGGCATTGCATTTTATACTAAATATGCTGTTCGATGAGAATAAAGGGAAAAAGAAGAAGAAATATTTCACAAGTAAATTTGACAGCAACGCTAAATAAACACAACTATAACTGATAAAACGAAACAATAGTACAACAGTGTGAAATGTTTTTACGAAATTGCGTCCCTACCGAACGTGCAGTTTGACCTACAATTAACAAATCATAAACGATGACAGGTCTGCTGAACTACAATATCTGGGAGGCACTGATAAGCTGCTACTCCAGCACCGGATTATATAGCACAGGCAGTGGTTAATTGCATTAATATATATATTGTACCTTTAATACGAAACGTATTCACTAAATTTTCGTTACAAAATACAGAACCTCCAAACACATAAAAAGCTATTGTCTCTTTTACAAGGTCGTAAACTTAAACCTGTTTTTATTACACAGACATTATTACTTTTCGACGTTTACTTATTTTTTAAATTGTATATTCAGTAAAGCCTTTTACTTATGGATTCAAAAAAAAAAAAACAGAATTGAACCGACCGTTCATTCGTGATTTCAAAAAGGTTCTGTTTGAAAAAACCTCAAGAAAAAAGTGTCTTTATAAACAATAACAGCAGTTATAGCTTGTTAATAAACCCTTATTGGAAAATGAGCTACTGGAGCGCCTTCGCGGTAAAATTTAGAATCGGGACTTTCAAATGAGCGCCCTCAAGATCAGGACCTAAACATCATTTTTCCTTGTGCGCGCTTGGGCGTGCGTGTGAATTCGAATGCATTCACGAATGGACAATACGAATTCCATTGAACACGTCAGTTCGACACAACCGGTAATAAAAGAAATATTGTTTAGATGTTCCCGAAAAATGTAGTATATTCACGATAATCCCGCGTGTCTAGTAATCCGCTTGTGTTAAACAATTTAGTCTAAAAAAAAAACTCGAAAAAATTAGAGTCGTACGTCAACAATCCCGAGTATGTGTGCGCGTCGCGTGCGTGTGTGTGTGTAAAAACTATCGTGTGTGTGTAAAAACTATCGTGTGTGTGTGTGTGTGTGTGTGTGTGTGTGTGTGTGTGTGTGTGTGTGTGTGTGTGTGTGTGTGTGTGTGTGTGTGTGTGTGTGGTGGTGTGTGTATGTGTGTGTGCGCGTGTGTGTATATGTATGTGTGTATATGTCTGTATGTGTGTGTATGTATGTATGTATGTATGTATGTATGTATGTATGTGTGTGTGTGTGTGTGTGTGTGTTTTTTTGTGTGTGTGTGTGTGTGTGTGTGTGTGTGTGTGTGTGTGTGTGTGTGTGT
>CM040186.1:16278510-16341010 GCA_022606455.1 Callitettix versicolor | reverse complement strand
AAGCCCTGGCCGGGAATCGAACCCGGGTCCTCGGGGTGAAAGCCTAGTACGCTATCAACTAGGCCACCGAGGCGGCTTTCTGTGCTATAGACAGAGTATACTATGTTATTCTTATCGATCGCCGGTGGTACGGGTGGTCTATTTCAGTTATCCGTGTATTCTGTCATCCGTCACCCGAGAATGACGGTTAAACTAGACTACTGTATTTTAATACTGAAATTTAACGTGCTATTTAGTGTTCTGCAGACTAGATTTCAAGCAAAGTAATCAACCGATTTCCTTTATTCGTTTAAAAGTCGCGGCTATTTAATTTGTTTAATGTCAAACATCTCGTAAAACGTTGATTTTAGATAAGACAATTCTTTTTAAGGTTATAATAATGTTTTCGGCCGCGCACAGCCATCAAGGACATACTGTACAACTAACACTCTTGTATTCGGTACATAGGCAAGTGTTCTGATTGAATTTTAGCAGCACAGTCACTCTTCTAGAAGATCTCAGTGTCCCGGAAGCTCCTTTGTCTCCTGTTAGCAAGAGCCTTAAAATCATAGTGTGTCTGCAGTTCCCTCTTTCTCCCTGCACAACCTACACACGGTTTCTTCGTGGTATGTTCCTATCCTGTTCATAAGCATCTTAAAAAAATCCAATGCTTTTTCTTGAGTTACCCTTTACCGAAAACCTTCATGTTTCTGATAGCTCCCATCCTATAATCGCAGCACTATATGTTTGATTCCTGCAAGGTTTTCTGCTTCTAGATTACATTACAACTCTCTCTGCTAGATGTTGTACATCCACAAACATCTGTCTGATTTGAAATCGGCCGATGCCTTACTGATTTGAGACATGTAACTCCATCTCTGCAGACTGGGTAGATCCGCCTGGAGTCCATACGGTTTGCTGCACTTAAGCTTCATTCCATTGCCAGTACTTCAGGGTTTTCTGGGCTTTGAAAGTTTCTTTCCAACCAGCCAACTCACAAGTAGCTAAAGAAATAAAATGCCCACATATACAGAGTTCGGAGTGCGTAAAATTAAATCTGAAAGTCGTCCAATATCCATTGTCCTTACACTTAATCTAAGCTCCACCTTCGGCTGTTACAACCTAAAAAACGTACTTTTTGGTACGTACTTCCTTAATACGTTGAGTTAAAACTGCTTACACTCGTCATCGTTAGATTAGAGGCGGCCATCTTGAAACGGAAGGGAATCGGGACAAGTCATACGTAGTCCTTATTCGGGCTTGATCTCAGGTACCTTCGTATCAAATTTGAAAACAATCGGTCAATACGTTGAGTTAAAACTGCTTACACTCGTCATCGTTAGATTAGAGGCGGCCATCTTGAAACGGAAGGGAATGGGGACACGTCATACGTAATCCTTATTCGGGCTTGATCTCAGGTACCTTCGTATCAAATTTGAAAACAATCGGTCAATACGTTTTACATCAAATCGGATTAATACTTGTGATCGCTAGAGTGCTACACGCGCGCGCGCGCACGCACACACACACACACAGACAGACAGACACGCGCACACACACACACACACACACACACACACACACACACACACACACACACACACACACACACACACACACACACACACACACACACACAACATTGGTAATACGCTGCAAATAATCAACCCTTTACAAAACAATCCACAGCTACAAATTCCTATTAACACAAGTCTTCCAGTTTCTCCTCCCCCCCCCCAAACACAATTGTTTCCTTATTAAAACTGTCGGCCGCGAAATAAAATGCGTGCTACCAGAAACGGGCTGTCGTAAGAAGCGAGCTACTAATTTCGTGATGTTTTGTTGAATATTAATTAAAACACGTTATACAAGACGGCGTGGGCGGCAACAGCGCGGCTAAATGAATAACGGAAAGTTCCAGCCGTATTGATTATTAAATTACAAGTTGCTGTAAAGTTGTACCGTGTGTTTATGTCGGCGAGAAAGTTGCCCGGTGTAAAATACTGACGTCACGCGGCGAAACGAATTTCTAAAAATATCTGATTTCACCTCAGCAGTCGGCAAAAAATGTACATAAATTACATTTTAAACTTATACATACATGTTGTAGCGTTCATAAATCCGCCTTTCCTACCTTCAAACACTTTATATTTGTTGACGCGTTTCGGAATACTTCCATTTTCAAAACTTATTAATGCACTGCTCCCCCAAGTTGTAGGTTCGTTCATTTGTACTACCTTAACGCGTCCCACCCTCCCTACTTCAACCGAGACACATTTAAATTTACAGTACAATGTCTATCGTGAGCCGCCTCGGTGGCCTAGTTGATAGCTTTCACCCCGAGAACCCGGGTTCAATCCCCGGTGAGGGCTTGGCATTTTCATACGCTATAAATCATCCCATCGTCTGCATTAGCCCAAGTGTGCACAATAGTCGGACGTTACAAAAAAAAAGCTATCGTCTTACGTAATCTCCTAATATTAAACTCCAATCTCCTAACAATCATTGTCCAGCTGACTAAGTTGAAGTTCCCCTAATGCAATCATCTTTTTCTCCGCTAGAAATGTTGTAATACCTCAAACAGAAACCTGACTAGGCGGTAGAAATAGCGAGGATGGGACGCGTTAAGACAGTACAAAAAACGAACCTAGAACTCGGAGGAGCAGTTCATTAATAAATTTTGAAAATGGAAATATTCCGAAACGCGTCAACAAATATAAAACGTTTGAAGCTACGAAAAGCATAGATATGTATAAAATTAAAACATTCTTAGCGGAAAAAAGATGATTACATTAATAATTACACATACATTTTAAATTACGAAAATTGACAGTGACCAAGTCGAATTTTTACAGAATTTAAGGCTGATTTCGATTTTAAAAAATCAGATTTTTTTAAAAATATATTTGCGATAACAATTGCGAACTTAACAGCTGTAACACACAAGCTCAGCGCTCGTTTCACGATAATACCTTACAACCGATTTTAATGAAATATTATTTTTATCACTTTAGACTTCAATTAGGAATGTTTAAATTAGAAAATAGTTTCGAGATAAGGGCAAAACAGATCTACAAGCCAGGTTTGATCAAAATCGGTCATACAGTGTAATCTCAAACGCTATGCGCCCACACAAATGAGCAGTGTTGCCAATTGGCGGGTAATTTTGGCTTCACCGAGATACACAAAAATCATCAAAGTTACTTTACTCGCATTCCACTTTTGACTCCATTATAAGTGTTCGAATTCGGTGTACTCTGCGGCTCATTTTGTATTCGGTTGACTTTTCCTGTTCCTCAGTCAGCTCATTTTCTAGAACTTTATTTTTTTAACTATTTCCCTGCACGTTTTCACGCTCAGCGTTGGTTTTATAGCAAACTAACCGTCGGTACCCGTATTGCTCCGATCTAGATGAAATCATTTTAAGAATTCACTATAATAATTAAGAAAAGATACATTTTTTATCGAATTTCGAAAAAATTAAATGCTTACGTGTTGACAGGGTGTTTTGGAATCGAGGGGAATTTATTTTTCGTAAACACCAACAACACTGTTACTTTGCGAATATATATCCCTTTTCACTTTGACGATATAACTGAATTGAGAAAAAAGCAATTTTGGGGTTGCGGTGGCTGTGAAGGGTAACACCACAGTATTTGGGTTTCGACTTATTTCCTAAAAAAATATTGTAATTTTTTTCAAAAGATAAAAAAATATATTCGAAAACGCGCGCGCGCGCACACACACACACACTCATACACACACACACACACACACACACACACACACACACACACACACACACACACACACACACACACACACACACACACATACACACGCACGCGCACGCACGCACGCGCACACACACACACACACACACACACACACACACACACACACACACACACACACACACACACACACACACACACACACACACACACACACACACACACACACACACACACACACACACACACACACACACACACACACACACACACACACACACACACAGACATACGCGCACACACACACATACACGCACGCACAAAATTGACTTGCGTATTTTTGTCTGGAAGCGGGTAGTTATTACGATTAAGATCGGCAACACTGCAAATAAGTAAAAGCCACTTTTTCCTACTCAACGGACCTGTAATCAAACACACTTTTCAAATCACCACGCACCACTTAGCGTACTGCAAAAGAAAAAAACAATTTCTGCTTCCAAGTGGAACTGCCGGGTAAATAAATGCTTGAATAATAATAAGCTATTACGTACTGAGTGAGGTACGGCGTACAGGCAGTGACGTAGGTTAGGGTGCCGGGGGGGGCGTATTTCCGGCAATAATGGAGGGTCGGTAACGGAGTCACGCCACTAGGATCTGTTCTACATTGAATAAACGTATTTTGCGCCTTTCACAACGTCTAGTACGAAATTGTCTGCGGCCAAGGCGCTTCATTATAAAACCAGGGGGGGGGGAATTTAGCACGTCAAAACTGCAGGCGTGAGTAATGATTTAACTTGCTCTCTTACGTAAAAAGCATTTCATTCGATTTGAATGCTTAATACAAAATAATAACGGCACGCAGCTGTCTCGCTAACGTGATGGAAGCGAATTTTCAAACGTAATGTTTTTTACCTAACTCTTTTCTGAAATTCTGCATTAAAATCTGCATATACTAGCATTTAGTTTTGTTTTATTACTTTATTGCACAACCAAAACTAACAATAAACTTATCTAGTAGTATTCATTAGAATATAATAACATTAAGAAAACATTATTCCACTGAATAACTTCATAGTAACTCAAACGGCTTCTTTCTTCAAAGCCTCCACACAATGTCACAGCTACTGAGTTTCTGCATCTCTTTGTTGACGTGGTTTAGAAGTCTCTTCTTGTGTCCAGCTGCAGTAGACCTTATCACTTCTTCAACAGTTTCTATTCGAAGAAGATCTCTATGAATATTTTCGTCCCTGTTGCATCACGGTGCGCCGATAATTTGTTCTGCAACGTTTGTATAATTGTAATGTTGGACACACTGGTGCAGCCCCGTAACTGCAAACCGTACGTCCACACCGGTCTTAGCACTTGTTTATACAAGAGCAGTTCATTGTGTCTAATTCTAATCTACCGATGAGCCAGTACATTTTTCTATACCTAACATCAAGTTATTCTTTCTTTTTTTTAATGTGTGCCTTCCAGTTTAATCTAGCACCCAATGTCATGCCAAAATACTTCATTTCATACCTAAAAGTGGCCTAGTTGATAGCGTACTAGGCTTTCACCCCGAGGACCTGGATTCGATTCCCGGCCAGGGCTTGGCATTTTCATACGCTATAAATCATCCCATCGTCTGCGTTAGCCCAAGTTTGCACAATAGTCGGACGTTAAAAAAAAAAAAAAACATACCTAAAAGGAATTATTTTAGTTAAGAAACACAGGCACTGCATTAACTATTTTGTTCGTTAAGTTTACACGAGTTGATTTAGACTCATTAACTCTATGCGCCGCTTCTTTGTCCCAGCACTGACCTTGTCAAGGGTATCTTGAAAACCTTTTTTTATTAAAATGACATTAAAAACACGAACGTAAACACATTAATTTCTACGGATTTGAAAATTCAAAACAACCGCCATTTTGAAACTGTTCATTCAGCAAAATCGATTTTTGTGCCAACTTCGAATCAAATCGGACTAAGAATGTTAATATACTTTAAGGATCCCTCAAAAAGTGATGCTGTTTTCAGGACCGGCGTTCGTTTTTTCAGTGGAAATTCGCTTCCATCACGTCAGCGAGACAGCTGCGTGCAGCGATTATATTATTTAAAAATAACAAAAGGTGCACAGTATTAACTGTAGCAATCACAAATTACGGTTTACTTGTAGTGAAGATGGTCGCACAATGGATCACTTACGTATAAAGCGAACGCTACCAACACTAGAAGTACATCCACCATTATAAAATGCGTGCTCGATATTAGTTGTTAAAGTCCAAGTAATTGAACTATCCGCCGCTAGGAACGCTGCACGCTTTAAGGACATAGAGGAAAACGTTCAGAAAATAGACAGTACTATTAACTGTTTAACTGTAGTTCAATACGCAGCCGCAAGATGCCACCCGCAGCGAACGCTCACGTATAACGATTATCATTCTAGTACGTATTCAATGATAAAACAAAAATATTATTAATTTATTTCAGAACCCGCATCTCTAATACAAGATAAACTTAAAATATAAAATTAATTGCAAAGCTTTGACCCGAACGCTTCCGTTACAGCTGTGGTGCAAAACAAAACGAAAGCAATAATTTCTGTTGTGAACGCAAAGAAAATGGCGCCGACAGACGCGAAGGGAGATAAACGCGCGGATCGGGAATGAAACGACTTCATTTCTCTTCGAAACCTTACAACACCGACTGCACAGCACTTTGCGCGACTACTGAACAGTACAAATCCACTGTCGATAAGCTGTCTGTCACAAGTCCTGTTTGTTTACTGCTAACATCTCAGCCTTGAGTTGTTTCATTTGTTTTTGCCCCCCCCCCCAAAAAAAAGAACACCCTTCCCGCCCAATAAAGCCCTTCGAGTCGTTTACGAGCTTCATTAAATCCACTTCGTTTCTAATAGGCATACACTATCACAAAATGTTTTTAAAGAAGCTTTTTCATGGTGAAAAAACGTTTGTGTAGACTACAATTACTTTAAATTTGGCAAGCAATTATAAATATCCTTATTTATAAACAAAACAAGCCGCCTCGGTGGCCTAGTTGATAGCGTACTGGGCTTTCACCCCGAGGACCCGGGTTCGGTTCTCGGCCAGGGCTTGGCATTTTCATACGCTATAAATCATCCCATTGTCTGCATTAGCCTAAGTGTGCACAATAGTCGGACGTTAATAGTCGGACGTTAAAATAAATATATATATATATATATATATATATATATATATATATATATATATATATATAAACAAAACGAACCGAATTTGATTAGCATATTTATTTCCAAGCATTTGCAAATTAACTATCTGTTTTTTAGTCTAATGACTAATGATGACCGGGGGGGGGGAATCGATGTAAAACACGCAAAACGTAAACGACAGTAACTACACAGTTCTACGAGACTGTCGTTTACCTTGCCAACTGAGCTACAAACGTTTCACTATTCTCTGATAATACGTAACTATTAATATCATTGTTTATTATCAGTGTTAATCACGCAATTAATATTCCTAGCCTCGTTAAATTAAATCAGACAGTTCGGCGTTTGGTTGTGCGATTGTTACGCAGTTTTGGCCAAACACATTCACCGATTGTTTTGAAATTTGATATGGAGGTACCATGTATAAAGCTGAATGTATGTGTAAGATTTTCCCTCATTCACTTACGTTTCAAGATGGCGGGTGAGAGTGTAGATGTAATACTAGCTGAACGGCAAAACCTATGATAATTTTTGACCGTTTCATGGTGAAAGGGCGTAAAATGTCCAACAAAGTTGTCCGGTAACATTTTTCGTATGATTACCGGTTAATTTGCCGTAAAACCTCTCTATATTTATATTTAGATAGAAATCTATATATTTATATCTATATTTATATTTATATTCTATGTCAGGAATAGAAATCATTAACTACAGCGTGGATAGTCATGAATGTTTTCACAAATACACTTTAGATACTGGATTTGGTTATTTTTGCAATTTCAGTTGTCAAATAGAAGTGCTAATTGCTCAATTATCGACTTTAATTATTGCAACGCAGTTGTATATGGGCAGACCGGAAGAAGTTTGCACAGCCCTCTATAGTCTGCCTGATTTACAATATAATCGATCTACCTATGGTATTCACACAGGTCATTCGATTCGATTATGTACTTCGATTAAATACAAATTGGACATTTTTCATTGACATTAACGACAACATGTCGTGTGCCCTTATCCTGTTATTATATCGATACTATGTTATCGATCAACCTATAGTATTCACAGGTCATTCGATTCATTATATTGTTCGATTTAATATAAATTCGACATTTTTTATTGACATTAACGAAAACATGTCGTGAGTTCCTTATTCTGTTATTACATCGATACTGTTATCGATACTGTGTTATCGATACATGTTACCGATCAACTTATGGTATTCACACGTCATTCGATTCATTATATTGTTCGATTTAATATAAATTCGACATTTTTTATTGACATTAACGAAAACATGTCGTGTGTACCTTATTCTGTTATTACATCGATACTATGTTATCGATATTGTGTTATCGATACTATGTTAATGTTATAGATCAACCTATAGCATTCACAGGTCTTTCGATTCGATTATATTGTTGGATTTATTATAAATTCGACATTTTTCACTGACATTAACGAAAAACTTGTCGCGTTTCCCTTATTCTGTTATTACATCGATACTATGTTATCGATACTATATTATCGATACTATGTTATCGATCAACCTATAGTATTCACAAGTCATTCGATTCATTATATTGTTCGATTTAATATAAGTTCGACATTTTTCATTGACATTAACGAAAACATGTCGTGTGTCCCTTATCCTGTTATAATACCGATACTATGTTATCGATACTGTGTTATCGATACTATGTTATCGATCAACCTATAGTATTCAGGTCATTCGATTCATTATATTGTTCGATTTAATATAAATTCGACATTTTTCATTGACATTAACGAAAACATGTGTGTCCCTTATCTTACCATACTATAAAGTAGCAAATGTATTTTATTATTAACCTTGTAAATGTTTTTAGGACAGCGTTTACATAACCACTGACCTTGAAATGCTTCAAGGTTACCTTCCACGTTAGACATTATTCGGACTTTCACGTATTCAGGTTTTTGGATTCCCTAATTATTCAGCGAATGTTCCACTTCATCGCCTCACGTGATTCACGTTAAACTGTTCTTGTTCAGGAGTACAAAGGCGATGCACCTGGAGACGCCTGCTGCTGTACACCGGCAACAAATCCTCAACACCTTCCACACCTCAGCATCTACCCAACACGCTGACGCACCACCACTCGTCCACCGACACTGATCTCACCACGCTGGACGCGCACGACCTGTGGATGCCGGAACCAGAACCGACGCCGTCAACGATGTCAGCGCTGCACCAGTTCGGCGCCGAGATGTTGAAGCTATCCCGTGGGTTGGAAAACGTCATGATTAAACCACCAGCGGAAATCAAAATTGACAGGTAAACAGTCCGATTTTGTATTTTCTTTTCGCGGGATTACAACCGCACAATGCGAAAAGCAGATACAGTGATGCCAATGTGTACCCTATCCTACTATACTTGAAAGTAGCCTATATACCATAAACCTTGGAAATGTTTTTAGGACAGCGTTTACATAATCACTGACCTTGAAATGCTTCAAGGTTATCTTTGGATTTTCACGATAATAAAACATCATCGTTCTACCTCAAAACATTATTTACATAGTTAACACTTCTTAATATATTTAGTTTTGGAATTAAACTGATTTACACAGATAAACTGACTTACTTTACAGCCAGGATCGCGTTGCATCTGAAAGCGAATCTATTTACAAGGTAACGCCTCGGGAACATCCTTAGACACTTCCAAATGTAACAGTTTGCGTAGGACAAGCAGACAGGCGCATGCTTACCATTGACGTGCACCGAGCAACTGTAGGTAATCTTTGAGAACAAAATACTCGAAAATTGATAGCGGATTAATTTCCCAACTCCCAGTGCTTAAACAGTAAGTGCCGAAATTTGCAAAGACGATTTAAATATACTGATACTAATGTTTCTTATAATGCCAATTTAAAAAAGTTGACGGTGGTGTATACATGAAACGGAACATTGCACGCGGACGGTTCGCTACTACTAGCCGTACCAAAAACATTGCCTGCTGCTGTAGTGACAACAGGTCAGTGTTTGCTTTCGTTTCTCATAATAAGTCCAAGATATTCAAATTTTGTTTCACTTGACGGTGTTTATCATTTTACTTCAGTAGTTCCATTAGTCTGTTGTCACGTTGTCCACAAACGAGTTCCTCAGCACTCTCCTATAGAACCGCATTTCGAAGGATTCGAGTCTTCTTTAGGTTGTCTCGATTAGCGTCCGTTCTACATAAAAGTATCGAGAAAACATAACACCCAAGGAGTCTGTTTTAATATCGATGTTAAGACAGTTTAACCATTTGACTGTTTTCTCTATTCTGCACCATATCTCCTGTGAATGGTCCCAATACTCGTTGATCATGGACGCTGTATCCTTATACAGAGTGGTAAAATACATCCTGACCCATCTAATTAAAGTTAATACACCAATACTGTTAAAGGTTTTCCACTTTAACGTCAATTTTTGGGTTAACTATGATGAACGATCAGCGTTACCGGAAACCGTGAAAGAACAGCAGTAACCGCGGCTAGAACTAACAACCTTGAACTGGTTAGAAAAACTCTACGTTCGTTTCAAATCGTATAAAAGTTTAAGAACGCGAAAGTCCTGTATTTTCAACAGAATAAAATAAAATTTAAACCCAACTAAGCTGTACCGCACAGAAATTGGCAAATTCCAACTAACAGAACGACCAAGTAATCTTTCAGCTGGTCTATACTTGACCAATATTCACGAAATTCTTTTTATATTATTCTTCTTTTCTGCTAGGATTATTATCACTGTGTTCAGTATAATGATCTGCCTTCCCTTGCTTCGTCAATTCTACTTTCGTTGACGCGTTTCGGAGAACCTCTATCTTCAATTTTTTTTTTTTTTTTTTCATTATATCTATACACTGATATATCTATGGGTATAGATATAGTTTTTGAAGATGGAGGTTCTCCGAAACGCGTAAACGAGAGTAGAATTGACGAAGCTAGGAAAGGCAGATCATTATACTGAACACAGTAATATTCACGAATATTTTATGTAAACTAGCGTACTAGCTGGGTATTGCAGAGTTCTTCGACATACGAAGGCAACTTTGGTAATTCAGGACAGAATATTTGTCTGTTTTCCGAAGTTTTATTTTTCGGCGTCTGGGACTCAGCTGATTTCCGCGGAGACTTTCACATCCGAATAAATTAATCCGCATGAACTGTCTGCCGCCGGAAACAACCATGCTATTATTTTACGTTAACACCGTCACATATATATAACGATCCCTCAAAAAGTGTCCTATAGGTCAGGATCGGCGATCATTTCGATGTCCCGGAACACCATTGAAAATGTACTGCAGAGTTTTTTCCTGACAACAAAAAATTACCTTCTGAAGCAGCTACCATTAACCATGACCTTGAAATGAGCGCCGATCCTGACCTATAGGTTACTTTTTGCTGTGTCAATTTGAAAAAAAATTGAATTTAAAAATTCAAATTTCGTTGAAAAACAAAATTTGACAACTGTCCAGCATTATTTCCAATTCAATTTGAAAGTTTAAGATACATTTACATAATGTGACTGTGAAATCGGATTTTCAATAAAGAATAACATTTAAAAAATACTGCACATTTCATCAAATTAGAGAGAGAACTGAATTTTCACTGTTTTTATTCACAGTTAATTGTCAAAAAAAAAAAAGAATAATAATAACGTAATAACCCATCTTCACTTGGAAACTTAAAAACAATAAGTAACTTTTAGGTTATGTTCATTTATACTGTTTGATGACAAAATGTGCGATGAAATAAAGATGAATACTAGAAACATATCACTAATGGATACGCATTCCAGACTAAGTCCGCTCGGCGAAGTTTCGACTCTGTCTAGGTTCGGTTTTAAAATTGAATATGCTACCCCAACGTGGTTTCAACTGGTTTTCGCCATTAAAACTAGAAGTGCATCCACTATTATAAAATGCGTGCTCGATATTAGCGACTAAAGTCCAAGTAATTGAACTATCCGCCGCTAGAAACGCTATCGCGAATTACCACGCATCCGAACGTATTATTTCTCGTTACCTAGGTTACGGTTTTTAAACACAATAGTTCCTAGAATCCGTTAGGGTAGGCCTAAATATTTATAGTAAAAGATACAAACGCGTTCTTTAAACTGACAGAACTCCGCTTCCGGGTGCCGTTCATCTTCATTCCGCCCCGCTCCACAGTTGGAGGTATCCGAGCACAGTGTGTTAACGTGATGGTTGCTCCAATAGTGCATTTTTAAATAATGACACTGATCTTTTTACATTAGCCTAACGCCAAATAATACGATACAATTCGATACACATTTCCGCGGAACATGAAAAAATCACGCTTTTTCAAACGCAAACGGCAAAATTTAATTTAAAACCGACAAAGTCACCATTAACCATTCCATAAACATAACGCAGAACACGTAAAGGTAGATTGATTATAGAAAGCTCCCTTAACTAATTAAACGCCATTAACTAATAAATGATTCCAAGCTCGGGGGCTTTAGTCTAATTAATTGCTGCATACTAAATAAGTCAAGCGAGCGGAGCGAACATGTAAAACAGTAACCAATGGAGCGCCGCCTTGAATGGATGACTTGTACCTGAGCGCGCGCGTGTGTGTGTGTGTGAAATAGCATCGGTTCTATTCATGCGAACTGTTAAGCCATTTAGTGAAAACCTTGAAGGAACCAAATACAGACTATTACTTAGTTCAGCATACACATGAAATAAAACAAGAATTAGCTCGATAATAAATTGAAGTACATTATACAGAGTAATGTAAAACACTTTAACAAACCACGAATATATATACGTAACTTATAACTAATCGCGCACGCATTGTCTTGCTGACGTGATGGTAGCCGATTTCCGAAAGCATTTTTTTAATCTTAACTTTTTTTTGAAACTTTGATTTCACAATTGCAACCACATTAAAATTCTGCGTACAGTAGCAATACGAATCTGCTTTTATAATACGAAAATGAACCCTGACCGCCGTGAAAATCGAAAACGACGATTTGATTTTTAACGCTGAATACGAAAGGTGTAATCAGATTAATTTAAGACGAAAAAGCTACGAATTCCTACAGATCTGTAAGTGCCGCCATTTTGAAACTGTTAGAATTTCGCTGCCCAAGCTTTTACCAAAATTCATAATATGTCAGTCTTAAATGTTTCTGAAAATTTCACTATCGCAAAAACTGCATAAATTAGCATTTTCAATTTTCAAAATCCGTTGAAATTTATAAATTTCATTTGACAGAGGTTCATTTCCGTATATTTCGTTAATTTAAAATGCTAATATATATATATATATATATATATCGTTTCTAAAGACGAAATAAGAGTTTAAAAAATGTGTAAGTAAAAAAAAGTACTTTCGAAAAACACTTTTTGTTAAACCAGAGCCTTCAAATTGGTAGATTTTTTTTTTTTTATTTAACGTCCGACTATTGTGCACATTTGTGCTAATGCAGACGATAGGGTTATTTACAGCGTATGAAAATGCCAAGCCCTCGCCGGGAATCGAACCCCGGTCTTCGGGGTGAAAGCCAAATTGGGTACAGCCGCTTCGGTGGCCTAGTGGATAGCGTACTAGGCTTTCACCCCGAGGACCCGGGTTCGATTCCCGGCCAGGGCTTGGCATTTTCACACGCTATAAATCATCCCATCGTCTGCATTAGCCAAAGTGTGCACAATAGTCGGACGTTAAACACAAAAAAATCAAATTGGGTAAATTTCTTTTAACGACCGTCAAACTTTCTGTATACTTCATACAGTTATAAAGTAAAAATTATCAAAAAAAAGGCGTAAACGAACACAGATGTTATTTACTTACAGCTTTTTCAAATACAGACATCTTGAATCACGTGTT
The DNA here is from genome assembly GCA_022606455.1 of Callitettix versicolor. Taxonomy (NCBI): domain Eukaryota; kingdom Metazoa; phylum Arthropoda; class Insecta; order Hemiptera; family Cercopidae; genus Callitettix; species Callitettix versicolor. The sequence goes on along the minus strand of CM040186.1, from coordinate 16,327,228 downwards.
TATTTTAACCAAAATATGAACGCCTTCGAAGACTCATTTGTAAAAGACACAAATCGGTTAAAAAAAAGCTTCGAAATGTCTTCTCAAGTAATGCAATTTGCAAGGTATAAGTAATACACGATAAAATGTATTAAGGCGTTGGATAGGCAATATATCTACACCTGTACACAGCACAACACACTGCCGTGTAGTTACATTGCCTACCCAGCGCCTTACTCTTTCAATCACTAGTTCCGCCATGTACAACAGACAAAAATTTACAATCGTTGCACGCAACTGTCTCGCTGATGTGACTCAACAAACAACGCGTGTAGGAAATACGATTACACAGTCATAAATGACATTTAAATCCGTATAAATTGGAATTTTATATTTTCAAAATTGCTCTATAAGTACAAAAAATGATTCCTGACCCTTAATTTTCATATTTTATAAATTTCAATTTTAAACACTTTTTTACGCTGATTACGGAAGTAAAACCACATTTTCAAATACGGCCGATATTTTAAAACAGTTTAACGGGTTTTTCAAAGGTTTAACGGTTTTTCAATCGCAATCAATTTACAATTAAACTTCAAAAATCACACTGAAAATAAACCTTGACCACAATTAGGTTTATTTTTAGCGAATTTCCATTTGGAATATGAGCTATTGGGCCATCATGGTAAGACCCAAACCCGGGATCTTGAAATAAGCACCGATCCTGACCTCAACGTTTCCAATTTAATTCAAGATCGATTTTGTTAATAGCTTGAATAAATTCGATAGCCAGCGAAATTCGTTCATTTTAAAAATGGAAGCCTTTCTAATTTTTAAAAATTCGTATCGTTTAAAAAAAATTAATTCAATTTCACCATCGTAATCAGCGTTAAAAATTGCATACATTAACATTTTAATAAATACCCAAAAACCGTTCAAATTAAGAAATTTAATTTTACGGCGGTCAGGGTTCATTTTCGTATTTTCAATGTGATCTGCAAGTTTAAGTTTTGAAACATCGCTTCTATCACGTCAACGGAATCATAGCATTTTCAGAGGAATTTCAACGAGAATAACGAAGGTGAAAACAGATTTTCAAAAAAAAAAGTTAAAAAATTGCCGCCATTATGAAACTGTTGGACGGATTTTATCGGGTAACGAATCGGAGTAGCAAAATCGATTTTTGTACCAAGCTCGAATCGAATAGGAACAAAACTTCGAACGAGTGGCTAAAATACACAACACACACGCACGCATAGAATTAATTATATAATTTTTAACGGTTCTCAAAAAAGAGATATACAGTTCTCGATCAGCGATAACTTTTAAACGATAATTTGCTATTAAAAAAAAAAAACAGTCAGACAGAACAGAAATGAAATATCATGTACTACTCTATTTCGATGATATACGCAGTTTTGCGTGCTGGATATACAGCTAAAGAAGGGAAGGGACTCCCGTTTTCATTAGCTCTCCTAAGCCAAGAACAAAAGCCGGGTCCATTCAAGGGGAAAATATTTTGTGCCGGGATAAAATGAATTTATGTTTTACTTTGGAGGTGTTTTCTCAGTGAAAGGAAAATACCTCCCCCCCCCGCGCAACCCGAGCCTCCACGCCAGTTAGTTGTAAGGCTTAAGTCTCGAGCGTTAATCTTTGCGTTTTCACGCAAGACATATAACTCCTACTGTTAGTATTCTTATGTGTAAATCTGAAAGCGTTCGTTCACCCAATTTTCGAATGTTTACCTTCTTTAAAACACGATAATATAATCTCAGCAGCAACTGACGTGATAGAAGCGAAATTTCTAAAATTAATTTGCCCATCTTAAACCGTTTTTGAAATTCCGACTTCACCATAGCAATCGGCACTAAAATCTCCATACACTGGTATTTTAAACTTTCAGACAGTATTGGGAATACAAAAAAAACCCTTACCGCAGACAAATTAAATTTCTTAATTTCGACGGATTTTGAAAATTAAAAAAATGCTACTTTTACAATTTTTAATACTGATTACGATGGTGAAATATTTTCAAAAAATTTTAAGACAAAAAAAATTACAGATTGTCTGCCATTTTGAAACTGTTAACGAATTTTGGTGTTCGACGAACTTGTCCAAACTAGTATCATTTACGATTTTGAATCGAATGGTACCAGACATGCGAACGTAAACGTGTTAACATATCAAGGTGCCGGGCGTGGGTATTACCACGATGGCCGCTACGATACCTCACCTTGCAACAAAAAAGAAGTTTTTAATAACGTAATTACTGGGAAGAGAAAATCACCATCCGACCACGTATAAAATTAAGAAAACGACTTTGACTTTTTATTAACAAAACCCGAGTGCAGTGTCGAAGTGAAACAATTTGTAATGAAATAAATTCAAAAGTACGCGAGCGGAATGAACAAACACTTGGCCGCGATAAAGTATAAGCCACAGTGGTTAGAAAACGCAAGGTGCGCCGGCTTAGGGTCTGGAGACAAAGCGGTTCCCGGGGGGGGGCGGCGAGGGGCTAAAATAAATAAATACAAAAAGTATTGCCTCTAGTTCCCAAGGTAACTCGTGCATACAGGGCAACAATTGATTCCCACCTCGTAATTGTAATTTCAAGAAGTACACGCTGTTAAAGGAAACCTTTTCAAGTTCTGCAAAGGAAAGTTTATCCGCGTTAAACAACACGCAAACGGAAATAAATAAATGTTGCGCGAACTTTTTCAAATTCTATTTATATCGAGTATACATAGTCAGAACACAAAGCAGGAAGTTTCCTCCCTAAAGGCATATATTTTACGCCGTTTACATTGAATATAAACGGACTAGAAATACGACCATCACTATACAAAGCGTGCTAGATATCAGAGCCTAAAGTCCAAGTAGTTGCACTATCTGCCGCTAGAAACGCTGCACGCTGCATGGCAGGAGGTGGAGACGATTGAAGAAATAGACAGTACTATTATCTATTTAAAAGTAGTTGAACACTGCAATATCCTACCAGCAGTGTTGCTCACACCTCTCATAAGGGTTATCATTCTAGTACGTTAAGGGTAAAGTCATTGTATATAAACGTACTAGAAATACGACCATCACTATAAAAAGCGTGCTAGATATCAGAGGCTAAAGTCCAAGTAGTTGCACTATCTGCCGCTAGGAACGCTGCACGCTGCATGGTAGGAGGTGGAAACGATTGAAGAAATAGACAGTACTATTATCTATTTAAAAGTAGTTGAATACTGCAATATCCTACCAGCAGTGTTGCTCACATCTCTCATAAGGGTTATCATTCTAGTACGTTAAGGGTAAAGTCATTGTGTATAAACGTACTAGAAATACGACCATCACTATACAAAGCGTACTATATTTCAGAGCCTAAAGTCCAAGTAGTTGCACTATCTGCCGCTAGAAACGCTGCACGCTGCATGGCAGGAGGTGGAGACGATTGAGGAAATAGACAGTACTATTATCTATTTAAAAGTAGTTGAATACTGCAATATCCTACCAGCAGTGTTGCTCACACCTCTCATAAGGGTTATCATTCTAGTACGTTAAGGGTAAAGTCATTGTATATAAACGTACTAGAAATACGACCATCACTATACAAAGCGTGCTAGATATCAGAGGCTAAAGTCCAAGTAGTTGCACTATCTGCCGCTAGGAACGCTGCACGCTGCATGGCAGGAGGTGGAAACGATTGAAGAAATAGACAGTACTATTATCTATTTAAAAGTAGTTGAATACTGCAATATCCTACCAGCAGTGTTGCTCACATCTCTCATAAGGGTTATCATTCTAGTACGTTAAGGGTAAAGTCATTGTGTATAAACGTACTAGAATGATAACCCTTATGAGAGCATGAGCGCTCGCTGCTGGTGGAATCTTGTGTAAAGTACAGTTAAATATATAATAGTACGTTTATTTTTTCAAATGTCTCCATCCCCTGTCCCTGCAGCGTTCGTAGTGGCAGATAGCCTAATTACCTGGATTTTAGCCACTAATATCTGCTGCATGTATTTTGTAATGTATAATAATGATTAAAATGCTAATTTATGCACATTTTAATCCTGATTGAGTGAAATCAGATTTGGAAATGCGCATCTATCACGTCAGCGAGACAGCCGCGTGCAGTGATTATATTCCATAATTACTTTATAACTGTACAGGTAAAGCAACGAAAACTTTTATTAGTTCCGAAACATTAATTAAAGTAAAACAAACAATCCTTACTTTCTGCGGCCACGACGCCGATTTCAAAAGGAACGCCCCCCCTCCTACCCGACATCCAATTAAGCCGGGCCGGGCTTAACGAAGTGTAGCAAAGAAATAAAGTCTCCGTGGGACCCGGCTGAAAGGCCGCTCGCAATTAGCTTAAAGCGGGTTATAAAATTATATTTGAAATTATACTTTGTAGCGGTAAGCTCCACAGAGATTATACAATCTTGTGTTGTCACTTAATTAGGCCACAAATTCGCTTCTAATGAGAAGGAAAACAATTCGGCGGGCAATCGAGCGGAAGTCTTTTCCCTCCGGTATAGCCTGATCCGGGGCCAGCGATTCTTGTTTAGCTGAAAGAGGCGTGCGTTCTAATTGAGGGGGGGGAGTACGAAAATTCACCCATGCTATCTAATCGTTGCGGACTACGTTTTCCTATTAATTATTGTCACAAACGTTTTCAAACTAGTTTTATCTATTATTTTGTACAATTTTTTAAAAATATTTCCGCATGTTCTTTTTAAATCCTTTGAAACTAAAAAAATGAGTTTTAAATTCCTGCATAGAATTTGTGTACGCGCGCGCGTGCTTGTAAAAAATTCTTGAAATTTTAGTGTCGTTGATTTTTCGATAAGAGAAATTTATTGGATTGTGCACACGGGCAATGCAGACGATGGGACGATTTATAGCGTATGAAAATGCCAAGCCCTGGCCGGGAATCGAACCCGGGTCCTCGGGGTGAAAGCCCAGTTCGCTACCAACTAGGCCAACGAGGCGGCTCAACATCTTATTTTAGCCGCCTCGGTGGCCTAGTGGATAGCGTACTAGGCTTTCACCCCGAGGACCCGGGTTCGATTCCCGGCGAGGGCTTGGCATTTTCAGACGCTATCATCCCATCGTCTGTCTGCATTAGCCCAAGTGTACACAATAGTCGGACGTTAAACACAAAAAAAATAATAAATAAATAAAAAACATCTTATTTCCGATTCCGAAGAAATCGTTCCAAAAACGGTTTAGAGATTTTCTTCAAAAATCAGCATTTGGGGTTGTCCAGCAAGAAAAACTATACTTTACAATTACACCGGAAGTCTTATTTCAGAGAAAATTATCCCGTTTTCCGGAGCTATTTTTGTTCTTTTTCCTCCGAAACAGCTCTAAATATTTTCACATTTTTTTTCTCTGAAGGTTCACAAAAAAATCGCTTTTTTCAACAAAAATATTATTCATGGACATTCTAAATTCGAGCGAATTTCAGTCACTCCGAAGAATGTTTTTAATAAAAATGCGAGTTGGAAAATTCTATTTCTAAATTACTCACCGCCGAAAGAAAACGTTCAAAGTAAAAACAACTTTACAAACAAGTTAGGAAATTTAAAACGAATAATTTCTGTTCTCTAATTAAAACCAAGTGTTTCCGTCTGCAATAACAACGACTTTTCAACGTCATTACGGACCATTCACCTTCTGCGATTATTTCAACTGTTTTATCCAATGTAAACATAAACTGAAATAGAAAATATTACTTTCGTACTTCCGCCAAAATAATCAAGTAAATTAACTCTCACGAAAAATATTATTCACGAAAATATAATTGACGAACAACTACTGCAGTTGAAACAACTTTACGAAAAGAAAAAAACCTATCCATTAATGTCAAACTATTGTAAATAACTATTGTAAATAAATATTAAGAGTGACCCGAAAGTAAGTTTCCAAATTTCACGAAATGAATGCAAATTAAGAAACACTGAGAAAAATCTTTTAGTTTTGCAGATACCGGCAACTTTATCAGCCAATTTTCACTCGAACGTTAGCTATTGGAGCGGCCATCATGGTAAAACCCCGACTCGGGACCTTGACATGAACGCCGGTCCTGACTTCTAAATTACATTTGGAGGGGGCGCGCGTGTGATTTAGCAACACATTACAGTACTATATTACTAATGGTCTCGTCTTATTTGCTTTCTTGTTCTGGCAGCTTATACCATTCGATCGAGTCATTGGAAAAAGAAATAGCTACAAGTGGCTTTATGACTTTTTTTGCAAAACCATACATTTTTTTTATTTATTTAACTTAAATAAAACAAAACTTTTAACAGCCGCTATTGTAAGACAGGTCGTTATACTGAACTGGTTTTTTTTTCTTAAATTAGGTATTTTCCACATTATTTAAGGTTTAAAATGTTAAGTTTCAACTCAATCGGTTTAACCACTTACAGAAACTTGACTGCTTATTGTCAATAAAGGCTGTAGAATGGGTTCCTTTCTCAATCTCTCCAGATTTCCAATAAAATCCGTATTGCTTGTTGACATTCTTGTTATACTGTTTAAGATTTTTAATTTATTGAGGTGTTTTACTTCCGTTGCAGAGAAACCGTACACAAGGAAGGCAGCAGTCAAGGCAGCTCCAACAAATCTTCGACTGAACTACCCGAGCCGCCCGTCATCATCACCACGGAAGACAAGCCGCACCGGATATCACGTAAAGGTGGATACCGCCGTCGGCGTCGCGCGTCCACCATCCACGAGCCGTGCAGCCGCAGTCTCACCAAATCCACTCTGGAGATGCGCAAACGCACCTCGAGCTACCACGAGCCTTCCAACAAGTGGACGACGAGTGAGTCTTCCTCCGCGGAAGAACCTTTAAAAAGTAGTTGCGGAAACGAAAATTTAAAAAAATCCAATGAAGCTATTCAAAACACGTGCCGCAAGCATAGCGGTGCCAGCGAAGTGGAGGTCGGCTACCAGCTGCTTCAGAGTGAAAACAAAGACAGCAACGAATCACCAAAAGATGATAAGAACAAAGAAAACGGAGACGATCCTCTGTCTTTATTACCGCCTCCGTGTACCTGTCCTTACTTCGGCGATGCCGAAAGCTCCAAGAAGACGTCGCCTAACCGCACCAGCGAAGTGGTTATTATCACGACAGACGCCAACAAACTAACACCAAAAACGCCGTACGTAAAGCGGAAATTGAGTTTTAATTCTCCGAAAATGAACGACGGAGTGGATTCGATCACAAGCTCCGAAAGTAGAAGTCCGAGTTCGTCGATGCGGTCGACAGGCAGTAGAATCAAAAATCACAAAAGACCGTCGTTCACCGGCGAGAGTAACACAGTGGTCACGTGGGAGGCGGTGACCCCCAGGCGGAACCGACGCGGAAGCTTCAGCAGCGCCGGCAGCACTGTCAGGACAATGGTACTGTCCAGCAACGACAGCTCTTCGGCGTTAAGGAAAACGCCTATACTGAGAAGATCGGCGACCGTTCGCATGCCCAGAAAAGATCTGAACAAGCCCGAAGAATCTCAGTCGGGAGTTCTGCTTCGGTACGGTTCTTCGCCGGGCATAACACGCGGCACTACGGTTCGAAGCCATCACAGCCGCAACTCCAGCGTCATGTCGAGGACGTCCTCGCGGCACGGACGCATCATCCGGCTGGAACAGAAAGCCACCAAAGTGTTGGGCGTGGTGTTCTTCACTTTCGTCATCCTTTGGGCGCCGTTCTTCGTGCTGAACCTGGTACCGTCGGTATGCGCCGAATGCGAGCGCAAAATCGACCAAGGCGTGTTCGATTTCGTCACCTGGCTAGGCTACGCCAGTTCCATGGTGAATCCCATCTTCTACACGATATTCAACAAAGTGTTTAGGCAAGCGTTCAAAAAGGTACTTCTTTGTAAATACAGGACCAAGAGGTGGAAACCGTCGAAAGCAAAATTATAAACGAATTCAATTACACAGAGAGAACGCTTTATTCTTGTTGTATGTGCGAAGCAAATAATTGCATAAGCTTTCGCAAACAATTTTTTTTTGTAAATACATAACTGTCTGTAAATGTTAGCTTAGTAAATCCTGTAAACATTGAAATGTTAAATCAATACGATACGTATAAAATTGTAAAACAAGCTGTGCAGATAAAACAAAGTGTCTATTAAAACAAAATATTAAAACACTTAAACATTCGTAGCAGACTTTGCAAGTACGCCATGTTATTCTGTAATTAGTTTTTACGCGACGAAAATCGCGTTACCTTTTCGAAACACTTTTACCTATTACGGGAGTAGGTTTTTTTGTTACACAACTGCTGCGAAATTCAGTTTAAAACGTATTTTGAAAAAGGAATTATTTACGGCATGAAATTATTTTAAGAAACAGATATTTTTAAAATAATTTAAATCAACAGGACGGACTTCGCAAAAAAAAATTCTTTATTCATTATTACTTTCTCAATATGCAACGTGACAACGGAAAGTAGAACTATCGCGAAAAAATCGTTTTTAAAAAAAATATCGAACATACCGTTTCGATAGTAAATGTACATTAGTGCTGTATAAGACCTACAACCGTATATAGGCCTACTTCTTAGTAATAACAAAAATAAAGTTTTATTTACAAATCATAACCCTGTGCACAAGATCCATTAGAATTTCTTTCAGTAGAAAAAAAAAAAAACCATCTGCCGACCTCTTGAAAATATGTAAATAAACAATTACTGTAAACAAAATAACAAATACAATAAACAAAATATAAAACAGCTGTTATTAAAAATATCTATTTTACCACTAATTCCTTATGGAAACGTTCGCCCTTGTATCTCTACCTATGCGCTTAATTAAGAAAAACACAGTTTTAAAATTCAAGATCAAGACCTTTAAAACAACCCCTCGTCCATGTTTTTACTACTTATAGAATTACATTTTGCACGGACGTACGTGTGTGTATCGCTGGTGATTTAAGCTAACATTTTTTTTTAAGCTAACTAACGGTGATTTAAGCTAACTAATTTCGCGTAAAGACGCCGTGTGCCCATTGTCGTTATACTATATTTTCTTCAAAAAAAACCACATTTTCAAACACTTTCTAGCAAAAAAACGCACAAAACTTAACAAAATCCGTTATTTTCTTGCACTATACTACCAACTTTGCCAAATACAGTCCTTTTTACAACCTACTACTGTGATATCAACATGTAATTGAAATAAGATCAGACAGCACTGGTTATAGAAATGCCACAGACCGAGGTATTGACGGCCGCAAGTGATAGAAAATCAATTATATTTATCTATTTTTTTAACAGATATTATAACAAAACCCATTCGCAAACAACTCAGTCCATTTGCAGGCAACACTGACACTTGGCTAACGTACATTCCCCTTTTCCTCTGCTCAATGAGCTCTTGCACTGGGATACGGGTCTCCCCAGGGCACCGTCCTCCTCTAAACCTGTTTAACTTGATCCGCTAAATTGAATACAAACACTTTCAAGATTTTTAGTTTTCAGGGCATAATTTACAATTTCAACAAACATCCGATTCTCCAGTCAGACGCTAGGCAGCGCTTTAACAAACGTCACAAAGCGGGCTAAAACAGAACGGTTGCAATTGTGCATCAACAATTGTGCACACTTGGACTAATGCAGACGATGGGACGATTTATAGCGTATGAAAATGCCAAGCCCTGGCCGGGAATCGAACCCTGGTCCTCGGGGTGAAAGCCCAGTACGCTATCAACTAGGCCACCGAGGCGGCTCAACATCTTATTTCCGAAGAAATCGTTCAAAAAACGGTTTTAGAGATTTTCTTAAAAAATCAGCATTTGGGGTTAACGTAACAGCTGATAACAATAGGCACGCAGCTTTCTAGTTCAGTGATTCGGGCGAATTTCTCTAAAACTAATATATTTTTTTTAACTTCACACTTTTTTGAAAGTCTGATTTGAACGTAAACATTGTTAAATTGATAAATCAACATTTTCGTATTTTAAATGGTAATTCATGCATATTTTAACGTTCACCTGCCCGTCAAACGTTTTGTTTGTTGACGCGTTTCAGACTGCCTCCATCATTCACTGAGCAAACCGTCAGTGAATTTTGTTTCAATTCGAAAATTCGGAACTGGTTTCTTTGTTTGTTACGCAGTTTTGGCGAAACGCATTGACCGATTGTTTTCAAATTTGGCCCGATGAGCCTTCTATAAAGATCGAACGACTTATGTGTAACAATTGTTCCCCATTCACCTCCGTTTCAAGATGGCGGCCTCTAATTTAACGATGACGAATGTACGCAATTTTGGTCAAACGCATTGACCGATTGTTTTGAAATCTGGCACGACGAGCTTTCTATAAAGACCGAACGACGTATGTGTAACAATTGTTCCCCATTCACCTCAGTTTCAAGATGGCGGCCTCTAATTTAACGATGACGAATATACGCAATTTTGGCCAAACGCATTGACCGATTGTTTTGAAATTAGGTACGAATGTACCTTCTGTAAAACCCTAATGACGTATGTGTAAGAATTGTTCCCCATTCACTTCCGTTTCAAAATGGTGGCCTCCAATTTAACGATGACGAGTGTAGTACGCAGTACTGACAGATTGTATTGAAATGTGGTACGAATTTACCTAGTGTAAAACCCTAATGACGTATGCGTAAGAATTGCTTTTCCATTCATTTCCGTTTCAAGATGGCAGCCGCTTATTTAACAATGACGAGTGTCGCCGTTTTGGCCGAACGCACTGACCGATTGTTTTTAATTTTGGTACGAAGGTTCCGTACATAAAACCCGAACGACATATGTGTAAAACTTTTCCCACCCACTTACGTTTCAAGATGGCGTGTGTAGTTGCTGCCTATTTCCTGTAATAATGGCTGTACGGCAAGACATAATTTTGACTGCTTCGCGGAAAAAGAGCGTAAAACTTCAAAGTTCAGTAACATTTTTTATAAATACCAGTAATTACCGGTAAAATTGTCGCAAAAGAGCGCTATCGTGTAGCGGTGGTCAGGCAATCAATTAACAATATACTGCGGGGCGAACCATTCTTTGAACTTGTAGTTTAATTTAATTAAAAACACATAACTATGAAATAAATAGTTAATAAAAAAAAAAACACGCGCATGCAGGCAATTTATAATGTTTATATTTGCTGGGGGGAAATGCTACGGGATTTCCCTTGCATATGATCGTTAGAAGTCAAGAAAGAAAACCTGTTTGCACACAAAAATCTAGTGAGACTTTTCAATCTACACAAATCACAGCTAAACACAGCCTGAACAGAGATACACGTCATTGGTTATCATCCTTTTTTAATTTTAAATCAGTACATTTCCAGAATGCGTACACCCGAAAAATCTATTTCAGCCCAATCTCAATACAATACTTCCTAAATGCGTAAAATAACAAAATAAAACGCATTTAACAGCCGTATTTAACGTATGCTAATAGATTAAAATTTACGTAACAATAAAAATTTAACGACACTTGGAAAGTTACTCAATATCGGAGCGGACGTTACGTCCTCATAGTTGGGCCTCGACAGCCCTAAAGATGTGTAATAAAAACTTTTTATAAGACCGGAATAATGTCTCTCGCCTCCACCTTGTACGCAACGTGAAATATTGAAATTTCGGGACTGCTTTTTATATTAGAAATATAAATCAGGAAAACACGCCCGCATTACGATTACATTGTTTTACCTTAAAATACACCTTCGCTTAATCACTGAAGCAGCCGATCCAATGGTTTTAAAACGTAACAAAAATAAATTATGCAAAAACTTTTTATAAAATCTGTTTTAAAGATTTAAAATTTAGTAATAAAATAATACGAGGTACAATCAAAAAGTTAACGGAATTGTTTAACGGAATATTAGACAAAAAAAGTTATGTATTCTTAAAAAACTGAAATAGCCGCCATTTTGAAACTGCTAAAGTTATTTGGCTGGTTAACGAATCGATTTTTGTGCCACGTTTGAATTGAATCGGACAAAAATTACGGAAGTGGGTGCTAAAACAAACACAAACACAAACACAAACACAAACACACACACACACACACACACACACACACACACACACACACACACGCGCGCGCGCGCGCGCGCGTATAATATTGTAACCTTATTTTCTTTCAAAATACTCTCCTGCTGCAAGTATACACTTTTTCCACCCTTTGACGAGTATAGAATTGATGGAAACAGACCTGAAAGCCGTTTTTGGAAATTTGTCTTACCCGCTTCAACGCATCTTGCGAATTAGCAAAACAATATCCCATTAATGCCACAAGTAAAAATACGGTAAAAAAATAAATTTCTCTCAATAATCGGATACGCACGTTGAGTGTACGAAAAGCTTTGTATCGGTAGGCGAGCGAGTGACCGGAAGTAATTTAAAGCGCTTAATATATTTACATCGAGTAATCTTTACAAAACCATCCACTATCGCTACAACTGAACGTTGATCTGAAATTTACTAAAAAAAACCACTCGCAAGAAACGTCTTCGCAGCAACGCGGCGCCGGAATTTCCGTAATGTCAAATTACTTCGAAAATTCCACAGAAGAGGCCGCTCTTAACACGTGTACAACATCTTTATTAACAGCCGCCACTTTAATCAAGTCTGTATTTTGTACGTGAATCCTATCGTGTACTGTACCTCCTAATCTAGCAATATTTGTGTACTGATCGCTTTTCTATTCGTTTTTCTTTGGTACAGATTCGTATACTTGCTAATTTACGAGATTTTTAACACCGATTACAACGATGAAATTGCATTTTTTTAAATATTAGACAAAAAAAGTTATGAATTCTTAAAGAACTGAAATAGCCGCCATTTCGAAACTGTGCTAAAGTTATTTTGCTGGTTGACGGATCGATTTTTGTGCCACGTTTAAATTGAATCGGACAAATACACACACACACACACACACACACACACACACACACACACACACACACACACACACACACACACACACACACACACACACACACACACACACACACACACACACACACACACACACACACACACACACACACACACACACACACACACACACACACACACACACACACACACACACACACACACACACACACACAGACACACACGCGCGCAAGCGCGCACGCGCGCACACACACACACACACACACACACACACACACACACACACACACACACACACACACACACACACACACACACACACGCCTGGAGGTTTTTGTAGTACCTTAAAATGGAAGTACTATCGTACAAAATCAAGAAAGACTTTCAGGAATCAACACCAAATTAAATTTAAAATGTCTGCAGTTTTACTTTCCCAACTGGAAAATTTAGCTAAAAAATTAATACCTTTCAAACAGTTTATCAACGACATCCAACCTCAGCCCTAATTACCGGTATGAACGAAACGATTTCAAATCTTGAAAACACGATTACACATGATTTTTCCTTTACATTTCTGCCGTTCTACGAGATTCGCTTTGTTCCTTGCAACGAGCGACGGATATTAAAATATACCACTTTGCCAATTAACGCGCGCCGTGGGTGTACGCGGGCGAAGAAGTTGATTAAGTTTTGCCTTGTCACATCGGAGCGTTAGGAAGTCGGGCGTCAAGGAAGCCCCGTACTTGGGTGCTCACACTAATTTCAGTGTACTTTTAAGCGTGAATAAAGCGAATTAGAAATGCTCGCACAAGCCGCGGGCAGTTTTTACTTTGTCATTTAGCCTGTTTGCTATAAGGATCATATAAGGACTAATTATATGGACTTACAGAAATAAAGGCCCGAACTATAACCTTCCAGTGGGGGTGGTATTCAAAACTGTAACCTGAAAAACTTTTATTATACAAACAATTGAATATTTAATTCCAAATTTTATTTTGAAAAAGTACAAAATTGTAGTAAAGCAATAAAAAAAATCAGCAACTACATTCTCAAACTTGTATCAGAAAACGTCATCTTGAAATTGAAGTGAACGGGAAAAAATTATACGGGCAGTTTTTACTTTGCCATTTAGTCTGTTTGCTATAAGGACCACAGCCTAGCTAATTATATGGACTTACAGAAATAAAGGCCCGAACTATAACCTTCCAGTGGGGGTGGTATTCAAAACTGTAACCTGAAAAACTTTTATTATACAAACAATTGAATATTTAATTCCAAATTTTATTTTGAAAAAGTACAAAATTGTAGTAAAGCAATAAAAAAATCAGCAACTACATTCTCAAACTTGTATAAGAGCACGCCATCTTGAAACTGAAGTGAACGGGAAAAATCGTAAGTCTTTCAGGATTTATACAAGATAACCGAATTTCAAAACAATCGGTCAAAGCGCTTGGCTAAAACTGTATACAATCGTTACTGTAAATCAGAGGCCACAATTCTGAAAAGGAAGTACGGTTATACATAGCCTACATCATTTTGGCATTATACACAACATCTTCGTACCAAATTTCAGAAAAATTTGTTAATAACTTTGACTAAAACTGCGTGCATTCGTCCTTGTATTTCCAATGCCGCCATCTTGAAACGGAAATGAATGGGAAAAGCCTTACGGTAAATCTTTCTGGATTTATTCGAGGTACCTTCACACCCAATTTCAAAACAATAGGCCAATGCATTTGATTAAAATTGCGTACACTCCTCATCGCTAAATCAGAAGCCGCCATCTTGAAACGGAAGTAAATGGGGAAAAGGTTTACCTTTAAGCCTTATGCAAGCTTCATACGTATCAAATTTCAAAACAATCTGTTGATACCTTTGACTAAAACTGCGTGCATTCCTTTTTGTAAATCCTATGCCGCCATCTTGAAACGGAAATGAATGGAAAGTCTTACAGTAAATCTTCGGACTTTTTACAAGGTACCTTTATACCGAATTTCGAAACAATAGGCCAATGCATTTGATTAAAACTGCGTACACTCCACATCGCTAAATCAGAAGCCGCCATCTTGAAACGGAAGTACATGGGGGAAAACATTTGGGCCTTATACTTCATACGTATCAAATTTCAAAATAATCTGTCGATACCTTTGACTGAAACTGCGTGCATTCATTCTTGTAAATACGATGCCGCCATCTTGAAACGGAAGTGAATGAGAAGTTACATATATGAATGGTGGAAAGTACATGGGGGAAAACATTTGAGCCTTATGCAAGCGTCATACGTATCAAATTTCAAAACAATCGGTCAATATGTTTAGCTAAAACAGCGTACACTCGTTATTGTAAAACAGAAGCTGTCATTTTAAAACGGAAGTGAAAATGAAAAAAATCTTACACATAAGTCGTCTAGGTTTTATACAAGTAGGCGAGCGTGTAGCAAATCTTACACATAAGTCGTCTAGGTGTTATACAAGTAGGCGAGCGTGTAGCAAATCTTACACATAAGTCGTCTAGGTTTTATACAAGTAGGCGAGCGTGTAGCAAATCTTACACATAAGTCGTCTAGGTGTTATACAAGTAGGCGAGCGTGTAGCAAATCTTACACATAAGTCGTCTAGGTGTTATACAAGTAGGCGAGCGTGTAGCAAATCTTACACATAAGTCGTCTAGGTGTTATACAAGTAGGCGAGCGTGTAGCAAATCTTACACATAAGTCGTCTAGGTGTTAAACAAGTAGGCGAGCGTGTAGCAAATCTTACACATAAGTCGTCTAGGTGTTATACAAGTAGGCGAGCGTGTAGCAAATCTTACACATAAGTCGTCTAGGTGTTATACAAGTAGGCGAGCGTGTAGCCGCTAATTAGACGTACAGAAATCGAAAAGGCGACGACCAAGCAAGCAGAGTCTCTGAATCCGAATGACATTAATTTTTTATTTAAAGTGGTAGACATTTGTCAGAAACGCGATGTTAGTCAAAAATTGCAAAACAAAATTTTTAACGTTTTTTCAACTTTAATTCGCGATAATTTCGGTAAATTATAATATTTTTTTATGAAACTTTGGCAGCGCAAATTTCAAAGATTTCTGGAGAACCTAACGGTTTCCCGAAGCGTTTTTATCAATTTTTGTCAAAGATACGGGTTCTTTAAGATTTTGCTCCCGGTATTCGAGACCGGAACATTCACCGCCAAAACTTAAGAAACGAAGTTTCGAATTTTAATTTTTAACCCACACAGTTATAAAATTGAAGGTACAAAGAATAGTTTCAGCTCTTCATATGCGACAGGCCAGAAGTTATTCAATTTTGAAAATCGACAACGCTCGGCGCACGGTAAGCGCAACTGAAGGTGCCACGACGCTGACATCAATTGCTTGATAATTTTCGATGCTGATATCAGTTGCTCGATAAGTTTTTTCGGAGTTTCTTCGCATTTATATTTATGATTCAGCGATCCCAAACATTTTTTTTTTTTTTAACGTCCGACTATGTGCACACTTGGGCTAATGCAGACGATGGGGTGAATTATAGCGTATGAAAATGCCAAGCTCTGGCCGGGAATCGAACCCAGGTCCTCGGGGTGAAAGCCCAGTATCAACTGCGCCACCGTGGCAGCAAAAAAAAAAAAAATTCAGAGACTCTGCTTAGTCCGGTTGATACCTTGTCATTTTTGTGGTGGATCACGCTCGCCAAAAAGTACCTCCGTAACAAAAATTTCAAAACAATCGGTCGACGCGTTCGGCCCAAACTGCGTAACAAACCAAAAGCCGAACGTTCGAGTTAAAACAGACCTCAATTCGCTCGACCAGTTAAAAATGTTTCTATTTTCCGAGTTCTCACAAAACGGCATCGATTAACGAGAGTAGTATTTTATAAACAGGCCCCCCCTCCGCCCCAAAATTTAATTAATACGAATCTTTGCTTCCAAACAAGTAGCCTACAAATACAGTACACGGACGAATGGGATTGAATACGATCGGGGAGTTATAAAGCATACAATCCTTGAATGTAAATATCCCTTTGATTTTTATACTTTGCACATCTTTTTGCAAAAAAAAAAAATGAAGTTTATATCTCCTAATTTTATTTTCCCCGGCTCTGGATCGGCAGGAGAGGGGGGGGAGTAACAGTCGGGATTTTATGTTTTCCGCCGTTTTTGATTGAATTCTACAAACCGACTGAATAGGGGATGGGGGGGAGGGGTGGACAGATCAGGTGAACGCTTCTCTTCAAGGATTTATACACATCATCGGTATACAGTTAAAACACACAAACTTTCCCGCGTTCTATTCAATTATTTAAGAAGGCGTAGAAAAAACATGCACAAACTTTTCTTTCCGGATAGAAAACTACAAAAAAATCACAATCACAAAATCCAATCGTATCTCGATGAGGCACCAACATGTCTCGATGACGTGATGGGAGCGAATTTCCACAGGTAATTTTTTTTTTTTTTACCCTCGTTTTGGAACAATACTTTCACCGTCTGAACACAGCATTTAAACTTTCAAATTCCACTGAAAATGCGAATACGAACCCTGAACGCCGCCAAATTAAATTTCCTAAATTCAATGAATTTTTAAAATTCAAAATGATAATCTATTATTGCTCTAACTTTGATCACAATATAGAAATCAGGTTTCCAAACAATTTTAAGAAAAACAAATATTTTATTATTAATTTTAAAAACTTTAAATTGTCAAAATTTTTAAACTTAGTTGGTTAACGAACTAGTCCATAATATTATCGTAATTGATTTTTGCGTTACGTTTACGTTAGGTTTGAAACATCGGATTAAAATTGCGAACGTAAGCGTGCTAAAACACACACGCACGCGCGCGCGCTCACACACACACACACACACACACACACACACACACACACACAACAATAACAGCAACACCATACGGGCCTACGCGTCGTTTTATAATTTAAAAAAACCTTCAAAAAGAGTCTTTCGTGTTTTAAAATCGAAGCTCACTTTACGATCGCTGAATACAAACGCACTATAATGATAACCCTTATGAGAAATGTGAGCGCACACTGCTGGCGGCATCTTTCGGCAGACTGTTCAACTACAGTTAAAAAGATAACAGTACAGTTTGATTTTCTTAAACGCCTTCCCAAACTGTCCTTGCAGCACGCGGCGTTCGTAGCGGCAAACAGTCTGCATTCTAACGGTAAAGATCACTTTCAAAAGTGAAGTCGATAAAAACAAAACAAACCTAATGGCTGTCAGGGTTTATATTTTTAGAATAAAAAGCAATGCGTAAGACCGTACGTCTGAGATGCTGATTTCAGCTGGGCAATGCATTTTTAAGTAATAGTTCAAAGAACAGCAGACCTCGCAGTATATTCTTGATTTAATATGAAAAACGCTCTAACGTGTGCCGACAATTTAACCGGTAACCGTAATATTTACAAAAACTGTTACTGTATTGAAAATGTTATGCTCTATCTCCATAAAGCGGTCAAAATTATGATAGGTTTTGCCGTTCAGCCAGTGTTATTACTGGTAATAACCAGCAACTGCACTCGCAACGTTGAATCGAGCCAGCCATCTTGAAACGGAAGTGAATGTGGAAAAAATCTTATACATGTCTTTCAGGTTTTTTACAAAGTACCTTCGTACCAAAGTTCAAAACAATCAGCCAATGCGTTTTTTTTCTAAAACTGTCTGTAATCGTTACTGTAAAAGAGGCCGCCATCTTGAAACGGAAGTGAATGTGGAAAAAATCTTATACATGTCTTTCAGGTTTTTTACAAAGTACCTTCGTACCAAAGTTCAAAACGATCAGCCAATGCGTTTTTTTTTCTAAAACTGTCTGTAATCATTACTGTAAAAAAGAGGCCGCCATCTTGAAACGGAAGTAAATGTGGGAAAAATCTTATACATGTCTTTCAGGTTTTTTACAAAGTACCTTCGTACCAAAGTTCAAAACGATCAGCAAATGCGTTTTTTTTCTAAAACTGTCTGTAATCGTTACTGTAAAAAAGAGGCCGCCATCTTGAAACGGAAGTGAATGTGGAAAAAATCTTATACATGTCTTTCAGGTTTTTTACAAAGTACCTTCGTACCAAAGTTCAAAACGATCAGCCAATGCGTTTTTTTCTAAAACTGTCTGTAATCGTTACTGTAAAAAAGAGACCGCCATCTTGAAACGGAAGTAAATGGGAAAAAATGTTATACATACGTCACTTGGGATTTATGAAAGATGTCTTCGTAACGAATTTCGAAACAATCGGTCAATGCGTTTAGCTAAAACGGCGTATAATCGTTATTGTAAAAAAGAGGCCGCCATCTTGAAACGGAAGTGAATGTGGGAAAAATCTTATACATGTCTTTCAGGTTTTTTACAAAGTACCTTCGTACCAAAGTTCAAAACGATCAGCCAATGCGTTTTTTTTTCTAAAACTGTCTGTAATCGTTACTGTAAAAAAGAGGCCGCCATCTTAAAACGGAAGTGAATGTGGAAAAAATCTTATACATGTCTTTCAGGTTTTTTACAAAGTACCTTCGTACCAAAGTTCAAAACGATCAGCCAATGCGTTTTTTTCTAAAACTGTCTGTAATCGTTACTGTAAAAAGAGGCCGCCATCTTAAAACGGAAGTGAATGTGGAAAAAATCTTATACATGTCTTTCAGGTTTTTTACAAAGTACCTTCGTACCAAAGTTCAAAACGATCAGCCAATGCGTTTTTTTTTTCTAAAACTGTCTGTAATCGTTACTGTAAAAAAGAGGCCGCCATCTTGAAACGGAAGTGAATGTGGAAAAAAGCTTATACATGTCTTTCAGGTTTTTTACAAAGTACCTTCGTACCAAAGTTCAAAACGATCAGCCAATGCGTTTTTTTTCTAAAACTGTCTGTAATCGTTACTGTAAAAAAGAGAACGCCATCTTGAAACGGAAGTAAATGGGAAAAAATGTTATACATACGTCACTTGGGATTTATACAAGATGTCTTCGTAACGAATTTCAAAACAATCGGTCAATGCGTTTAGCTAAATCGGCGTATAATCGTTATTGTAAAAAAGAGGCCGCCGTCTTGAAACGGAAGTAAATGGGGGGAAATCTTTAACAGCTTTACACAACGTACTTTCGTACCAAATTTCAAAACAACGCGCTTGGCCTAACAAACACACAAACTAAATTCCGATCGTTCGTGTTTGAAACAGACAACTCACTTCGCTCGACCAGTAAAGTTTGTTGCCTAGCGGAGAAAAATAAAATTAATTACCAGCCAAGGTCGGCAGCCAGCCTCGCCCAAGTAAACGCATCGGATATGATTGTCGGCAATAAAATGCTTGGCCATAAAACCGGCTATTAAACGGCACTACAGTGAAAGCTCACTTGCTGGGCGATTCCAAACTAATAACTCTGCACAAATATTGCCGAAACCTTATTACTTTCAAAACCGTTTACCGAGATAAGTTTTCCCACAAATATTACTTTCTGATTGTCAGAGTTGACTGACAGTATAGCGTGTCGTGACCACTAAACGTCCGTGCTTCAGAAAAATTTAAAGCGGGCTTTAATTAAAGGTAACCAGAATTGATATTTTCAATTACGGGTTCAACGGTACGTCCAAATACGTCCGGGGAACCTCACCGCTGACCCTGGAAAACCCGAACTTTACACTGGGTACAGAGAATCGTAAAGACGCAGACAGGCTGGTTAGAACCGGATCCGCATGAGTTCATTAAACCTGAACCGTTGGTTTCGTTTTTATCGACTTCACGTTTGAAAGTGATCTTTACCGTTAGAATGCAGACTGTTCGCAGCTACGAACGCTGGCATGCTGCAAGGACAGTTTGGGAAGGTGTTTAAGAAAATCAAACTGTACTGTTATCTATTTAACTGTAGTTGAACAGTCTGCCGAAAGATGCCGCCAGCAGTAAGCGCTCACATTTCTCATAAGGGTTATCATTCTAGTACGTTTATATTCAGCGATCATAAAATGAGCTATTTTATCACACGAAAGGCTCTTTTTGGAGGTTTTTTTTAAATGATAAAAACGACTGGTATGCCCGTATGTTGTTGTTATTGTTGTGTGTGAGTGAGTGCGCGCGCGCGCGTGCGTGCGCTCTTTTTGGAGGTTTTTTTCATGAAGGATTTCTGTGCGTCTGGTTTTGTCGGCTACCAATATTTAAATCTACAAACACCAAGAAAGATGGGATAATATTACAGACAATTCCCATATTAAGCATATTGTGAAATAGGTTCTTCTAAGTGAACGTCTAGGGATACCAGGTAACTCAGAAAACCCATGGGAATCATTAGGGAGTGCAGTTGCCTGATGGTGCAGGAGAGATAAGGTATACCGCGTAAACATTTTGTCGGCTGCAAAGGGAAGAAGAGGGAACTACATGTTACACAATCTATGATGATGAAGCTTTTTCCAGCAAAGAGTGCTTTGCTACCAGAACCTCCAGCAGAATGGGTTACACTACTCACTAAGAGAACCACTAAGAAAGACGGGATAATATTACAGACAATTCCCATTTTAAGCATATTGTGAAATAGGTTCTTCTAAGTGAACGTGTAGGGATACCAGGTAACTCAGTAACTCAGAAAACCCATGGGAATCATTAGTAAGTACTGTTGTAGCTGAAGAGATTAGGTATACCACGTAGAAACGTTTTGTTGGCTGCGAAGGGAAGAAGAGGGAACTAGATGTTATACAATTTATGATGGCGAAGCTTTTTCCAGCAAAGAGTGCTTGGCTTCCAGAATCTCCAGCTGAATGGGTTACATTACGCATTAAGAGAACCACTCTAACTAGTAATTCAAAGAACAGTAAACCTCGCACTATATTCTAATGATATACAGAGCGCTCCACGACAGCGCTGGTAACTTTGTCCGCCAATTTAACCGGTAACCGTAATATTTACGAAAAACGTTACCGGACAAACTTTATTGGAAATCTTACGAATCGGTCGGAATTAATACAGTTTAACGTTGAGCCGGTATTACAGGAAATAACCAGCATCACTCTCACGTTGAATCGGAGTCCGCCATCTTGAAACACAAGTGAATATGGAAAACTCTTACGCATACGTCTTTCGGGCTTTTTACAAAGTACCACCGTACTGAATTTCAAAACAATCGGTCAATGCGTTTGGCCGAAACTGCGCGGCAAACACAATCCAAACGGCGAACGGTCGAGTCAGATCCTACCAATAAAGTAGAATCCAAGAGACAGAATACTAAGTCTGCGCAAATTGGATTTTTGTGATCGCGGTGTTTAGGGGTCACAGAATCTCATACCTTCAAACAACCAATAAATCAATAACGGATAGGCTACAGCTTATTTTAATGTAACAAAAGTGTTTCTAAAACTTCTTAAGGTGCACGGATAAACTCTTCTTTTAAGCGATCGATTTTCTTGCAATGCTCGAGTATAAATCCGCTCGAACGAAACAACAGAAAATCAAAAACCTTTTTACTCGAGAAACACAAAAGTACGTCCTCCCCACCTAGATCGTATTTTTTAATACGAACAATTTATCCCGAACGGGTGCAATGGAATGTGCACCGATACTGATTTAGATCAACTTTTGATTCAAATCAGACGAAAACACATTGCTTACGGCAACAGTTTACACACAGCCGAAATCCGGTAACTGGTACCAAATTGTGGCCCAGATTTTTGTTGGGTGACGAACCTCTCTACGCTATTACAAAAATCGATTACTGTGCCAAAAGTTTCAATCAATCGGACTAAAATTACGAACGTCAGAAAGTTACCCAACGCTCACGCTCATTTCAAGGCCCCGGGTCTGGGTTATACCATAATGGCTCATTTTCCAATGGAAATTCGCTAAAAACCTATAAAAATAATTATCCTAATTGAACACAGTATTAGCCTATATTTAGAACGAACGTAGCGCGCTCGCTTTCCCAGTTAACACCAGAAACCTAACGTAAAAACGCCTGCGGGGCTACAATGTGGTGGTTTTGTCAACCGTACCTCGTGGCGGGTGAAGCGGTAACACGTTGCCCGGATTATCCCAAATTTCGCCACTCTACGCGAAACACAAAGGCAAGGAAATAATAGACGCCATTTAAGCTGACGTAAAATATGAATTGTAGGAATGCGGGGCGGAGTCGGGGAGGGCGGCACTTTAACCGCCGTCAAATACTTTATCTCGGCCGGCCCGCATTTTTATTTTACAACTTTTCTTTTACTCGCTTCCAACTAGTTAGTCGGATTCATAAACCTAAGTTATAACTATCATTTTTTTTTAAAGTCGGAAAATATTACGCATAAGTACAGCAAACCTTGCTTTTTACTGACTGTATCTCCATACAGCCGGAGGTAGTCTGACCAAGTGCCCTGATTGTGTTTTTGTTCAGTTTTATAAAAAGTAGGGTCTCCAAAAACTCAGCAACGCCTGTAGTACGTTTACACAGTGCCCTTCTTTCCAGCAATATGAGGCATGCAATAAAACGCAAGCATAAGGCAAATAAAGGCGAATGCGTCATAAAGCGTTGAAAACAATAGGCCCTTCGTATCAAGGTTTCTCGTGCAACCAACGTGCTAAAACAAGGTGCATGCGTCATAATGCGGTGCAAACAACAGGCGCATAGTGTCTGGGTTTCTCGTGCAACAAACGTGCTAAAACAAGGTGCATGAGTCATAATGCGGTGCAAACAATAGGCGCATCGTGTCTGGGTTTCTCGTGCAACAAACGTGCTAAAACAAGGTGCATGAGTCATAATGCGGTGCAAACAATAGGCGCATAGTGTCTGGGTCTCTCGTGCAACAAACGTGCTAAAACAAGGTGCATGCGTCATAATGCGGTGCAAACAATAGGCGCACAGTGTCTGGGTTTCTCATGCAACAAACGTGCTAAACAAGGTGCATGCGTCATAATGCGGTGCAAACAATAGGCGCATAGTGTCTATGTTTCTTGTACAACCAACGTGCTAAACAAGGAGCATGCGTCATAATGCGGTGCAAACAACAGGCGCCTCGTGTCTTGGTTTCTCGTGCAACAAACGTGCTAAAACAAGGTGCATGCGTCATAATGCGGTGCAAACAATAGACGCACAGTGTCTGGGTCTCTCGTACAACAAGCGTGCTAAAACAAGGTGCATGCGTCATAATGCGGTGCAAACAATAGCCGCACAGTGTCTGGGTCTCTCGTACAACAAGCGTGCTAAAACAAGGTGCATGCGTCATAATGCGGTGCAAACAATAGGCGCACAGTGTCTGGGTTTCTCATGCAACAAACGTGCTAAACAAGGTGCATGCGTCATAATGCGGTGCAAACAATAGGCGCACAGTGTCTATGTTTCTTGTACAACCAACGTGCTAAACAAGGAGCATGCGTCATAATGCGGTGCAAACAACAGGCGCCTCGTGTCTTGGTTTCTCGTGCAACAAACGTGCTAAAACAAGGTGCATGCGTCATAATGCGGTGCAAACAATAGACGCACAGTGTCTGGGTCTCTCGTACAACAAGCGTGCTAAAACAAGGTGCATGCGTCATAATGCGGTGCAAACAATAGCCGCACAGTGTCTGGGTCTCTCGTACAACAAGCGTGCTAAAACAAGGCGCATATATCATAATAATTAATCAGTTTATAACCCTACTGTTGACAGTTACTCTGTCTAAGTATAATAATAAATATTTGTGATTCTGAAATTCAAAATTTTGAATAGGTCATATACATTAAATAATTTAACTGCACAAATTTAGAAAATACACACTTCTTAAATTAACAAGAACAATAAACATAACCTCAATTGAAATGATATTGAAACTATTGTGCGAAATAAGTAGTCACTTCCAGTCTGGATATGTACAAGAACATATGCTGTGAGGTATGCATTACGGATCAAGCGTGACGCGAAAGCAAATGTTTATACCCATGTTTTATCAACCGCGACCATACAAGTTTTCACTTCACAAAATACAGTTTATTAACCACTAAAAATAATAATAATAATAATAATGTGTAATAAAATGTTCACTAGAGTGCGCGTATGGGTGTGTTAGAGCGTTCCGTGACGGCAAACTTAATTTTTCCTCGTGCAGAACATACACCTATACCCGGCGGTAGTCACTTCAAAAAACACCTTATAAATGACCCAGAGATCAGATTTTATAAATATTGTTTTAATCGTCCATTAAACGTTGCCCAATACGTAGTCCTATAAGTATCCAAGCAAAACGTAAGTGTATTTATTACTATTCCGTAGAATATACGTCTACTTCGCGAAATCGACTTTATAACTTTAAGCGCTCTGGCAAACAGTAACGTGTGACAAGTTTTTTTTACGCACCATTCATTTGTCAATGGCAGGACAACAACTTCTGAAGTGCTTTGAAGGGGGTAGTTTAACACGCCCTTTTCAATGCACAGCGTCTACGCAAAACGGAGGCCGAGAACACCCTGCTCGAGTCACTTTTGTCACCTTCCCTTAACGAGGCCATTGAGCGTCTTCTACTTTAAATGAATGCATTTGTCATCGACCCACGCTTCCACTAGCTCTGGTTCAATTTAACCTGAACTTGATTTAAACCTGTTCTCCCGTTTAAACGATGTAACTTTGTATTGCGCTGAACTTTGTTCTGGGAGAAAACGTTCGACGTCAGCCGACAGTAAATAAATGCCACCAACACACACGTATAAATTTATCGGTTTAGAAATGTTTCAAATACTGACGTGACGGAAGCGAATTTCGGAAATAAC
The DNA here is from genome assembly GCA_022606455.1 of Callitettix versicolor. NCBI lineage: Eukaryota > Metazoa > Arthropoda > Insecta > Hemiptera > Cercopidae > Callitettix > Callitettix versicolor. The sequence goes on along the minus strand of CM040186.1, from coordinate 16,301,673 downwards.
AATCATTTTATCAGCTAACCCTGTTTTTAAACTCTCATTTCACCACCATTTTAGAATTTTTCAAATGATATTTCAATCGATGCCACGTAATGTAAGCAGTATTACTAATACATCACGATAATGTCTATTAGTTCGCGAGATATATTGAAATTTGCAAGTGAACATGACTCCGGCAGAGGAAGCTGAAATGAGCAGCTTCCCCACCGTACCCCTAGCTCATACTGCTCTCATTCATCTACTCAAGACACACGTAACACACATTCACTACTCTACATAACCTGGCTAACTGAAATGTAAAGCAACCCGTGCGGATGGAGTGAATGACACCAGCTCTTGTATCAATCGGAGTCCTGTATGAGCGGACATAATTTCCCTAGCTACTCATGTTACTATGAGTACGAATGTAAATGGAATGTCACAATACAATAGTTGACTAAATGGGGTACAACCTCCTTGATTAGGGCGAAGAGAAACTGAAAGACTTAGCAGAGCAAGCATCTGCCAGTTCCTCAATAATAGATTGGGAAGTTACCAAACAGATGTGAGGAAGTCACCCACCTTGAATCCCGTCCAAGTCCTAGACTTTATGAGAAGACGCTGAGCATTTCAGAAATACAGAAAGCGGACACAATAGATAACACAAGTCGCAGTACAATAAAATAACCACAGATAATTCATTCAAGCAACAATGACAACTGTAAGACATTATTTTTATGTTTTTTCCGTAATTAACTAATCAGTGTTTTGATAAAATTTTCGAAATAGATCTCAATCGACGTGGCGTGATGTATTTGTTTCCATTTATAACATAAAGCCATTTTTTCAATCCCGTCGAATGACGTTACAACCGAGTTGCTGTATCACAAATTTGACCGAAATCCGTTGAAACGATTTTGACAAAACAAACCACCCGTTTATATTCCAGCTTCCGCAGAGGTGTGTTCACGACGATAACGAGACACACGTTTACGCTGGCTGCATTTTACCCAAGTTAAACTAAATATTGTTCAAACCGTACACAAATGTTTTCTGTTTGCATACTAACTACGCTTACCCATAAACACACGCTAAACAGACAAGTTTGGTTTGTAATCGATTATATGACGGACAAAAAGGACGGATCCGTTATCGATAAGGATCGGTTCGGCACCTATTTTCCAGTCCATCAAATCTTTCTATACTTGCAAAGCTAGAAAAGGAAAAAGAATTTTTTTGTTTCAATAAATTTATTTAACAAAAGAAGCATTTGTTGTTGTTTACACACTTCATTCGACTATTATTGTAACTCTTAAAAAAATCCTTTGTGATGTAAAAAATGTCTAGCAAGTAGTACACATTATCAGCGAAACAAATATAGTGTATTTTTGTTATGAAAACTTATACCACAATTTCTGGCGAGTTATGTTGTTTTAGTATAAAATGCTATTTACTTTTACTTGACACTATTACATATTTGGTTTTGTTTCTATTTATAAGCATCATATGTTGTTGTTTACACACTTCATTCGACTATTATTGTAACTCTTAAAACAATTCCTTTGTGATGTAAAAAATGTCTAGCGAGTAGTACACATTATCAGCGAAACAAATATAGTGTATTTTTGTTATGAAAACTTATACCAAAATTTCTGGAGAGTTATCTTGTTTTAGTATAAAATGCTATTTACTTTCACTTGACATGATTACATATTTGGTTTTGTTTCTATTTATAAGCATCATATGTTGTTGTTTACACACTTCATTCGACTATTATTGTAACTCTTAAAAAAATCCTTTGTGATGTAAAAAATGTCTAGCAAGTAGTACACATTATCAGCGAAACAAATATAGTGTATTTTTGTTATGAAAACTTATGCCACAATTTCTGGCGAGTTATCTTGTTTTAGTATAAAATGCTATTTACTTTCACTTGACATGATTACATATTTGGTTTTGTTTCTATTTATAAGCATCATATGTTGTAGTTTACACACTTCATTCGACTATTATTGTAACTCTTAAAACAATTCCTTTGTGATGTAAAAAATGTCTAGCAAGTAGTACACATTATCAGCGAAACAAATATAGTGTATTTTTGTTATGAAAACTTATACCACAATTTCTGGCGAGTTATGTTGTTTTAGTATAAAATGCTATTTACTTTCACTTGACACTATTACATATTTGGTTTTGTTTCTATTTATAAGCATCATATGTTGTTTACACACTTCATTCGACTATTATTGTAACTCTTAAAAAAATCCTTTGTGATGTAAAAAATGTCTAGCAAGTAGTACACATTATCAGCGAAACAAATATAGTGTATTTTTGTTATGAAAACTTATATCACAATTTCTGGCGAGTTATGTTGTTTTAGTATAAAATGCTATTTACTTTCACTTGACACTATTACATATTTGTTTTTGTTTCTATTTATTAGCATCATATGTTGTTGTTTACACACTACATTCGACTATTATTGTAACTCTTAAAAAAATCCTTTGTGATGTAAAAAATGTCTAGCAAGTAGTACACATTATCAGCGAAACAAATATAGTGTATTTTTGTTATGAAAACTTATACCACAATTTCTGGCGAGTTATGTTCTTTTAGTTAAAATACTATTTACTTTCACTTGGCATGATTACATATTTGGTTTTGTTTCTATTTATAAGCATCATATGTTGTTGTTTACACAATTCATTCGACTATTATTGTAACTCTTAAAACAATTCCTTTATGATGTAAAAAATGTCTAGCGAGTAGTACACATTTCCTGTGAAACACAGTGTATTTTTGTTATGAAAACCTATTTCCTAGTAAGTTCTGTTGTTTTAAAAAAATGTTATTTAAAAACACCATCATGTCGTGTATATTGACATGATTATATATTTGCTTTTGTATATCTTCAGAAACTGTTAATGTATTATTTTTTAATAGAAAAACCATTATAAACGCACAATGTACTCTAAGCCTATGCCTGTACTATCATACATGGAACCAATATTAATGTTGTACTCCGCATAATTCGGGTAGCCTCTATTGTACCAATATATGTCAACAACCAAAAACGTACATTGTAACATTAGAAATAAACCATGGGTACTGTATTGTGTTTCATTGAACTACCTTTCTCCACGAGAGTACTGACCGACTCACTTGACAAATTATTCGTGCTTTCTTGTAAATTTCAAACGAGTGCAGCTGCAGATTACAAATCCTTTTAAGAACGTGTTCACGGAAATTCAGCTGAAATATGTTTAGCAATGTTTTTATCAGTGTCTATCAGCTCCCTTAAGCAAAAATCAGGGACTTTTTGGGGGGACATTACAAAAACTTGGGACCTTGAATTTTTTCGACAGAAAAAATACATATTTTATATTCAACAACCACAACCATTACCCCTTACTCAATAACCAAAATTATCAGTTTTATTTAACGTTCATTTTTTTTATCCTTTTTACTTTTAAAGAGCTTTTATTCAATGACAATACTTTCATATCCCGAGGCATTAAACTATGTACATTTATTGCTCATACCTAACTGTTTTTCTCACTCACTTTTTTGCAATTTTTGGGTAATACCACGCTTTTATTCCTTGTCTTACTATTTGAATTTATACCTTTTAAAGTCGCATAACGAAACGATAAAGATTCCATTTGGAAAAGTTGTACTAGTGTTAAAGGTTTTTCTCTGTTAAAAATCATTTTTATTTATAATTTTAAAAATTCTGTTTTGCAATGTGTGGAGGAGAGACATATAATTACTTTACGTGCCCCACCCCAAGCTATTATACCATAACTCGCAATACTTTGGAAAATAGCGTAATATATAAGCATATCATCATTCATTATTTTCACAACTTAAAAAAAACAAAAATCAAATATTTTACTTTTTCGACTACATATGTTTATCCTACTTGACATTAAATAAAAAAAACAACACCTAAATATTTATAATATTCAATTTTTTTTATAAAATTGTCTTTAATTTTGATATCAACTTCTTTTGGAACACTAACTTCGTAACTGCTTTTGAAAACTTGAAAATATTTTTTTTATAACGAAATAAAATTTTTTGTCAACATTAAGAGACAATCTACTAAGAGCTAGCCAGTCAGCTGTTACATCCAGTAAGATATTCATTATACTGATATTATCTTTCCAAAGTATCTTCAGATGAAATTACTGCTGTATTATCAGTACAAGAAATAATACAGCCTTCTTGTTACGACCTTTATGTACGTAATGTTGGTCCCACGATTAAATACACTACATGGTATATAATAACCTTAAAATTAAATTTTTTGGAAGCCTATTTGTATTTTTGGCTAATAGAGGCACATTCTACTATTTTCCCGTTTCAAGGCTCGTATTTACCGGCATTTCGTATCGCAATTTACAAATCACTGAGAAGGGAAGGAGATTATTATTTTCTAGGGGAAAAGGGGATTTTAATTCTAAATTCCGGTACTATCCGTCACACCTGGGACATCAAGGAACACATCTCATACCCTGGTACGTAATGAGAATGTGTCTCACAACGTAACAAACACGGCACGCAACTGTTTCGCTGACGAGAAACGCGCGAATTTTCAAAATGATATTCTAAATCTTTAAACATCATAACTCCCCTTTGTGCTACACTTTCTGACAGTGTGATTACACTTTAAACCGAGCTTTGTTAAACGACACGCTTGGCTTTGAAAACAGGCGAAGTGTACACGACCACTTCCCTGACAGACCCGCCCTACCTGTGCTTTCCCTCGCGTTTAATTATCCACAACCAAAAGACAGTGCGATTTATGCCCTTAAAACCTGAGCCCTCAAAGGGATTCCAAAGTACTGTTTTTCACACCAAAATATGTCAGGTGCTTCTACTATTTTTCTTATAGATTTCTTCGGACAACTCAATAACTGAGCAAAAGTAACACTCGAAGGAAAAATTGCATATGAAAATTTAGGGAATACAGTACAGACTAGATTAAACGTCATTCCCAGGACCGTTGGGGTAACAGATGACAGAATAGACGGATAACAGAAATAGACCCCCCCCTTACGTTCGACGATCGGTAAAAATACCATACTACACTCTGTTTACAGCACAAAATGTTTTATTACTATTGATATTTTGGAAAATGCAGTCAACACTTAAATTTCCTATTTAACTCCAATTACAAATTTTATATGTACAGTAAAATTACCCGTAATTGACCTTTTCACAAGTATTCAAGTTACGTGTAACGTGATCCACTTATACGCTGAATGGTATTATCGTAAATAATGTGAAACTATTCATCTTTCAATAGAAACATTCATGCTATCTTTTCCAATTTGTTGACACTATTTGAAGTGTTTCTATCTCATTCCACTAGATAAGTTTTATTTTCCATTATCATTGTCTGCTAAGGGTAGCAATTAGTGTCAACCTGCAATTTGCTTACACTATGTCCAGTTAGTGTTTGTTTTGTCTAGAAGTTACTATTACTATTTACTATAATATAAGACTGTTTGAAAATGTGAGATAACAGAATGCTACAGATACGCTACAGTAGTCTTCCTTAAACGCAAAGAATTGCTACGCTAAATGTACTATATCTGCAACAAAAGGTGTGGATTTGTATAAAGAACATACCAAACTGCTGCCGGAACTACCATACCATATATAAAAAACGCACTTTACAAATTGGTGTTTGAACATTTCAAGGTCCCAAGTTGAGTCCAAAAGCCGTATATTTCAATCTTCGAAATTTTTAACAACTTACATACGAGTATATTGAACAACCTCTGACCATACACTCGAATCACGGTGAGCTGGTTTCAAATAAATTTATTAATTGATTTTTATTCAACGTAGCTTTCATCATATTAGCATATTATCGCTTAAGAGAGCTCTGTGAGCGCTCGCTGCTGGTGGCATCTTGTGACAAACTGTTCAACTACAGTTAAACAGATAACAGTACTGTCTATTTTCTTAAACGCCTCCACTCTCTTGTCCTTGCAGCGTTCGTAGCGGCAGATAATACAATTACTTGGACTTAAGCCGCTAATATCGAGCACGTATTTTATAATGGTGACTGGTACTTGTAGTCCGTTTATATTCAATGGTATTAGTTTGAAATGGCGTCCGTATAAGGAAACATTTAGGGTACTGTCCCGTTTTCCTAACAATTCCGGCAAAACGTTGCTTCGACCTGAGTTTTCATGATACAGCATATTGTCAGTCAAAAATTAAATTTTCAATAACTTTATTAAATAATTTGTTTTCTATATTTTACCGTTTTTTTACACCGTTGCTAAGCATGGTTACTCAAGTAGTACATATACATATACGCAAGAGCGCGTGTACAGACGCACATATAAGCCCTGCTCCGATTTCAGTTCCTACGACAGCTGCTAAAACCAGCTTGTTTCCCAATAAAAATTTGCTAAAAATAATTACCTAATCGCAAAACTGCACAGTGCTGTGGTAGTGAGGAGCGGAGATACTTTTTAGTTTCAAAATGGCGGCAATGAATGAACCTCGCACAGTGCAATAAATACTTTCGCTGCACTCTCGACAGAACACCTCGTATTATATCCACCACGTCCCCTACTATTGTTAAGTTTACATAACTGAATACAAAGTTAAACGCAAACTTGACTTCTTTCATGGGCCAATCAACAGAGGTGAATCTAACAGAACTTTACCCAAAAGTTCGTAAACTTAAAATTAGGGTCAACCGCCCGTAAAAATAGACTCTATTGCCGCTTGAATAAACAAATGTACGTGATCTGCTTCTTGAAACGATTTTACGAAACACTGTTCTGTCGTAAGGTAACAAAAATAGAAAATGAAACAATAATCTATCACGCATTTCGCTAGAATTGCCTCTAACAGGTCTCAAAGGGAATTTACCGCTTCGTCCGCAAGTTTTCCTCAGATTTTTCTATTCTAAGCCTTCTTCTTCTTACTTTATTGAGGACATCCCGTCCAAACGAGAACTTCATGTCGTCCTCCAGCCGTCAGGTCTGTCATAAATAATTGTCTTCAGTATCCTACATCATCCTCTCCGCATGACTTAATCATCTGAGCAGGCACACAATGCTGTATTAACATTTTAACCCTTAAGAGAGCTTTGTCAGCGCCCTCTGTGGGTGGCATCTTGCAGCTGCGTGTTGAACTACAGTTAAACAGATAATAGTACTGCCTATTTTCTTAACGTTTTCCTCTGTTCTTAAAGCATGCAGCGTTCCTAGCGGCGAATAGTCCAATTACTTGGACTTTAGCCGCCAATATCGAGCACGTTTTTTATAATGGTGGATGTGCTTCTAGTCCGAAAACCAGTTAAAGCGGCACAAATCTTAAACCGGTAAAAATCTTAGATTCCCAAATATTGTCTCCTTCTTTGTCAAAATTCATATTTCATACTCACACATGACTACTGGCCTTACTGTTTTATTTTTGGCGCTTCGTGACCAGCGCAATAATCCGCAATATATTTTCTACTTCATTATCATTCTTATCAGTCACAACTGCTTACCAGATACTATACACTAACGCATGCTCCTAGACAACAAAGTGTTTCTCTCTATTTTAATGTAACTAGTAGTTCAAAGAACGACATAGCAACTGAGTTACACAACCTTGTTCCGCTTACTGGCACCGGAAAACATCCACGCTAAATCTCCGAACTTCTCTCCCGGCTTTCGAACAACCTACGCCTGCAAACTTAATTCACAATCCTCCCGTCAACCAATACTCGCTTCTGATTGGTACCTAGTGTCTACTGTACGCTAGATTATCACATTTCTGCCCAAGCATTACTGCCGGCGCACCACCTCGCATCTCCCATACACAACATCCTGATCGGTGCGTTCTTTCTCTGGTTTTAACAATAGATTACTGAGATTGCGATTCCCGCCATAATGTCGAGTATAAATACGACAGCCTGCCGACACCCGGAAAAACTCTACAAGACTTGCACGGATAGAAATAGAAGGAATCCAGTCAGATTTGAATAAAAACTAACTTCTTACTTTCTCACCATTCCAAACCGGAAGAGTGCCTCGTCAGTCCTCGGCCAACATGATAAACGTTCTACCAGTATGGCGCGGTCTAGTCCTTATCGCGACAGTACAAACGACACGGACTTTTCAGCTGATCCATTATCAGAATAAAACACTCAAGTTTACATTTAAACGATCGGTACTAACTTACACGGACAAGGGACAAAGGGCATACCAAGCCTCAATGCGTTCATTCAAGCATGTGCCTGTTGTGTATAAACGAAAAATCTTATATAATTTCCAGCACTGTGTAGGGATGAAATTTCGCTGCTGATTTCCTTTAAAACAATCAGTCTCGTTTTTCAGTCAGAATACGGTAATTGGATTCATACAATTTAAAGATGGAATACAAAGATGGCAAACGATTGGATTACAGAATTAACTTATACGTTTAGTCTGATGAGAAAAAGCAGAATTAAAATCAGAGTTTCTTTGCAGTAATTTCCTTTGCGACATAATTGAAAAATATAATATTACTGGTTTCGTTTAAGCATTTTGTGCAAGAAGAGCAGGTCCAAGGCTCGATGTGAGGGGGAACGGCGTTCCGGTACTTCTCCTTACGGGCCAAAAAATTACGACAGCTAAACTAACATATTCCCTTGCTGTTAGTGAGTGGACGTCGTTTACCACTTGTTACACTTCACGTAAAAGATCCATTCGAAGGTCGTAACGATCGATTATGACGTGAGGCTAGGGTAGTGTTGTGCGTCACTATCGAGTACTGCGAACTGCGACCACTGTAGCGGTTGATAATACGGCTTGAACTTGGCCGGCTGACGGGGCGGTAGTCTGGCTCATCCTCATTTCTTCTTCGCCGGTACTTCCCCTCCCAATGACTAAAAACGACTTAAAACATCTGTTGAAAGATGTTCAGTGAAAAAAACTTTGAGCTTGTTGACACCATCAAAGTAATAGATGAAAAACTGACCACAAAATATCACAATAAGGTTTGAAGAAAATGAAATGAGGTACCTTGCCTCGGTGAAACTAATTACAGGATCGGAAAGTATCACCAGTCCAGAGTGTTCCCGGAAAGTATCACCAGTCCAGAGTGTTCCCGGAAAGTATCACCAGTCCAGAGTGTTCCCGGAAAGTACCACCAGTCCAGAGTGTTCCCGGAAAGTATCACCAGTCCAGAGTGTTCCCGGAAAGTATCACCAGTCCAGAGTGTTCCCGGAAAGTACCACCAGTCCAGAGTGTTCCCGGAAAGTATCACCAGTCCAGAGTGTTCCCGGAAAGTATCACCAGTCCAGAGTGTTCCCGGAAAGTATCACCAGTCCAGAGTGTTCCCGGAAAGTATCACCAGTCCAGAGTGTTCCCGGAAAGTATCACCAGTCCAGAGTGTTCCCGGAAAGTACCACCAGTCCAGAGTGTTCCCGGAAAGTACCACTAGTCCAGAGTGTTCCCGGAAAGTACCACCAGTCCAGAGTGTTCCCGGAAAGTATCACCAGTCCAGAGTGTTCCCGGAAAGTACCACCAGTCCAGAGTGTTCCCGGAAAGTACCACCAGTCCAGAGTGTTCCCGGAAAGTATCACCAGTCCAGAGTGTTCCCGGAAAGTTTAACCAGTATGAAACAGCCAGTTCGACAACCATATCGTCGAGTGAATGTGAGAGGTTCCTCACAGGACCTCATTATTACACCATTGAGATCATCACTGAATATTGCAACAGTTTCTGGCCTGTTTGTAAAGGTCAATGGACCTCCTCTTGGGCTCTTCAACCCAGCTAAGTATGTCGACAAGGCATGCCTGGACACCACTCACCATAGCCGTAAAGAGACAAGAAACATGTTGGAGTTTTGGACAATCGTCCTTTTGAAGCTTCCTCCGCTTCACCCCACCATGCTGACCACGCCTCCAACATATTATTTCTTGTTAATTAGGTTACCGTTGTCTAGGTTACGGTTTTTAAACATAAGTTTCCCAGAATCCGTTACAGTAGGCCTAAATATTTAGATTTAAAACATACAAATGCGTTCTGAAAAAGGGGAACTGACTGAAATCCGCTTCCGTTGCCGTTGATCTTTATTCCGCTCCGCATCGGATGGCCGTCGGTCTTAAGATAATAGCAGTACACGCACGGCGATGTTCGTAGAAACGTTTTCACCGTGAATAAAGGTGTAATTCTCAGTTAAATATAATTTCAAAATGTCCTGAATAGAAATGTTAAAATCCGGCTTCGAGATTTTGCCCGACCTTTTTCTGTTCACGTACGTTAAAAATTTAGACAGAAGTGCGCGAGCACACGCGCGCGCACACACACACACACACACACACACATTTCCTTTTATTAGCATAGATTCATAACTCAAGGCGAAGTACCACATTTAAAAAAAAGGAACTTTCAGTTCGTTGTTAAACCGGAAAATTCAACGAACCCTGATAGCGGTCGGAACTTTTATTGCTTTTCGATTTTCAACACTGCCTAATTTTACACCGACCAACAATCTGGCAAAAAAAAGCGAATAACAATACTTGAAAATAACAATAAACGCAATCCTAACGCCATTATAATCACACCGACACGCAATTCACAGATCACGAAAACAAATCTAGCCGCCCGTGTTGGCTTGCAATGTGATTGGCCCGATCAGATAGTTGTCAATCAATCACGGCGGCCATCCATCACCAGCTCCGCGCCGCGCCGCGCCGCGCAACCAACACCCGCAAATTACTTTTGTCAACACAACGCACTACAGATACACCGTATCATTCAATGCAGCGGAGTCGTTAGATTGGCAGATATGTTTCCAAGTCGCACAACACAAATTGCTACCAGTGATTTGTACCTGTGTTAGAGTTTATTGGCAATTGGCTGCTGTCCGATCACATCATTATCCCACGTAACACATCTACCGTCTAAACGGAATGTCAGAAACTTGACAGATCTGTTGACCATCAAACCTGGAGATGGCCCCTCCACCACATTCGTCCACTTTTGCTTAGCTTTGTCGGTTATACATTCGTTGGTGATTACATTTGTCGATTTTACGATCGCTGATGATTACATTTGTCGATTTTACATTCGCTGATGATTACATTTGTCGATTTTACGTTCGCTGATGATTACATTTGTCGATTTTACATTCGCTGATGATTACATTTGTCGATTTTACGTTCGCTGATGATTACATTTGTCGATTTTACATTCGCTGATGATTACATTTGTCGATTTTACGTTCGCTGATGATTACATTTGTCGATTTTACATTCGCTGATGATTACATTTGTCGATTTTACGTTCGCTGATGATTACATTTGTCGATTTTACGTTCGCTGATGATTACATTTGTCGATTTTACGTTCGCTGATGATTACATTTGTCGATTTTACGTTCGCTGATGATTACATTTGTCGATTTTACATTCGCTGATGATTACATTTGTCGATTTTACGTTCGCTGATGATTACATTTGTCGATTTTACATTCGCTGATGATTACATTTGTCGATTTTACGTTCGCTGATGATTACATTTGTCGATTTTACGTTCGCTGATGATTACATTTGTCGATTTTACGTTCGCTGATGATTACATTTGTCGATTTTACGTTCGCTGATGATTACATTTGTCGATTTTACATTCGCTGATGATTACATTTGTCGATTTTACGTTCGCTGATGATTACATTTGTCGATTTTACATTCGCTGATGATTACATTTGTCGATTTTACGTTCGCTGATGATTACATTTGTCGATTTTACGTTCGCTGATGATTACATTTGTCGATTTTACATTCGCTGATGATTACATTTGTCGATTTTACGTTCGCTGATGATTACATTTGTCGATTTTACATTCGCTGATGATTACATTGTCGATTTTACATTCGCTGATGATTGAATTTGTCGATTTTACATTCACTGACGATTACATTGTCGATTTTACATTCACTGATGTTTACATTTGTCGATTTTACATTCTCTGACGATTACATTGTCGATTTTACATTCGCTGGTGATTACAGTTGTTCATTTTACATGCGTTTCGGATTGATTACCTCCATTCTCAAAATTCATTTTTGCAAGCTTATTGTGAAAAGAATTTTATCAATAACCTGAACACTGATTTTTGTAATTTTATTTTCACTGTTTTCTCAAACCCTCCCACATCGCTAAACTGCACTAAAAGGCATTTGGCGTTACTGTTCACACCAGCGGCTCTCCTAAAATTATGAATTTGACACTAACATCGGTCAATTTTGTCATGTATCAATTCCCCCCTCTTTTCCTAATGGGTGTTAAGAGTGTATTACCCTTAAAGTATCTGTTCTTTGGCCGATTTTAACAGCAATTATGTTTGAAATATGTCCAAACATTCTTAAGTTACTTTGGAACACGAATTGTTTTCTATACAAATAGAACAGGAGATGAGTATTTTAAGCGATCAAATAAATGAAAAATTTTACTTGTATTAAATATTGCATACTTGTTAACGAAAAAAACATCATGCAGTATCAAAATATGTAAGTATTTATACGTAGGACAAAAAAATATTGAGATTAATCTTAAATAACAGTACTACCTTATTTGCTTTAAAAAACAACGTTTATAAAAAAAACAGTTATGTAGGCTTCAATTCGGTAAATCATTAACGGTCTGATCAAAAACTAATTAACTGATACGCCCACGCGCTCGGTAAAGAATAAAAACACACAAAACCAACAACCAGTCGGCTTTGCGATCAGAAGCTAAACATGACACCAAACGCTGAAATTTGAAAGTGTGATTCAGTTGAGTCAAAGCCCGTCTTTGAAGAAAAAACTTGGCGCGAAACAGACAAAGGCTTTTGACAGTAGCCCTACTGTTCCAACATTAGGCTGATTTTCTATTAAAAATGTCAAAGTAAACATTTAAATAATCGTTACCGTAATGGTATTACTAACAGGTAATGTGTGTGTTTTTAGTTGTATCTTTTTTTTTTTTTTTTTTTTTTTTTTTTTTATTTAACATAATTACAACTAGGCAATAAAGCCTATCCAGCAATATACATTTAATAGTAATGTCACTGTTTGTTGAAGTAACACCCACTGATGGACTCCTGATGAACACACACTCTGTTCATGTGTGATTAGTTATACACTCTCACTGCAAAGTTCCAAAGGCTTCGTCCTTTTCAAGCGACGGATCTCGCCAGAGTTGTCTAATAAGCGAGCTATTTCCTTGTTATCGTGATGTATAAGTCTTTGCTTGTGTTTCTCTGCAAATCTTTTGATTTCTTCTGAGACAGTTTTCATCCTAAGGTCCCTATGAAGACTGTCATTGCAGACGAACCACGGAGCCCTTACAATACTTCGCAGGACTTTATTCTGGAAAGTTTGAATTACTTTTACATTTGTATTTTTGTGCAGCCCCACAGCTGGATTCCATAGGTCCACACCGGCTTCAGTATTTGCTTGTATAGAAGCAGTTTATTTTGTAGGTCTAAATCTGAGTTTCTCCTATCAACCAGTTAATTTTCCTAAATTGCATGTTTAATTCAACCTTTTTCTTTTGACATGTTCTTTCCAGTGGAGCTTTGCATCCAGTGTCATCCCCAAGTATTTAGCAGAATTTTCTGGAGTTACTACATGGTTATTAATTATAAGTGGAATTGGGTTGATTTTTCTATTTGTAAAGTTGACATAGGTTGATTTGGATTCATTTAGTTTTAATCTCCATTTCTTCATCCAAATGCAAACTCTATCAACTGCTCTTTGAAGTTTATTCGATGCCTCTTCCACAGTATTTCCTGTCGCCAAAATTGTTGTATCATCTGCAAAGGTTGCTGTGATTGTATCAACTTCTTGGGGAATGTCTCTAGTGTACAACAAGTAAAGTACGGGCCCAAGGACACTCCCTTGAGGTACTCCTGCTGATACATTCCTCAACTCAGAATACTCTCCATTATGTTTAACTCTGAAAAATCTCTCTGACAGGTAAGATTCCAGAATGTGATGAAATTGTTCCGGAAGATCACGCTGAAGTTTGAAGATTAATCCTTCGTGCCAGACCTTGTCAAATGCTTTGGCAACGTCTAGAAATATACTCGAACATATTTTGCGTTCTTCCAGGACTTTTTCTATTACATGTACAACTCGGTGTACTTGATCAATTGTAGAATGCCTGTCTCTGAAGCCAAACTGATGATCAGGAGTCAGTTTTCTTTCCACAATGACTGGTTTAAGACGTTTTAAAAGCAGTTTCTCAAAAATCTTTGAGTTATATCTGATAGTTTTATAAGCTACTACACTAATATTTGAAGTTATGAATTTAAAATTTCCGTAAAAATGCTATCTATTAACAAATAGTCAGTAAGTTAAACTACTGAATATAAACGTACTAGAGTGATAACCCTTACGAGAGAGATGAGAGCACTCGCCGATGGTGACATCTTGCGGCAGAGTGATAAACTACAGTTAAAAAGGTAATAGTACCGTCTATTTTCTCAATCGTCTTCCTACTGTCCTCGCAGATTGCAGCGTTCGTAGCGGCAAATAGTCCAATTACTTGAACTTCAGCCTCTGATATCGAGCACGCTTTTTATAATAATAGCTGTACTTCTAGTCCGTTTATATTCAATGGTTGAACGATCTTGTTCAGTCGAGCTCCAAGACATGTAAATCCATTTTCGTAAAACATGATTTTGTCTTTCTTACAGAAATTAACAATTTTTAAAAACAATTAAAATTGCTTTGTTCCACTGAAAATAAACAGACTAGAAGAGCAGCCACCATTAAACAAAAAGCGTGGTCGATATTAGCGGCTGAAGTCCAACTAAACTAGACTACCTACCGTTATGAACTCTGCAAAGAAAAGGGGGTGGAGATGTTTTGGAAAATATACAGTAATGTTATCTATTTAATTGCAGTCGGACACTGCCGCAAGATGCCACCAGCAGTGAGCGCCCACATAACTCTCATAAGGGTTATTGAATATAAATTCAATACTACTTCTCATTGACAATTAAAACAAAGCGAAACATAGACTTCAGTGTACAGGTTGAGTGTAACATACAGGTTTTAGGCATACTTTATAAAACCATACTTTAGCATGAGATTATGACAGATTTTAGGATTTCATGTCTCCGTACAAAAAAAGCTTTAATGTGTGTCTATATTTCTGTTTTACCTGTATTATATAACTACAGAACAACTCGGTATTTTTATTTTTTTTAAATTCTCTTTCGAAGCTCGTTTTTGGTTAACGAATTTCTTAACAATAGGGTTTTTCCAAAAAGCTACTTTAATAAAATTTTGCTCAAATGTAGTCCACACGTAGCCTACGCAAACAAAACGTACGAGTTGCTGTCGTCCTAAAAAAAAAAAAAGTTTCTAGATCTGCTAAAAAAATCCCATTTTAAAGGTTCTTTAAAAACACACTAAAATTATAAAGTTACATAAAAATCGTGGCTGTAATTTTAGTAAGTGGGTATTTAGTTTGACAACATATTCGGAGTTCGCGGAGGCGTTCGAAGCAGTATACAGGAAATAGTTGCTAACTGTTGTACACTGTCTAATTAGAGGAAAGCTGCTTTGCACAAGACTTTGAATTTAATTAGTCAGAAATACCGTCATACACACCAAGATGTTTCACTCACTATACTTCACTTATCAGTGTTCCTCGCTTGCTTTCGTATTGATGAAGACATTCATTCGCCCAATTAATTTAAACTTTCATACAAGACACACCCCTGTAAGGATGAAAGACACACTCCCGTTAAGATTAAGTTAGGTTAGGTCGTTCTTTACAGTGTTTCTATCGGAAAGCGCGATAGCCAGGAGAATGCTGGAGAAGGTGCAAAGATTAACGGTGCTCAAAGTGATTTGTGCATACTGACGCTGCCGCAGTACTTGCCGACACGCCGCCCTTAGGACCTGCTGGTGCAAATAGAGCGGAAATTAGGGAAAAACACCTACACGAAGCGGCAAAATCGCTGGGACAACAGCTGTAAAGGGAGATGGACGTGGCGTCTCATTCCTTACGTTAGGAGATGCTGTGAAAGGACAGTAGGAGAGGTCGATTTCTTCACGACTCAAGTACTTACTAGACATGGAGAATTTAATGCCTACCTGCCGAAATACAAGCTGAGAGAATCACCAAGTTGTATATACTGGCTGACGACACTGCACCGCATACTATTTTTGAATGTGCGTCTTTTGAGAGTCAGCAGGAAGAGCTAAGATCAAACTGGAAGAGTTTACTGACACCTGACACACTTGCTGATGGAATGATAAGCTCTAAGAGAATTGGCAGCATACGACGGGCTTCTTTAAATGAAAAAACAAAAGGATGCCAAGAAGCGGGGAAACCAACACTAGGAATGTTGGAACTCGCATGGTGAAGTGAGGAGGAACACCAGGCGTCCGTCCAGATGCAATGATATATATCGGTCCCTAGAAGGTTATATAAAAAAAGGTTAGTTTGGGGGTTACGTTAGGTTATTGTTAGATTAGGTTGGGTTGGGTAAGATTACGATAGATTAGGTTGGGTGACATTAGGTTACGGTTAGATTAGGTTAGGTTGGGTTTGATTGGGTTATGTTAAGATTATTTAGTAAACTAACTATATTTCTTGTTTGTAGAAATAATTTTTAACACAAAACAGATTATACAGAAACTATATAAATATCAATTAAATAATTTCGCTCAAGAATATTGGGTACCCGAATCCCCTTACACTCAAGAATAATGAGCACCCGAAATCTTACGCTCGAGAATATTGTGAGCGCCTTTATCACTTGGCTCGAAAATATTGAGCACCGTAATATACTCGAGAATAATGAAGATTCAAATCCTGAAGCTCCAAAATGGGCGACCCGAAATTTTCTTAAACAAATCTCGCGGTTATTGACGGAACTTAACCGGATCCTACTTAAAATAGGGCATTTAGAAAGGCCAGGTCGTATAATTGACAATCCGTTTTAAATATAACGCCAAAAGCATTAGATTAGGTTAGGTTAAGACTACACAGTAAACTAACTGAATTTCTTCTTTGTATAAATAATTTTCAACACAAAATAAATGATAGAGAAATTATACAAGACCAATTAAACATTTAAATGGAGTTTTTAAACAGAATATGGCGGCCAGGATTCACTTTCTGTTTCCGATTCACTTCAGATCCGCTGCAACAGATATGATCAATCGGAGCGGCCATCATGGCAGGACAAAGACCCCGAGACCTATAGGGGTAACAAGCTCCGACCCTTACTTCTAGACCCCGTTTTTTAAAAGGGTGTGTGTGTGTGTGTGTGTGTGTGTGTGTGTGTGTGTGTGTGTGTGTGTGCGCGTGTGCGCGTGTGCGCGCGCTCTTGTGTGTTTGCGTGTGCGCGCGCGCTCGTGTGTGTGTGTGTGTGCGCGCGCGCATTGTGTGGTGTGGGTGTGTGTGTGAGTGCGTGGTGTATGTATGCGTGCGTATGTGTGCGCGCGCGTGGTGGGTGTGTGTGTGTACGTGAGTGCGTGGTGTATGTGTGCGTGCGTATGTGTGTGAGTGCGTGGTGTGTGAAGGTACAGATCGTGTTACATTAAAATAAGCCATACTCACATGTTATTCACATTGCTTCAGTTTAAATTCCATCTCGCAGCGTAGCCGATATTGTTTCAGTTTTATAGAAAAACGTTTCACGAAACTTATAATTTAATTCTAAAATTTTATTAAAGTCTCCTACGCAGTGCGCTGGTTCGGTTATCAAATTCGTTTGAATAAATTGAAATGCAATAACTGCAGTTGTTTTACTCTATTTCACCGTTTTGCAAGCCTTTAGTGAAATAGTGTTTTTTACTGGTGTGTGTGTGTGTGTGTGTGTTTTAGCATTTTAGACGAAGATATTAACGATTTTTTTCTCGAGAACTGTTTTCTGCGATAAAGTAACACCCTCGTGCAGGAAAACAAAAACCAGGACAAGCAAGAACATAAAGTGTGTATGTGTTTGTTTGTTTGTGTGTGTGTGTGTGTTTTTGTGTGTGTGTGTGTGTGTGTGTGTGTGTGTGTGTGTGTGTGTGTGTGTGTGTGTGTGTGTGTGTGTGTGTGTGTGTGTGTGTGTGTATATGTGTGTATATGTGTGTGTATGTGTGTATGTGTGTGTGTGTGTGTGTGTTTGTGTGTGTGTGTGTTTGTGTGTGTGTGTGTGTGTGTGTGTGTGTATATGTGTGTGTGTGTGTGTGTGTGTATATATGTGTGTGTGTGTGTGTGTGTGTGTGTGTGTGTGTGTGTGTGTGTGTGTGTGTGTTTGTGTGTGTGTATGTGTGTGTATATATATATGTGTGTGTGTGTGTGTGTGTGTATATATATGTGTGTGTGTGTGTGTGTGTGTGTGTGTGTGTGTATGTGTGTGTGTGTGTGTGTGTGTGTGTGTGTGTGTGTGTGTGTGTGTGTGTGTGTGTGTGTGTGTGTGTGTGTGTGTGTGTGTGTGTGTGTGTGTGTGTGTGTGTGTGTGTGTGTGTGTGTGTGTGTGTGTGTGTGTGTGTGTGTGTGTGTGTGTGTGTGTGTACGTGTTTTAGCACTCTCACGTTCGACATTTTGGTCCGATTTGATTGAAACGTTTAGCCTTACAATGGTTTATGTAAATAAATATCTTGTTACATTCCGTTATCCAGAGAAATCTGTTCAACAGTTTCACAATGGCTGGAAATCTTTAAAACAATCATAACTTTTTTTTAAAAACCCTAATGTCACCCTTGTAAACACTGGCCTGCATTACCGTTTCCAATTTTCAAATTCCATTGAAATTACAGGACATTAATCTGTCGCAGGTCTGAGTTCTTAATACGCTGAAGTTATTGAAACTTGGAACAAAAATCGGATTTCGAGAAAGTTTGTTTTTCATCAAAATCCGTTTGACCGTTTAAAATATTTTTAAAAAGCACAACTATTTAGATTTTTTAAAGAAATATACTTTTTAAAATTCGCTCTTACTATATCAGCTCATATTGTGTCGCGATTTTTTAAACAATATTGTACACAAGTGTACCCTAAAGAAATTTTTTGTGAAAACATCAAAATTGATTCTTAAAACATAAACCAACCAGCACTTTCAGGAAAAATACGTAACAGTGGCGTCCATTTCAAATATTTAAAAATTCATGATTTCGTTGCCTTAAATTTCTTTTGAAAATCCAATTTCACCGTATCTACCAGCGTTGAAAATTTCATAAGTTATGATTTTGAATTTTCAAAATTCGTTGGAATTTTTAAAAAAAATTGACAGCAGTCTGTGTTTCTTTTTTTTTTGTATTTTGAAAGTTTAAAATACTAATATATGCACATTTTAAGGCTGAATACGACGATGACATCAGAATTTATTTCAAGAACGGTTAACTGACGAAAAATACTTTCGGAAATTCGCTTCTATCACGCCAGCAAAACAGCTGCATTTGGCGATTCATTAAAATATGACCACATAACCACTTTGAATTACACCCGCGCATCACAGAAGGTTGGTACACTGTATAACAGCATTGAATTTGAAACTAACCGAAGCCAGATTAGAATGTTATAATGAAGGCTTAGTTGGCAAGTGGCTGTTTTTATTGACAGTTAATTAAAGGAGAATGATGACCGCTCAATACCAGCAGCCGGCGACGTCAATAGATTAGGCCGGGTAATGACGGTTGTGACATCAGCTGACAGGTACGCGGTCTCATATGTTTTAATAATGTTACTGTTGAAAAGTGTACACGTTTCTTTGTGACAGCTGACAGTGGCCTACTTTGTTGTCAAAGTGGCAATGAGATTTTACTGCATTAAGTTAAGGTGGCCATAAAAATACAGATTTTCTGTAAAAAAAATCTTGTATTTACTAAGTACAAATGAGATACAAGTGTGTGAAACGTGCACCGATCCTGGCAATTCGAAAAACGTTTTGGGAGATTTGTTTAATACTTGATGTGTGTGTGTGTGTGTGTGTGTGTGTGTGTGTGTGTGTGTGTGTGTGTGCGAGTGTGTGCGTATGTGCTCGTGTAGGTGTGTGTGCGGTGCGTGTGTGCGCGCTTCTGTGAGTGCGCTTGCGCATGTGTATGTGTGTGGGGGTGTGGTGCGCGTGTGCGTACGCGCTTGTGTGTGTGTGTGTGTGTGTGTGTGCGCGTGCGCGTGCGCATGCGTGTGTGCGTGCGTGCGTGTGTCTGTGCGCGCGCGTGTGTGTGCGCGTATGTGTGGGTGGGTGCGTGTGTGCGTGTGTGTGTGTGTGTGTGTGCGCGTGTGTGCGTGCGTGACGCGTGCGTGACGTGTGTGCGCGCGCGCGTGTATGTGTGTGTGCGCGCGTGTGGGGGTGCCTGTGTGCGTGCGTGTGCGCGCGCGGGCGTGCGAAATGCACATGAAGGTCATCATCGCCCGTTTGGAATATATCTGTTACAAAAGGGGAACTAAAACTAAACACTAACAAAGTAGACAATATTGTTGAAACACATAGTACTTAACAAAAATTAAAAAATTAACAAGCATATGTAAAAAAAAGAAAACAACAACGCGGGTACCTAACACAAACCAATGTTTACGTATAATCAATTAACAATTTTTTTTTTTTTTTTTTAACGTCCGACTATTGTGGGCTAATGCAGACGATGGGATGATTTATAGCGTATGAAAATGCCAAGCCCTAGCCGGGAATCGAACCCGGGTCCTCGGGGTGAAAGCCTAATACGCTAAGCCACCACTAAGCCACCGAGGCGGCTATTAACAAAAAATTAACAAAAAAAATTATACAAGACTGCACACACAAAACCACAGCTAAAATACTTCAAACATATTTAGACGACGTAAGAAATTTAAAAATCGGTCAGTGATCCTTTAACATTGCCTGCATAGAGGCACCCAATCCACGCATTTGACGCCAATCAAACCATCACTATCTAGAGGAAAGTGTTTGTGATTATATCACCAATAAACTGACATACAGTACTTTAAAAATTAGCTTAGCTATTGAGGGGTTTTTGGCCAACTGGTTAGCTCATATTCCGCATTTCAATATTTCCAAGCGTTTGAGATACACTAGCAGTGTTTCCCTGCGTTTCTTAAATGCCTCTTAAATGGTTATATAGCCGCCTCGGTGGCCTAGTTGATAGCGTACTGGGCTTTCACCCCGAGGACCCGGGTTCGATTTCCGGCGAGGGCTTGGCATTTTCATACGCTATAAATCATCCCATCGTATGCATTAGTCTAAGTGTGCACAATAGTCGGGACGTTAAAAAAAAAAATTAAATAAATAAATAAAATAATAAACTCATAAAGTAGTTTAACTATCGTTTAGTGGGATGAACAGCAGTAGACTTACTAGGCGGATCTTTGCTTTCTTCAGAGATCGGAAAACGAAGAGTAATTGGTTCAGGCGGGTCCAGGAAGACTTAACTGAGCTGGCGATATCAGATGAGATGATTGACGATGTACTTAAACTGCGAAAACTTTTACATAATGAAAACCTAAGGTTCCAAGAAAAACCAACATCTAAAAGGGGCAGGGCAGTCTCGGATGAAAGAAGGAAGGCAGCCTCGGATAGAATGAAGCAGTATTGGATACAGCGGAGGGCAGCTGACGCACATCAAAGTAATTGATTTGGCGTACCCCAAAGTGGGTGATCCGGATGAAAGAAGAAAATAATAAACGGTCATATCAGGCCTCAGTTCAGTTTCATTTCAGTTCGGAAGAAGGTTTGTTTGTACACGATCAGTTCAGTTCTTTGTACACACTCCTCCAGTTCCTGCTCCACTTCTTTCACTAACGTTTTTAAGTTCTTTGTTATAAGATGAGCGTATGCTACCAATTTCGGATTTCACCATCGCTTTGTATTTTATTCCCGGTATTTCCTCAATAGGAAAGGAATGTAGGCCAGCTTCCCGAATGTTTGCGTTGCGACAGCGTGCGTCTGTTTTGTTCCACGAACACGGCGAAGTTTTATAAACTTCAGTGAACTCGACAATAAAATCGTGACCCTCGGACATAGCGACAAGCACTGTGCAAGATTTTCAAGAGAACTGACGTTAGCGAACGGACTGAGGCACGAAGGAAACTATGTTTAAACTGTAACCTAGGGCAACGGTAACCTAGCTAACGAAAATAATAAATTTAAAGGCGTGGTGGGAGAAGCCGTCATCTTCAAAACCGAACCTAGACAGAGTCGAAGCTACGCGCTTCACTCCGCTCATTTCCGTTACGCTTTCAGCGGCCGCACTTATAACGAAAACAACCGATTAAGTTTTAAATGCACAGTCCGTTCCGCAATTAGTGGCCACCCAACCTTATATACATCCTACATAATTATGAAGTCTATCGAACAGAGTATAAGAGCAAACCAGCATCCACTAGTGTACATTACAAACTGCCGCATGTTACATCATACTGCATTGCCATTTGCACAGCTCAACACAGTCTGACATTCACGGCCCCCACTTAGTTATATACGCTACAGGCATTAATTAAATTTACAATATCCCAAGAACTGTCAATATCAGTGCATGATTTAATGATATTCCCTTCAATCGGACATAGAAAATTATACAACATTGTTAGATTTAAGCCAAGGTGGCTACAAGGCACACTTACACTGTAGATCTTTTCCCCCTTTTTTCAACTTTAAAACGAAAAGCACGTATAGACTTGAAACGCCCGAACATATTACGACCCAAAGGGGATCGAACACCGTGTCCGGCTAAGGTCAGTAATCGCGTTAGCGCGCAAGAACTAGTACATGGTTTCTTACCAAGCGTATACCCGTTTCCGTAAGACGTCCGATTATCCGGACATCAAGAGTTTCGATCATCCGGATTTACTATTAATCCGCATAACTGACCATACAACCAATTTATAAAATTGTTTTTTTTATTTATACTAAAACCCGTATTCCGTATAACTTCAAACACTACCGAATTCATGACAGAAGACGCGATATTATACGGTTCGGTACTAATGTTCGATTATCCGGATTCACAATAATCCAGATTCCGAATAAACACCTTAAAAACGGAAACGTACTTTGCGAAAGCATCGTATAAACAGTGAACCATATGAATTATAGTAATAATAAACGTAACATAAGAACTTACCGTAAACTAAAAGAGTGGCAAATACTTTGAAGCAGTCCTTACCTGTAACAAAACAAAAATTGACTGTTACAAACTTACTTATAAGTTACTAAAAAACAATATAGTTTGTTTTACAATAAATCT
>CM040186.1:16223510-16273510 GCA_022606455.1 Callitettix versicolor | reverse complement strand
CTTAATAAGTACCAACAACCCACTGACTAGCTCACACTGCTGAAGATCCCTAGGGTCTTGGAAACCAAAAACCCCTAGCCTGCTACTAGCAAGACCCTCACAGTCATAAATTATGTGACCTGCAGTTTCCTCTTCCTTCCTGCACAATCTACACACGGTTTCTCCATGGTGCATATATATCCTGTTCATGTGCACCCTCAGACCACAGTGCCCTATGATCCTCCTGAGTTGTACTCTGCCCAGGACATCTACTGCCCCTTTGAGTCTTCCAAAAGGAACTTTGCTTAAGAGACGTTTACTATGAGAATGCCCATGAAAGTAATTCCATCTTACTTGGTGTTAATTAGTAATCCACCCATTAATAGCAGACTTGGCCAACGATAGAGCGATCCCTAAAGCCGGTTCAGATCCGATAAACTCAGATGCAGATCCAAGTCCAGCCAGTCGGTCTGCCTCCTCATTACCCTAAACTCCCCTAAGCCCCGGAACGTAGCGAAGAGTTACCCGGTTGCCCAGGGACAGAGCGTCGAGGTTCTTCTGACACTCCCAGACCATCCTGGACTGAATTATATGACCCGCAAGTGCTTTTATTGCTGCCTGACTATCGGTATGAATATGAATGCGTGCCTTCTTGAAGCCCCGATTCAAGTTCTCCCGAACACAGTCATTAATGGCCATCACTTCAGCCTGAAATACTGTTGTATGCTGTCCCACGGTAATAACTTTCTTTAACCCCGGTCTCAGGCCGTACACCCCAGCCCCAGCGTCTGTCTGTCTTGGAGCCATTTGTATACTAAACTATGTCTCCAGAATTTTCTAACACGATCTCCATCCTCAAACGGCAACTTGACATCAAAGGGTCTAGAGACCATGTGTCGTTTGACCATCTAATCAGTAACCTAGGTAACGAGAAATAATAAATTTGGAGGCGTGTGGGAGGAAGCGGAATCATCTTCAAAACCGGACCTAGATAGAGTCGAAGCTACGCGGAACGGAACCCAGCGAGCCAGCTTGCCTCCGCTCAGCTCCGTTACGCTTTCAGTGGCCGCACTTACATTAAAAACAAGTCAGTCCGCTCCGCCCAGAGCGACTCCGCACCGCATTTACTGCTCCGAAACCAGACGTTTACAGTCAACGTCCGACTATTGTGCACACTTGGGTTAATGCAGACGATGGGATGATACAGCGTATGAAAAAGCCAAGCTCTGGCCGGGAATCGAACCCGGGTCCTCGGGGTGAAAGCCTAGTACGCTATCCACTAGGCCACCGAGGCGCTCAACGATCGACGTTACCGACTCCAGCGATTATCGCAGATAGGAAAATGGTAACGTCCCAAAATTAGTAATTATCGCGAAGCTATTATATCGACTAGAAAAACGTAACTTTGTTTCTTTTTATAAAAAAATGTGTGAAATAAGTTCATAAATTTGTGCATGAAAGCTGTCAATATTCATTACTTCTTCACAATGGAAGTATAGTGTAATATAATTGCGTGACGTCACGTGACAATAGCGGAATCGAGTTAACTAGCCTCTACTGCGCGTTGTGTCAGAATAAATATTGTAACGCCTTCCCCTAAGTGGGGAACAAAGGGTCTGCATGCGGGCACTTATCGCGCGAACTAAATTTAAACACTTCCTTTGTAATTTTGATAAGTTACCTTTCACAGTTTTCTAATTGAATTACTTCTTCCTTTAATAACTTTGAGAGTAAAGTTCAGAGTTAAGTGCCTTTCTTATTAAAGCTGTTCTGAAACTAAGACGAGACGTAGAAAAAGACATGCTCACAGGAATACTAAAGTGACGGCAAGTTGGAAATCATTTGCGGAGATGTTTTTGCGAATAAATATTTAGTAGCAGGAACTGTTGTAGACTACGCTTAGTAAGATACCGAGGGATGCAACTGTCTCGCTGACGTGATAGAAGCGAATTTCCTAAAGTATTTTCTCCACTTTTTTTTAATTCTGATTTCCCCATTAAAATCAGCATTAAAATTTGCGAACATTACGATTTTAAATTTTCAAATAAAATTAAAAATTTTAAAAAAACGTCACTTTTTTTAATTTCAACGTGTTATGAAAATTCGAAATGATGATTTACGCGGTTTTTAACGCTAATTACGATGATGAAATACAATTTTTAAAAATTAGACAAAAAAGTCATGAATATTTAAAGATTTGAAATGGCCGCCATTTTGAAACTGTTAAAAGAATTTTTCCAGTAAACGGAAAATGTTTTGGCGATAATTTCAAGGACCTAGGTTTTCAAACAACGTGTCGTAAGTTGCAACGCTAAAAAACTTAAGAGCTGTAAAATGATTGTCTTATGCTACAAAAAGAAAAAGAAAAATTTCTGATTGTTGAAAAAGAAAAAAATGGTTTGATTGTTGATAGAGACGAAACTACTTTTCAGGTTGAGTAACTGAACGCCCCTTCGTTGAGAATTGATGTTTAAATGAAATCGTCGCACAAAAGAACGCCAACAAAAACTACAATTTCATCATTTTACACGTTAAACGTCTTTGTGCAATTTGTACATCATTTCCATTCATCGCGGTTCTTCACAATTCCACTGCAACTGCATAACAATCTTCCTTTCTTTCGATGACAATTTCTTGTTAATTGGCAATTCACCCGTAACTGATTGAAGTTTAATGGAGCTGAAATTCCGCCGGCATGTTTCTTCGGCTCATTGTGTGGAAAACGGTGTCGCCGGCGAAATGAACTTGATTTTGTTTTTGTATTTCGTGAAAGAATCTTAAATCACATTCGCACTGATGTCACAGCAGTCTCGATTAATCGTCACCTTAATTCTGTTATCTAACAGTCTTCCATAGTAAATAAATTGTAATTAACAAGTAATATAAAACAAAATTTAAGTCATTTCCTCCTTAAATCAACAAAGGAAAATTTTATTTTACTTACTTATTATTAAATAATAACAATTAATATAAATATGTTTTTTTTTTTTTTTTTTTAACGTCCGACTATTGTGCACACTTGGGCTAATGCAGATAATGGGATGATTTATAGCATATGAAAATGCCAACAAGCCCTGGCCGGGAATCGAACCCGGGTCCTCGGGGTGAAAGCCCAGTACGCTATCAACTAGGCCACCGAGAGGGCTGAAATATTTACAAATGTAACCCACTATAACCGGATTTTACATTAAATTCCTAAATTAGACTACAGTATTTACTGTTTATTAAAAGCAGTATTACTGTTTATTTAATAACGTTTACATATTAGAACTGGCCTGAATCGCCTTACCGTCCGATTCTACTATAAATATATATATATATATATATATATATATATATATATATATATATATATATATATATATAGAGAGAGAGAGAGAGAGAGAGAGAGAGAGAGAGAGAGAGAGAGAGAGAGAGTGTTAAACAGTAGGAACTTAATAAAAGTAACCTTCTAGACAAAACAAAACACTGTAACTGAACACGTTTATTTATACCGTTGGCGACAGCAGCTGACACTAATTGCTACCCTAAGCTACATCGATAACAGAAAAGTAAACGATCCTATCATCTAATGGAATCACATAGAAACATTTCAATTAGTGTTAAAACAAAATCCTGAAATAGCGCATGAATGTATACAGTGAAAGATAAACACTCTCGTACTATTTACGATACTACCATTCAGCGTACAAGTCGTTCACGTAACAATCACATGAGTAATCAATTACGTGAGTACTACATTT
This sequence comes from Callitettix versicolor, assembly GCA_022606455.1. Taxonomy (NCBI): domain Eukaryota; kingdom Metazoa; phylum Arthropoda; class Insecta; order Hemiptera; family Cercopidae; genus Callitettix; species Callitettix versicolor. Next base: position 16,269,788 of record CM040186.1, on the reverse strand, counting down.
TACAAAATAATAGTAATAAAACATTATGTGCTATAAACAGAGTGCAGAATGTTGTTTTTATCGATCGTCGAAAGTACGGGTGGTCTGTTTCTGTTATCCGTATATTCTGTTATCCGTCGTTCCAACAACCCCAAGAATGACGGTCAATCGAGACTACGCTGTACTTGTCTATTGTTTTTGTAGAGTTTAGTGATTTTTGATTCTTTGATCGCCGTTGCTGACCTTTACATCACATTGTATCTATCTGCATTTAGATATATATTAATATACAAGCCTGTCAGTTTCCTGAGTCTTTGAATTGTGAACCTCAATGTTGTGGGTTTGAGACGCAGTTACTGCCGTTCCTTTACTGTTACCGTTAACGCTGATCCTTCGTCCTCATCAGTCTAACTGGCATAACGTATATCGACGTTCAGTAATTGTGATTTTATTTATCGTCGAGAATGTCACAAGAGATCGTCGTAAAGTAGGTTACGTACATTATATACTTGTTAGGAACGTATTATTATGTACTCGTTACTTTTATTAAAAAAACGCTTGACATTCGCTAAAGTTACGCTGATTTGTTGTTCTTATTAGCAAATTTGCATAAGAAAACTAACTATTGGAGCAGCCATCACGGTAAAACCCAGACCCTGGATCATGAAACGAGCGTCGACCTACCCCTAGTCCACGTTTTTTAAGGAGTTGATAATATATATCCGAAAAAGCTATTTGGTCATAGCTTGGATAAAATATCAACATGTACCATGTTTTAGGGCTGGTTTTGATGTTGGATTTTGCGGGATGCGTGATGCGAGGAACATGTTTATATTGATACATAACCGTATATTTTGTACGTCGTAGGTCTCATATTAAATTAAACAAATGCTGTGTTTCCGCCGGAGTCGAACCGGGGACCTTGCGCGTGTGAGGCACACGCGATAACCACTACACTACGGAAACTACGAAGAAATTTCACCGATTTAAGTGTATGAAAAGAATCGTTAATTTAATTTTGGCATTTATATTATAGATCAGTTGTTTTACATTAATTCGTAACGATCAGCTGATTTCATTGAACAGCTGATAGGCTTTAGTAAGTTTCAGGTTACGTTTTTAAAAACTAGCAATGTTAATTTGTCGTGTTTTCGAACAAATTATCGTAATTAAGAAAAGGAGTAAACATGATACATGATAACACTACTCGTGTTCATACTCGTTGTTACGAAAATATGGATCTACTCTTGTTCTCAAGTGCCTAACAAAATATAAACTCAGCAACGAAAACACAAGCTTAAATGTTTGGGGCGGGTTTTTAAAAAGTTACGGTTCGCAGCTATCTCTCTGACGTGATGGAAGCGAAATTCAAAACGTAAATTCCCTTATCTTACACTTTTCTGAAATTCTGATTCTACCTTCAGAATCAGCGTTAAAATCTGCACAACACTAGGATTTAAAATTTTCAAAATATTCTGCATTGGAAATTACGAAAATGAACCCCGACCGCCGTCAAATTGAATTCCTAAACAAATTTTTAAAATTAAAAATGTTGATTCCGACTGATAATGAGACATTTAAAAAAAAATGTTCTGTTACTGAACTAAAAATAAAAATCACGTACGCTTTCTCTTTCTTTTTTATTTTAATTACGATAATTTGTTCGAAAACAAGACAAATTAACTTGCTAGTTTTTAACATCATAACTTGAAACAGCCCATCAGCTGTTCGATGAAATCAGCTGATCTTTACTAATTAATACAAAACAACTGTTTTAATCTCGCAGCCAGTGTACAGGGATTTCGTCTGTACAGATATCACAATGAATTCTAAATTACTCGAAATGATAAAATCGAAATAAAACATTACCGGATCTGGATGTATTTTTTAAAACACCGCACGATAAAAAAACCGGAAATTGAATATTTATGCGTTGTTGTTTTTTTTAAACGGCGCCGTGTGTTACAGCGTATTAAAGTTGCATTAACCTAAATGTTGAAACCCGTATAGAGACGTTCAGCTGTACACGGGCAAAGCTGTTATTGATCGTTTCTACTTTCAGATCGGAGAAACAAAAGCACTAATCAAACATTCCATCAGCCTGACGTCGCCCATTGTTCAGTACAACTATCAATTTCATCTGATCTTGAAATCTGATTTGTAACGTAACAACCGTTTTATCGCGTTGTTCCCATCAATAAACCGACACACTCCAACGTCTCAACCGATAAATGTATGTACATTCAACTGTTGCTTTTATTACAAAATACAGGGTAAGAACAATCCCAATCCCTGTCCTTGCTTTATCCAGGGTCCGCCAGTGAAACGGGATGATTAAATAAAGTAATTGGTTGTTAGAATTTTTTTTTAATATTGTCTTAGTAAATAATTGAAAGGACAAGCCATTATGGGTACAATACGAGGAAGTATTACTTTCCGAACACTACGTCTACCAAATGTCCTCCATTGCAGTTAAGGCATTCCTAGAGCCTGGTTTGGAAGTTTTGCATGACCTCTCGCAGCATGTTGACAGGTATTGCCGCAATCTTGTCTACAATTTCTTGTTTGAGGGCTTCAATGGTTGTGGGTAGATCTCTTTGAAACGCTTTTGTTTTTACGTATCCCCCCAGATGTGTCACTTACTCCAATGCGAGACGCCTCGGTGGCCTAGTTGATAGCTTTCACCCCGAGGACCCGGGTTCGATTCCCGGCCAGGGCTTGGCATTTTCATATGCTATAAATCATCCCATCGTCTGCATTAGGCCAAGTGTGCGCAATAGTCGGACGTTAAACACCAAAAAAAAATATTCCAATGCGAATGGCATGTTGTTTGGCTGATCGGCGAGGACTTCTAACCATAGCCTGTTGAACAGCTGCGATGTGTTCAGGTGTTCGAACAGGTTTTACACTCCCGCCTCTTTTTTAAGCGTTGATCCCGTTTGCTCGAGGTTGTTTATCCATGTTCTAATTGCATTATCTGACGGAACAGGCTGGTTACGCGGTTTGTTAAAATGACTTCGAGTTTGTACGAAATTTTCGCCATTTTGATAATACGCTTTCACCGCGTAGCCGCGCTGTTCACCCGTCCAACGATCCATTGCAACTAAATGGTAGCTTGCGCAGGTGGTGAAGCGCCAGTAACCACCCCCCCCACTGCCTGCCAACTTTGTCTCAAGGCCACCTACAATCATCCAGTTTCATTGGCGGACCCTGTATTCACTTACTACTGGAATCCATACATCGAGATATATTTTACGTAGCCATAAATATGTTAATATTGTAAAGAAAAATGTATTTACTAAAAAAAATTAGATTAGTAAAATACATAATAGACAAACACATTATAATAACTGTAATATAATTGTATTCAAGATAAAAATTTGTCAGTCTAGCCACTTAGTAAACGGCGCATTTCTCGCGCATGCAAAATTCCCCTTCAGCGCCCTCCAACAGTCCAATGACACAGACGTCTGTCAGTCAAATTCTACAAACTGTGTATTGTTTATTTTATCAGCAGGGATACTAATCAGCGATAGTAAAAAACAGAAAGATGGAGCTGTGGTGAGAAAATGGGGACTCGACATCTCACTCGCACATTTTTTTCCTCTGTCCCCCTAGTGTTCTTAGCAGGCCGTTTTCTAAGATGCTGATCTATATATTGGTTATAAAGAGTTTATCAGCAGTAGCATAAACAAAATAGCTGATCTATCTGCCTTATCTATTTGCCTTTTCCATCTTCCTTACCATTATGAAGGCGGAGAAGATACCCCAAATCCCACTACTCTATTCCCGCAAACTGTTAGCACGGTGTTAAAGGGAAAAAACTTAACGCCTAAATTTCCTTTCAAACCTTCCACACCTCCCGCGGTTATAATGTATGACCATCTATAATCATTTAACGGCCGACGACGTCCACAGTGTTACTGTGTGTTATATATGTACAAAACATCGTATTAGCGTTAAGCAAAAAAAAAAACTGACATATTTTCTAAATGAAAGTTTATTGTTATAAATTGTATCTCACTGCAGCCTTTTTATAATTTTTCTAATGAGAACTAAATCGATGTGGTGTTATAAGCAATCATACATCATGAAATGTTTATTATTTCTCGAGATATATCGAAATTTGTAAGTGACAATGTCAACATTTAGATATATTTATTTTTGTTTGCCCCTTAACTCATTACAGTTGACAGAATTGTTCTAATGAGGTCTCATTCCATGTGGCGTGTTGTACGCAATATTTGAAGCCCTCGTACATTACGAAATGTTTATTTTTTCAATCTGTCTATATCTATAATTGTTTTCTCGAGACATATCGAAATTTGCAAGTGACAATGTCAACATTTAGATATATTTATTTGTGTTTGCCCTTAACTCATTACAGTTGACAGAATTGTTCTAATGAGGTCTCATTCCATGCGGCATGTTTACGCAATATTTGAAGCCCTCGTATATTATGACATGGTTATTTTTCCTATCTGTCTATATCTATCAATTTTTTTCGAGATATATCGAGATTTGTTCAACTACAGTTAAATAGATAATAGTACTGATTATTTTTTCAAATGTCTTGCCCCCGTCCTTGCGGCTTGCAGCGTTCGTAGCGGCAAACAGTGTAACTACTCGAACTTTAGCCTCTGATATAGAGTACGCTTTTTATAACGGTCTCTGTACTTCTAATCCGGAGTATTATATTCAGTGCTTCGGTTCCAACGTTTCCAACCCGAATAAAAATCACGTTATTTGAAACTGATTGGCCAACCAGTGGGTCAAGTTCAACCATAACCGATAGACTTAAACGATTATGTCTTGCCGGATTGCGCGCGGAAGGATTCTCGGCACGCTCCAATTGTAATAGATAAGAAACAATCCGATAGGGGCGCTGACGACGTGATCGCGTTCGCAAATTGTACGACCTAAGACTGAACTTACGCGATGAAAAGACGGAAGCTGAACATGCGATTACGTGACATTGAACTACTCCTATTTTTATTTTCTGTACGTGTTTTGTTTTGATGTTAACACGGTAAAGTCTTCGGCAACCAAGTTTAAACGTATCGGAAAATAGCCGATATAACTCTTTGTATTTGCGGGTAATTCGTTCGATTAATCGAAGCACGCGGACGTGATGGAAGCAAAATTTCAAACACTATTGTTATTTTTACCTTGCAATCATTTCACAATCTTATTTCACCATCAAAATTTCCATAAATTAACGTTTCAAACTTTGGAATCAGATTTTCAAAAAAAAAGTTTAAGATCGACCGAAGCGAAGGCTCTTTTTCAACTCGACCATTCGGTATTTGGATGTGTGTTTTCTTGTTTGTTAAAACTTTAACAAAAAGATTGAGCAATAATCAGTTAACAGAACACGAAAAGCGTGCACCTTTTAGTGGACACTCCGTACACGTCACAGGTAAAATCAATTCGGGCTATTCAACTTTCGACAAAAAAAAACTCTCGTTTCATTTCAGCTTCAATTTCGATTCGAACAGTATAAATTGAACGTGAGAAAGTTCTCGGTAATAAAACAGCTGATTAAATTGCTTTACCGCCACGCTGTAGATTATAATGCACGCCCACAAATCAAACTTAAACAGTTCCCGATTTCTACAGCGACTTTTCTTTATTTCGCCACATAAATTACAGCTCGACAGAAGCGCCGTAAAACAGCGCTATCTGCGCCCGGGATCCGGATAAAATACAGAGGAAACCACTCGCATTAATAAGTCATGCTCTCGGCTTCGGCGATTCTTCCGTAATGTCTCGCTAATGGCGGATACATTCTCGTGAAATACGTTAACTGACGTCAGCATTAAAAACTCACCGCCGCAGTCACGTGACAAATTATGACAGTAACACGTTAAGTGACGTGATTCGAAGCACGAATTATTGGACTCCGCGTGCCAAACCTGCCCTCTTTACGCTATTAAATGAACTTAACAAAGAAAAAATTAACTAATTATTATCTATAAGCAACTGTATACACAGTATTACATAAAATATTTTTACCGGACTCCCATTGGGAAAGCCATCGTGGCAAGCCCGGATCCAAACGCCGATGCTAACCTCTTCTCTTATCGTTAACACTGATCCCTCGTCCTCATTAGTCTTAACTGGGATAAAATATTGACGTAAAAAAATCGAAAATACTTTTTTTTATTTTAGCACTTTTACGTTTGCAATTTCAAATAGATTCGATTAAAACATGGTATAAAAGCGTTTCGGTAATATCTTAGGCAAGTTTGTTACCAAGCAATTTCCGTTCAACCGTTTCAAAATGGCGGCTATTGTTTTCAGAAACTGTCATTTTTAATTTTTGGCGGTTACTCCCGAACACAATTTCTTTGTAATATAGAAATTCATAAATTTTGCTAAAATATTTACGGACAACTTTTGAGCAAAATTACATGAAAATTGTTTCTGAAAAATTTTATGGTTAAGTTTTTGGCGGTTAACCTTTATAAATTTGAATTTGTAAAAACACACAACTGTATGCCAACAAGTGGTTAGGGTGATTTACAAAGTAAACCTACATTATACAGAACTAAATAATCGAGTTACTAATTTTCTACCACTTTCGTTAGAAATGGCAGGAAATCTCTATAACTAGAAGTTTTTTGCGTTTAATCCTTATAAATCGAATTTGTAAAAATGTACGTACTATATGCTAACAAGTGATTAGGATGATTTACAAAGTAAACGTACATTATTCAGATCGAAAAAATTGAGTTATTGATTTTCAACATTTTCGTAAGATTCGATCTCTATAACTCGTCTATGAGATAGCCTTTAGTTCTTTCAGCGATGCGCTTTTAATGTCATCTACAGCTGTAAAACGACGGCCCTTTAAGGTTCTCTTTATTTCTGGAAATAGGAAAAAGTCACACGGAGCCATGTCTGGCGAATATGGAGGCTGGGGCATCGTCGCTCATAAAAACACGTCTAACCTTAGTGGCTGTCATAGACGAAGTCAACAATGAAAACAGCTGAAAGTTTTATCATACTTCAAGTACATGTATACCAACATAATAAAAAAATATATTTGATAATCGGACTCTTCAAGCCCGCAAAATTTAAAAATTCTCGTTACTTTCTGAACACACCTAGTATACCTACGATATACGAACGAAAAAATCGAGTTATTTTTTATTCATATCAATTGAAGGATGTGTTTCACGATTTTGTGAATTAAGGCTTTCGCTTCTTTTCATTCCTATGACTCCGTGTCTGCCTCCTGGCTATTGTGGTATTTGGTAAATTTCCTCTTCTCTTCTACTGTCAAAGTTTTACGTTTTCTTTTACATGCAAAAATATGCAGACAGAAAAAACACATGCGCGAACAAACCACAGAATATGATTGACAGAGTGAGATGGGGGGACAGACAGAAGAGAACCGTTTGACCGGTACAAAAGACGTAAACAATCGCGTTCAAAACAGCTGAAGCATTAAGCAATTGCAGTTCGCAGCTTGAGCATTCGACTTATTGAGGTCGGCAAGTACAAAACTTCGAGTTGAGGTTATAATTTTAAAAACTTCGACTAATACAGATGTTTTTACCATTGCGTTTTACGAAAATTTCAAAGGAGTTTTAAAAAAATGTCTGTTATTAAACTAAAAATATAGATCTTGTATCATGTTTTCTCTTCCTTTTTGTATTTTAATTACGATAATTTGTTCGAAAACACGACAAACTAACGTAGCTAGTTTTCAACAACATAACCTGAAACGTATTATAGCCTATAAGCTGTTCTATGAAATCAGCTGATCGTTACGAATTAATATAAAACAACTGATCTTTTAATATAAGTACCAAAATAAAATTAACTATTCATTTCATATACTTATATCGGTTTAACTTTTTCCTAATGCAGTATTTATCGTAATTTTCAAATTACTTTACACTGGTAATTACGAAAATGAACCCTGACCGCGCCGTCAGATTAAATTCCTAATCTCAACGGATTTTAAGAATTCAAAATGCTGAATCCGACGGATAATGAGACGCTATTCAAAAACATTCTGTTACTAAACTAAAAGTAAAAATCATGTATCACGTTTTCTCTTCCTTTTTTTATTTTAATTACGATAATTTACTCGAAAACACGACAAATGATCATAGTTTTAACATAACCTGAAACTTATTCAGCGTGTGTCTCACACGCGCGAGGTCCCTGATTCGATCCCGGCGGAAACACAAGATTTTTTTTAATTAATTAATTTAACATGAGACTTGCGACGCGCAAAATATACTGTTATATATCAATAAATAAACATTTTCCTCGCATCACGCGTCCCACAAAACCCAACATCAAAACCAGCCCTAAAACATGATGCAATGTTAATATATTAGACAAAGAGAGTTATGAATTTTTAGATTTGAAATGGCCGCCATTTTGAAATTGTTGGACGCGTTTCACTGATTAACGAACTTATCCAAACTATGACCAAATAGTTTTTTTGGTATATACTATCGATCCCTCAAAAAATAATAATAATCGAGTGGGACAGTACAGACTATTGCCGAATGCGGTCTTGTATCGGAACAACGAGCAGCTCACTAACATTTTTGGGAAAAGAAGATTGGCCTTCTTTGGACACCTAACTCGATTACCGGAGAGTAGACTTACGAGGAGATTATTGGACTATCAACTGAAGTGTAAAGTTAAGAACAACTGGTTGAAGGAGGTGGATTTTTTTTTTTTTTTATGGTGTTTAACGTCCGACTATTGTGCAAACTTGGGCTAATGCAGACGATGGGATGATGTATAGCGTATGAAAATGCCAAGCCCTCGCCGGGAATCGAACCCGGGTCCTCGGGGTGAAAGCCTAGTACGCTACCCACTAGACCACCGAGGCGGCTACTGAAAGAACTAAAGGCTATGTCAAAGATCGAGTTTGAGAAGTGTTTCGAGGATTGGAAGAAGCGCTGGCACAAGTGCATAATCTCCAATGGGGACTATTTTGAAGGCGACAACATCAATGTAGAAGAATAAATAAACATTTTGTTCAAAAAATTAAATTCTCGTTACTTTCTTAACACACCTCGTATATCTTAAAAACAACATACACACAGATTATTATAGGGCTGTAAATTGGCCTTACAACAATAACAAGACAAATAAAAGATACATAAACGTAGGCCTACCTAAAACTATGAGTACCAAAAACTCGTACCTTAAAAATCGTAATTACCAAAATAAAAACAACTTAAAAAATAAATTAATAAAACAGCAAATATAAACAATCTTTTCAGGGCTGTACATGGGTCCTACAACAAACAATAACAAAAATATAAATTAAATTTTATTTTAAAAATTCAGACGATGAAAAGTCTAGGGGTCAACGGCCGAGGCACTATCTCCCAACATCGTCTGCAAACAGTTGCTCAGATCACGCGTAACACGCACATTTTGGAAACCATCACAATCGAGCAGTATATGGACGTTCGTAACAAGTATATACGAATACTTGTAACGCGTTCCTCAGAATTCAACATCAAAACCAGCCCTAAAACACGGCTAAATTCGCGTTACCGAAGTCCTACTGTACTACTCCTTAAGTCGATGTTTAAAATCTCCCCCCACCCAAACCCTCGCAAATTAACCTTCTAGTCAGCTCGTTAAATGTGCATACAAATTACTGCAACTATAGCGGATGCATAATTCAGGAAAACACAAGAGGTTAGGGCCGGCGCACTCGTCAAGTGCGGCATCAAGTGGTAACACCGCTTCAAGTCTCCATCTCAAGTGCTCTTCATCAAGCACCAGGCAATCCAGCTGCAGTACGCTATAGGCAATTTCCTGTCGGATTCCTCGCGAAATCCTTTCAAAACCCAAGGTTACTTGTCGAGTGTTGTCTGCACTCGGTGAGACTTGGTTACTTCCAACTTCTTTTTGTGCCCGAGTACCCAGAATGCGCGTCTCGCGATGGCGCACAGCCAACATCAGAACAACAGCGGCACGCACCTGTCTCGCCGACGTTATAACAATATCATAATCAATTCCATAATTAGCATTTTAAATTACATTAAAATACGGATTACACAACTTTAAATATTTGAAATAAGAGCAAAGTTAAAAAAATTAAATGGTTTTAAACAAATTTTTCTCACATTTAAAGTGTGATTTGAAAGCTAGACAAAAAAAAACAGTCATCGATTTTACTAGAATTACGGTCCTCTATGAAGATTCACGACTCAAGTCTGTGTAGAAAATTGAAGTTAAAAAAATGTACTTGTAAATATAAACACTGACGTTGGGGGTGAGCAACTGAACAATCTGTTGAACCGATTTTAAGAAATTAGGCAGATTTTTTGTTACCTGCTTACGACAGCTTACATAAACGATTTTTTGGGAAATTGTCAGTTATTATGAACAATCAATTAAGGCCCTGAACAGTCAGTCAATTATGTCCAACTAAGGTGTATGTCCTGAACAGTCAGCTAAGGTGTAAAAGTTATGTCCAACTAAGGTGTATGTCCTGAACAGTCAGCTAAGATGTAAAAGTTATGTCCAACTAAGGTGTATGTCCTGAACAGTCAACTTAGGTGTAAAAGTTATGTCCAACTAAGGTGTGTCCTGAACAGTCAGCTAAGGTGTAAAAGTTATATCCACGTAAGGTGTATGTCCTGAACAGTCAGCTAAGGTATAAAAGTTATGTCCAACTAAGGTGCATGTCCTGAACAGTCAGCTAAGAAGTAAAAGTTATGTCCAACTAAGGTGTATGTCCTTAACAGTAAATTAAGGTGTAAAAGATGTCTAACTAAGGTTAATGTCGTGAACAGTAGCTAAGGTGTAAAAGTTATGTCCAACTAAGGTGTACGTCCTGAACAGTCAGCTAAGGTGTAAAAGATGTCTAACTAAAGTGTATGTCCTGAACAGTCAGCTAAATGTCCTGAACAGTGAGCTAAGGTGTAAAAGATGTCCAACAAAAGTGTATGTCCTGAACAGTCAGCTAAGGTGTAAAAGATGTCTAACTAAGGTTAATGTCGTGAACAGTCATCTAAGGTGTCCAACTAGACGTATGTCCTAAACAATTAACAAGGTGTAAAAATTATTTCTAAGATGAATGTCCTGAACAGTCAATTAAGGTGTAAAGATTATGTTCAAATGAGGTGTATGTTTTGAACAGTCAGCCAAGGTGTAAAAGATGATGATCCTTAAGTCAGCTAAGATGAAATTTTAAAAAAAATTGAGACAAAACACTGGGAGAAAACACAGGTGCCGATGAAGACCAAACGAAGAAGTTTATTATTATGAAAGCAAATCCTAATGTTGCAAACAATATTAAAACATCTGATGTAATCAAACAACCCACCCATAAACCGTATGTTACAGAAACGGGTTGCAACAAATTACCAGTTTGGCAGTCCCAAAGCTTCCAACGAAATTAAAATTTTTGAGATAAAATAATTAAAAACATAGAGTGAGTGGTAAAACCATACCAGAATACAAACGAGTTGTTAAATATAAAGGCCTTTTGATTTATTTGCGAATCAAAGGCGCACAGAATCAAAGGAGCCTTTAATATTAGAGGAATAATTTTTCAAATGTTTAAAGCTTTTTAATCAAACGAGCGTCGGCGTTATGTATTTTAACTTTAAAAGCAACACTTGTTTAAATAACGTTGTCTGCCCTTGAAGATGAGATTTAAACTATTTAGAAGGTTCATTTTTATTTTTATTTTTTTTTTTACATCTTACTATAATAAGTACAAAGAATGTTTGTGGTCGTTACGAAATCGATCTTGAGATTTTGACTAATCTCTCTTTGTCTACTCTCTTTGTCTTTGTTACACCCCTCTTTGTCTAAAAAGCGGTTCTTACTTGACGGCCCGAGAATGCATTCATGTCCGCGAGCGCACATCGCTGGACACGTAATTAATTGATCGAGTTTGACATTTCCACTTGATTTGTCCATATATCGGGATCACTGTTTAACTACAAAACAAGTTTTTCGACCCCTTTTTGGTAAAAAACTGTTCAGACAGGGTGACCACTAAATGTGGAGCGGAGCCGACTACGCATTTCAAACCCAACTAATTGTTTTTTAAGGTAAGTGCGGCCACTGAAAACGTAACAGAGCTGAGCTGAGTCAAGCGGCGTCACTGGGTCCCGCTTCGCGTAGCTTCGACCCTGTCTAGGTCGGTTTGAAGCCCCGCTTTCCCCCACCCACCCCGCTGGCCACGCCTCCAAACTTATTATTTCTTATTACCTAGGTTAAGGTTTCTTTAAACACAATAGTTTCCTAGAATCCGTTACAGTAGGCCTAAATATTTAAATTTTAAAAATACAGACGCGTTCTTTAAACTGCGTTTCCAGTTGCCGTTCCCCTTCAGTTCCGCTCCGCATTTGGTGGCCTCACGACCTAATGCTTTACAAAGAGGGGAGAGCACGACAGATAAATGACCAAAGAAATGACCAGTGGTTGCTCAGACTGGGAACGTATCCAATCAAAGATTAACTGGTCTCCATTCGTGCTCAGAGTTCAGCTGCAAATATTTAAAAAATCACGAACGACAGATTGTCTGGAATACATTGTTTCATTGTTTCTTATTCTTAGCCGTTCATTGGGAAATGCATTTATTGCCTAATATTTCGTACTTGTAGTCTCCGCATATATTCCAATAGGTTCTGGATGCAGAGTCTTAACAAAGAAACGAGCATTTCTTTCAGTCTGCATGCAAAGGGCATTGTTGTCTTTGCGAACGCGTACAGTGTTGAACTAAAATGCGATATAAAATCGAACGATGAAGAGAAGAGAAGCATAAACGAGAAGAGAAGCACAAATCAAACAAAGAGATTGTTGAGTTCGTTAGTTTGCATTTTACATAGAAAATTTATACTGAAATACTAGAGGAAATGACGTTGCTGTTGGTAAAGAAAACGTTCTATACAAATTTTATATTTAATTATTTGAATAAAGAGTCTTTATGATTATTTTCAGTGTTTTTGTTTAAAAAAAAATAATTATAATTTGTTTACACTGAAACACGGCCGTCTGGTCTTAACTACAGTAAAGATGTTAAAGAAATTTTGCTCATATATAATCTACAGGGCATACTCGAACAAAATATATGGGTATTTACAAAAAAATACCAAACATAAAAAATAATATTAAACTAAAAAAAAAGAAAAATTTCTAGATTGATTCATCAAATTTCGCAACAATTTTGTGTATATATGAAGATTCACGATTTAAACTGAAGTCAGAAGCAATCCGAAATATGTAAAAGAAACTTTCTGTTCAAGAAGAAATCAAAGAAAACACACACATAACTCCGGTCAGCTGATACAACATCCAAAAGCCCAAAAGTTATGCTTTTAATTTTTCTTCGATACACCTGTCAGAAAAAATATTTTGCCTGACGTTTAAAAGATTTACCGTTACACCGGAAAATTCAAACTATGTTTATTGTGCGCGTGCGCAGTTCGTGATATCAAACAGCCACCGTTACTGGCACAAACGTTCATTCTTCCTCTTTAAAACGAGACTAAAACTAGGACTATAAAGAACAGCAGACCTTGCAGTATATTCTTAATTAATATACAGAGCGCTCCACGACAACCGCATATTTTCAAAAAACGTTTGTTACTGGAAATTTTATGCTCTTTCTCCATGAAGCGGTTGCAATTACGATAGGTTTTACCGTTCAGCCAGTATTACAGGAAATAACCAACAACTACACCCTCGACGTTAAATCAGAGCCCGCAATCTTAAAACGGAAGTAACTAGGAACACATTTTGGCTTTATACACGGTACCTTCGTACCAAATTTCGGAACAATCGGTCACTGCGTTCAGCCAAAACTGCGTGACAAACATAGAAACCAAAACTGCGTGCTAAACATAGAAACCAAAACTGCGTGACAAACATAGAAACCAAAACTGCGTGACAAACATAGAAACCAAAACTGCGTGACAAACATAGAAACCAAAACTGCGTGACAAACATAGAAACCAAAACTGCGTGACAAACATAGAAACCAAAACTGCGTGACAAACATAGAAACCAAAACTGCGTGACAAACATAGAAACCAAAACTGCGTGACAAACATAGAAACCATGCGTGCTAGAAACCAAAACTGCGTGACAAACATAGAAACCAAAACTGCGTGACAAACATAGAAACCAAAACTGCGTGACAAACATAGAAACCAAAACTGCGTGACAAACATAGAAACCAAAACTGCGTGCTAAACATAGAAACCAAAACTGCGTGACAAACATAGAAAACAAAAACTGCGTGACAAACATAGTGACAAACATAGAAACCAAAACTGCGTGACAAACATAGAAACCAAAACTGCGTGACAAACATAGAAACCAAAACTGCGTGACAAACACAGAAACCAAAACTGCGTGACAAACATAGAAACCAAAACTGCGTGACAAACATAGAAACCAAAACTGCGTGACAAACATAGAAACCAAAACTGCGTGACAAACACAGAAACCAAAACTGCGCGACAAACATAGAAACCAAAACTGCGTGACAAACATAGAAACCAAAACTGCGCGACAAACATAGAAACCAAAACTGCGTGACAAACATAGAAACCAAAACTGCGTGACAAACATAGAAACCAAAACTGCGCGACAAACATAGAAACCAAAACTGCGTGACAAACATAGAAACCAAAACTGCGCGTGACAAACATAGAAACCAAAACTGCGCGACAAACATAGAAACCAAAACTGCGTGACAAACATAGAAACCAAAACTGCGTGACAAACATAGAAACCAAAACTGCGCGACAAACATAGAAACCAAAACTGCGTGACAAACATAGAAACCAAAACTGCGTGGCAAACATAGAAACCAAAACTGCGTGACAAACATAGAAACCAAAACTGCGTGACAAACATAGAAACCAAAACTGCGTGACAAACATAGAAACCAAAACTGCGTAACAAACATAGAAACCAAAACTGCGTGACAAACATAGAAACCAAAACTGCGTGACAAACATAGAAACCAAAAATGCGTGACAAACATAGAAACCAAAACTGCGTGACAAACATAGAAACCAAAACTGCATGACAAACATAGAAACCAAAACTGCGTGACAAACATAGAAACCAAAACTGCGTGGCAAACATAGAAACCAAAACTGCGTGACAAACATAGAAACCAAAACTGCGTGACAAACATAGAAACCAAAACTGCATGACAAACATAGAAACCAAAACTGCGTGACAAACATAGAAACTAAAACTGCGTGACAAACATAGAAACCAAATGTCGAAACAGAGACTTCGCTTCGCTCGGTTCATGAAATCACCTACCTCCTCTAACTCATATTATAACGGTATCAACCAATTACTGTACAAGGATCCTTCCTTAGCACATTTTTAAGACATAAAGGAACTCACCGTTCAATGTGCAACACGCAAGATTCGCGGAAGAGTTTCAGGATTACTGTATTCCTTTACTGAAGGATCAGCAAGGAAAACACAACTGATAACACGCGCGACAATGACAGCACGTCTACAGGATTAGGATATGTTTGTTTATTTAATTTTCGTTTTGCACTTTATAAATAAAACAAGCAAGTTTTTGGAAACGAGTATCGAAGATATGTCCTGACGGCGGAAGTTTATGCTTGCAACAAATCTGTCAATGTAACGTGCTAGAAGCCAGCTTATAATTTCTAGGTTAGATAAACAGGAGAAGATACTGGAATCCTTCAAAGAAAGGTTAAGTAAGCTCGAAAGTATTATACCACCCGTCGTAAGGAAGAAAAGTGGTAAATAAAGATCTTCGTATCGCAGTTTGGAATGCAAATGGAATCATACAGAAAAAAACAGAATTAACAGCATTCCTAGATCTTCAACAAATTGATATATGTCTTATTTCTGAGACTCATTTAACAACGGAATCTTGTATTAAATTTAGAAACTATAATTTCTATCATAGCGTACACCCAGCGAATGCCGCTAGAGGAGGTAGTGGAATAATAATCAAAGCTAATATTTCTCATTATGAGGAATTTAAAATAGAAACTGAAGAAAACCAAGTCACGGCGATAACAATCAAAACTAGAAGAGGAAATATAATGATAGCTGCAATCTACTGCCCACCAAAACATAAGCAAAAAAAAGACAGCTATCTTAATGTTTTAAAGAGATTAGGAGATAGATTTTTAATTGGTGGTGATTTTAATGCCAAAAATACAGTGTGGGGTTCCAGGCTTACAACAGCTAAAGGCAAAGAGTTGCATGAAGCCGCTTCAGCGCTGGGTTGCAGTTATCAGTCTTCAGGGAAACCAACATACTGGCCTGCTGACCTGAAGAGGATCCCAGATCTGCTAGACTTCTTTATTTGTAGGAAGATATCACACAATTATATAACAATTGATGAAAACTTTGACCTGGAGTCAGATCATTCACCAATAATTCTAACACTTAGCGAAAATATCATTAAAACTGAAAGGGGTCCCACACTGGTTAACAAGAACACAGATTGGGAGGGCTTCCAAGAAGCACTGAATACACACATCTGTTTAAAGGTACCGCTCAAGACCAATGGACAGTTGGATCAAGAAGCTGCCAAATTTGAAAAGGATATTCAGCAAGCAGCCTGGGCAAATACCCCGGATGTCAGAAGATGTATGGCTGGTATCAGTTATCCTAAAGAAATTACGGAGTTAGTAGCTGTTAAAAGGAAATTAAGGAAAAGATGGCAACATACACGCTCGCCTGAAGACAAAAATAGGTTAAATAATGTTGCTCAAAGGTTAAGAAGGGAAATCTTGCAATTTAAAAACGAGTCCATAAATAAATACCTAAGTAATGTAACGCATACTAAGAAACGGACTATTCGCTCTGGAGAGCCATTAAAAATTTAAACGACCTTGCATACATAGTCCCCAATTAGGTCTGCAGATGGAACCTGGGCGAAGGATAAACAAGGGAAAGCAGATGTATTCGCTACATATTTAGAACAAGTATTCCAACCTAATATAAACTTTCAATCTCAACAAGAAAATATAACAAATAGAATTAATCTTGACTATAATGTACTTTCACAACAAAATAATGAACATAAAATAGATCTTGTAACTAAAGAGGAAGTGGCTAGGGAAATTAAATTTAACATAAATTCAAAAAAAAAAAAGCCCTGGTTACGATTTAATAACTGGAGTAGTACTGAAACAGTTACCAAGGACAGCCATTATAAAACTTACTAACCTTATAAATGCAGCTTTCCGGTTGAAGCATGTACCAGACATCTGGAAAATGGCCGAGGTAATTATGATCCCGAAGCCCGGCAAGCCACCTAATGAACCTACATCATATAGACCAATCTCACTACTTCCAATAGTTTCAAAGGTATTTGAAAAACTGTTACTTAAAAGACTCAAACCAGTTATAGAGATAAACAATCTCATACCTACCCATCAGTTTGGGTTTAGGGATAAGTACTCAACTATTGACCAAGTGCACAGAATAACCAACATTATTGAGAAAGCATATGAAGAAAAGAAAATTTGCTCCGCCGTGTTCTTAGACGTTGCCCAGGCCTTTGATAAGGTCTGGCACGAAGGGCTAATCTCTAAGCTGGAAAAAATATTGCCAAAAACATATTCTGAAATTTTGAAGTCCTACATAATTGGCAGAATGTTTTGGGTTAGGCAGGAGGGAACATTCTCTAGCATGAGAGAGATTAAGGCGGTGTACCTCAGGGCAGTGTTCTGGGACCCTTGCTTTATCTTCTCTACACAGCTGATATCCCGCAGCCGGATTGTGTGTCAATCGGCACATTTGCTGATGACACAGTTTTCTTGGGTGTGGGAGACAGTAGTAAAGTAGCAGCTGTAAAACTGCAACAAGCATGCGATGAGTTCGTTACCTGGACCAAAAAGTGGCGAGTTAAAATTAATGAGGGTAAATCGGTGCATGTTGACTTTACTTATAAAAAGGATAAGTATGTTCCGATAGTAATTAATAGCACAAATATTCCATTCAATAACACTGCAAAGTATCTTGGAATGAACTTAGATGTGAAGCTGCGATGGGCAGAGCACATAAAAAAAAAAGACAGAACTTGACATAAAGTATAAAAAAATGTACTGGCTGATTGGTAGGAAATCACAACTGTCAGTACACAATACACTTGTATTATACAAACAAATACTTAAGCCCGTATGGTCCTATGGGATCCAGCTTTGGGGTTGTGCAGCTAAAACCCAAATCAAAAAAATCCAAGTCTTCCAAAATAAAGTTTTAAGGAACATTGTTGACGCCCCATGGTATTATCGTAATGACGACCTTCACAGGGACTTAAAAATTCCAACAATCAGAGAAGAAGCTAAGAGACTGGCAGCAAAGCACGAGGAGAGACTCCACTCACACATCAGCACTGATATTCTGCAGCTCCTGGAAAACACTCATTTAGAGAGAAGGCTAAAAATACAGCAACCGTTTGAACTGGTTTAGTGTAAATACTGGGACCTCTGTTGGGAGTTCTCAGTTGTGATTAATTTATTTTAGAATAATATTGTAGGTTAGTCATCTAGTGACTAGTGACAATTGTATAGTAATAATAATAATTATTATAAAAAAAAAAAAAAAAAAAAAAAAAAAAAAAAAAAAAAGCCAGCTTATTGTTAGCCACTGACTCTCTTCGTTAATCTTTCATTGTTGTGCTCTCACTATACGAAGTACGCTTATACAGAGAAAGTATTGTGATCGTTTAAAAGTATCCTTCGTAACATTTTGATAGTTGTAAACGTTTTCAGGTGTTATTAACAAACAAACAAAAACAAATTGGTTACCAACTGCTTCACCAATATAATTTAACACATAAATTTATAGACAAATAGATTCATATAGGAAGGGATTATACAACCCCAGGCATTGCGATCGATTGACCTACTGTGCAGCTAAACCTCTAAGTACTAGTGGTGGCCTTAGTAAGTTCCAACAACCCACTGACTATCTCATTCTGCTGAACATCCCTAAGGGTCTTTGGATCAAAAAACCCTTAGCCTCCTGCTAGCAAGAGCCTCAAAATCATGAATTATATGCCCTACACCGTTTCTCCGTGGTACATACCTATCCTGTTCATGTGCACCCTCTGGCTAAAGTACCCTCTAATGAATCCCATGATTTTCCTGAGTTGTGTTCTGTTCAAGACGTCTGCTAACCTTTTAAGCCCTCCATTCGGAACCTTAAGAGGTGCACATGAAGGTCCCATCACTTAGATCTATACTGAATTGTAACTTTAAAAAAATTCAGATTTCCTCAAAATCAGTTCAAACTATTTGATCAAATGTTTCCGTAAGATTAAGATTATAAACTAACGCATAGGATTATACAACCCCAGGCAATGCGTACAATTACACCTCTTAAGTATTCGTTAAACATATTAGTGCCCATAGTAAGTTCCAAAAACCCACTGACTAGCTCACCTAGCTGAAGCTTTTCAAATCCTCGTGTGGGAAGTATGCAAAGGTCAGAACAACCTTTCTGATGTAGATCCCACATGTAGCTCAGTACTAACTACTGTACAGTCCTCCTTCCGTTTACAGCGAAGCCTCCCACCCGTCACCCAAAGTTCTTGCAACCAAAGCAACGTCAGCTTCCCTCCGCTAAAGCAGCCTCCGTAACACTGTCATGGAGGCTTGAAATACTCTCATCCTTCTTAGGGGTACAAATCACTCTGAAGGCAACTCTAGAGAGGGCACGATACACCTTTCAGCCCGCCACCTTCAATGTCTTCAGCGAATCCTCGTCGATCACCAGCACCAGAGTCTTCCCCAGTCCTGTCGTTTTTTGACCCATTGTTGAGTCTTTAGTCCTATGTTTTGGGCTCTCATCTTCAGCAATTGACTAGGTGGAAGTTTGCCCAGAAGATTCGGTATCCAGACCATCAACTTCGCCATCTGGTACACAACCCTGACGAAAGCTACCAATTTAATAAAACATACAGATCACTAAATCTCAAAAAAAGTGCACATATAGTACTTTATACAAGATTGTTATCCCGTAGGGGTGCAGACTAGCTGCACCTATTGAGAGGATTTAGACGCCCCTCGCGGTACCCCAGTCTAACATACACTTACACTTGCAACACTACACTTACAACTTTAACACTTTACACTCACACTTACATTTAGGGAGGCGATAATAGCTTCAATGAGCTTTTCGTCATAAAATTTTAAAAAAATTAATCTAATACGGAAATTACTAAGATAATTGTGCCGTTATAAGAAAATACAAATTGGGGTACGAAATTTGAAAAAACAGTGTCAACGACAGACAGACAAATTCTACAAAAAAAAAGGTTCTCTACGAACACCTACTGACCCTAAAAGCAAATCACTCTTATTACCATAAACAACTGAGCGAAACAAATTTATTCAAGTTAAATACCCGCCGCGGAATCTATCTAATTAAAATTGTAATTAAACCCGTAACTCCCCGGAGAGGCTTATACAAGTACAGTACTCTGTAACTATAAAAAACCAGGCGAAATTAACTGTTCCGCGAGTGGATTTAATATCTTTTCGTTCCAAATCATTGAAAATGCCAACAATTCAGATTCTCCACAAATTTATACACACATTTACAGTACTTAAACTCGCAAGTTCGGCTGTGACGGAGTTCGGTGTAAAACGTTGTTAATTTTAATTCATAATGCTAATATTAATTTCAAACTTCCGAGTTTACAGTTAAGTACAGTAATTATAGTTACAATAAAACGATACTGTACAGTAATTATAATTACAGTAAAACGATACTGTACAGTAATTATAATTACAGTAAAACGATACTGTACAGTAATTATAATTACAATAAAACGATACTGTACAGTAATTATAATTACAGTAAAGCGATACAGTACAATATTTATAATTACAGCAAAACGATACTGTACAATAATTATAATTACAGTAAAACTATACTGTATCGTAATTATAATTACAGTAAAATGATACTGTACAGTAATTATAATTACAATAAAACGATACTGTACAGTAATTATAATTACATAGAAACATTTGTAATTATAATTGTGCAAAATAAATACAGCACAATATTTATAATTACAGCAAAACGATACTGTACAATAATTATAATTACAGTAAAACTATACTGTACCGTAATTATAATTACAATAAAACTATACTGTACAGTAATTATAATTACAGTTATACGATACTGTACAGTAATTATAATTACAGTAAAACGATACTGTATTGTAATTATAATTACAGTAAAACATAATTATAATTACAGTAAACATAATTATAATTACAGTAAAACGATATCTTATCGTAATTATAATTACAATAAAACGATACTGTACAATAATTATAATTACAGTAAACGATACTGTACAATAATTATAATTACAGTAAAACGATACTGTACAGTAATTATAGTTACAGTAAAACGATACTGTACAGCAATTATAATTACAGTAAAACGATACTGTACAGTAAGGGCAAATACAACTGTTGGAAGGTCAATTAATTTCCTCGACTCAATTATATTCTCTTTGAAATTCGATTTGTTTCCAGAGAATAGGTTTAAATTAAACCACATTCTCCTGAGTACATGTGTTCCAAGACAATAGGTTTTGAGATTCTCTTCCAGATAATAGGTAAATCATAATCTCCTAGGATGAATCGATATGTTCCGATAAAGACTTGTGAACTTCTTCAAAAAGTAAAATATTCTCTTGAGATGAGATGGTACGAACCAAAATTGTGCGCTTAAGGTTTTTTTTGTGTTTACGTCCGACTATTGTTAAACCTCCCCCCCCCAAAAAAAAAGTCAAGCACAATTTTAGTTCGTACTATCTCATCTTAAGAGAATATTTGCTTTTTGAAGAAGTTCACAAGTCTATATCGGAACATATCGATTCATCCTAGGAGATCATGATTTACCTGTTATCTAGAAAAGGAGAATCTCAAAAAACCTATTTCCGCAGCTGAACTGTTTCAGAATAGATTTCTCCGGCATAAATTATACTCTCCTAAAAAGAATCGATTTGTTCATATAGTATACTATGATGATTCTATATATTTTAATATAGTGGATTCTTTCTAAAGCAAATAAGATAAAGACGGTAAGTAAAAGAAAGAAGTAAAAAATTGTGGATTTGCACAAATTTAAGAATTTTTTTTACTAGAGAGTCGAATCATTTAAGAACAATGATTATTCCCACATAAATTATATTCTTCTGGGTTTGTTCATATCACAGTATACTATGATGAAGCGATATGTTTTCATACAATGGATACTTTATAAGGTAAAAAAAAATTAAAAAATTAAGATGTCATGGATATGATCCAAAACTGTGGGTTTGGGTAAACGTAAATATTTTTTCCCAGGAAGAATCGACTCATTCAAGAACAATGATTTTTTTTCTACGATAAATTATATTCTCCTGGGAAGAATCGATTTGTTTATACCACAGTATACGTTGATGGCTCGGTATTTTTTTAATGCAGCTGATTTTTTTCTAAGATAAGTAAATTAAGATGTCATGATATGATACAAAACTGTAGGTTCGCATCGGTGTATTTTTTTCTAGAAAGAATAGAACAATTGAATAAAAATGGATTTTTCTAAGATAAAGTTATATTCTCCTGGGAAGAATAAATCTGTCTCAGAATAATAGCATTTCCTAGAATAAATCGCATTCTCCACAACGACTCGATGTTTCGATATAGTTGATTTGTTCTTGGATAAATATTGTCCTTATATGGGAATACATGTTCCAAGAGTGTCGGTTTGTTTTAATGTAAATATTTTTCCCGGCGAAAACAAGAGCTGTTTCCAGAACAATGGGTTTTCTTAACATGAATTATATTCTCCTAAGAAGGCTGGTTCCAGAGAAACGATGTTTTTTTAGATTAAATCATTTTCTTCTACGATCATATTCGGATATTGTACTAAGAGTACGTTGGATTTCCATGTGGTTAGTCGGTTTTTTTCTAGAATAAGACAGTTTTTTTCATCAAATAAGACACATTTTTCTAATACAACTGCATTCCTACAAAGGGCATTAATGTTTCGTCTAATAACAGCCATTCTTTATTACTGCAGTCAGCAAATACAAATAGAATCGCATTTCAACTGCGCACGTCTAAAAAAGAAAAACCCATTCGCGGCCTCAAGGGAAGACGTACAATAGGCATAATGAAATGACAGATTACAGAGTGTAACTGATTTATAAAAGAGACGTTATCAATCATGCCGCTCTAATTTAGGGCTCACATTTACTTTGCCACAATGTCTTTTCACGTCATGCGCACTGATCAAAAACTGTCGGAGTTTTCTAAACAGTATAATAATTTGTTTTTATTTTTATTTTATATTAATTAAAACTGAGGCGTGCCCCATCTAGTAATTTTTCTTTATCATTGTGTTCACTGTGTGCTGGGGTGCAGTCCGACGGCTGGTCCCAATGTGTTTACGGCCTGGAGAGGTTAATTGGCTTGGTCCTCTTCAGCCTTCTTGTGATGTCACTGCGGCATAGTAGTTGGACAACCTCTGTATTATTATGCTGTTCTAACCTGCAATAATGCTTAACCGAGAGCTTTTTAATGACTTCCTGAACAGATTCAACACCTAGGTCCTTATGTATGTTTTCATTTCTCACATACCAAGGGGCGTTGACAATCGTTCTCAATACTTTATTTTGAAAAACTTGAATAATTTTACTATTGCTTTTTCTTGTACATCCCCAGAGTGGTGCACCATAGGTCCATATTGGTCTTAGAACTTGTTTGTATAGCAGTATCTTGTTGGCTATCGAAAGTTCTGAATTTCTTCCAATAAGCCAAAACATTTTATTGAATTCGAGCTTTAGCTCCTCTTTTTTCTATTTTACATGCACCTTCCATCGGAGCTTTGCATCGAGTGTCATTCCTAGATATTTAGCACTGTTAGTATAATAATGAGTAAACAAATATTTACAAAACAATTACTAACACAAAACTAATCACCATATCAGAAAATATATAAAAACTTTATAGACTTTAAAAACACGTAAAACCCACATAAGGATACATGTACAGGTGTTTTATGGAAAAAAATAATCAATATTTATTGCAGAAAAAATGTACAAAAAGTTATAATGACAAATAACATTAGGCTGGACTGTACTAGGACATGCAAAGTGAGTAATGCAAATGGTTGTAATAGTCGATACAGTATTTGCACAGTGGGTTTGTTGTGTTTTCCCCAGAGCTTTTCACCGGTAACAATGTCTGTAACAATTCCTCGTAACAGATTTTCCAGAAATATAATTAATTTAAGGCACAATTCAATATTATTTAATAAACGTGATCAAATAATCATTTAATTGTAATTACCATTTTGTATATGGAAAGAATGTTCTAGAATGCTAGACAACAAATGGTACCATATAAGGATAACCGAAACACCCCGTTAAAATTTAAACGGACAGTTAATTCTTCACTGCGAACAAACTCAAAGTTTACACTTTGTTGTAAAAACATTTTTTTAACTTCGATAATTTTTCAATGAAACAAAATTACAAGTCAATTCAGTACCTTTATTTTTAAAGGAATTTAACTTAGAAGTATGCTTCAGATGCGATTTTAGAAAATTTCATATTTAATTGGTTTCAAAATTTCAATATATATTAAAAACTACACTACATATTAAAAACTACATTATATATTAAAAACTACACTATATATTAAAAACTACACTATATATTAAAAACTACACTATATATTAAAAATGCGTTGTGTTTTCAAAAATGTGATTTCATTGGTACTTATCAAATTACACCTGAACATTCATGTTTTGACGTGAAAATGTTTTTGGGGACGCAGAAAAATCACCAAACTTGCGTCAGATGAAAACCGCCATGAAAGTGACACCGTTACTAGGTTCAACACCCACTACCAAGTTAAAACCGTTACTGAATTCGAATCGCGTTACTGAGTTCAAAATCCGTGACTGAGTTCAAAACTCGTTAATTCAGAAACTCGCTACGAGTTCAAAACCCTCTATTAAGTTGGAAACCCCTATTACAGTTCGAAACCCGCTACTGAGTTAAAATTCCGTCACTGAGTTCGAAACTCGTTACTGAGTTCAAAAATCCGCTACTGAGTTCGACGTTCGTTAATAATTTCGAAACTCGATATTGAGTTCAAAACCTGCTACAGTTTTCGAAAACCCCGCTACGAGTTCAAAACCGGCTATTGTGTTCGAAACCCCCGGCTAAAGTTCGAAACCCGTTACTGAGTTCGAAACTCGTTACTGAGTTCAAAAATCCGCTACCGAGTTCGACATTCGTTACTAACTTCGAAACTCGATATTGAGTTCAAAACCTGCTCACGAGTTCGAAACCTGTTACTGACTACAAAGACCCGTTAATGAGTTCAAAACATACTGCAGAGTTCGAAACTCGCTGTTCAAAACCTGCTCACGAGTTCGAAACCTGTTACTGACTACAAAGACCCGTTAATGAGTTCAAAACATACTGCAGAGTTCGAAACTCGCTGCTGACTTCGAAACCCGTTACTAAGTTCCAAACGCGTTACTGGTTTCGAAACCCGTTACAGATTTTAACTTTCTTTCACATTAAATATTTGTTTCAAATCATGTCCGTAAATCAGTAGAACAATAAATATTTAAATTATAATGAACGCCATTATATTACATACCCGACCCATCTACCACAAAATGTTTGAGCGTTAACAGTTAAATATATCTTATAGCCTACATATAGTACTTTATACAAGATTGTTACCCCGCAGGGAGTGCAGACTATTGAGAGGATTTAGACGTCCCTCGCGGTACCCGAGTCTAACACACACGTACACTTACGACTTCAACACTTTACACTCACACTTACATTTAGGGAGGCAATAATAGCCTCAATGTGTTTTTCGCCTTAAAAAAAACTACAAGGTTGTTCTTTATATTACTATTGCATTTTTTTTAAATTTTATATACACTATCGTGCATTATTATTTTTAGTAATTTAATAATTATTTAAGTAGTAATTCTTCAGTACTTATTTCCAGAAATAAGGCAAATGTTTCCATTTTTTTTTTTTTAAGTTGGTAGTATCCACACGGATTTTGAGAGGAAATAACAGAACCGAAGCGTGACAAAGTTTGTGCTAGTGTTTTTGCACCGTATTTTTACAGTAAAAACGAAAATATAACCGTGGTTACTTCTAGTAATATTAATCGATGTTTTTAGTTTTTCGGACTAGTTCAGCGAGACAGCTGCGTGCCGTGATAATACTGTTTACATTAACTACAGGTAGGCTGCCGCAGTGTAGCCAACATTTGAAACACAGAGCACGTAACGTTTTAATTGCCAAACCTTGAACTTGCTTGTTATTCCGCACGCTCCGGCCAACGTCTGTTTCTGCTCCCGCATCTGGCTAGCGTCTGAATATTTAATAAATCGCGGCCCGATCGGGTCCACTCCGGCGCAAACATCCCCAAGCAGCACCGCATGAAGGTCCACACAAGTCGATTCTACTAATTTCCGCAGAAGTAAAATTCCGTAAAAATGAATTCTGAAATATTTACAGCGCAGTATTTGGGTGTGCTCTTTGACAGTAAATTAAATTGGGAAGAACATATCAAAAAGGAGGAATTAAATATCAAACACATAGAATGTATTAGCTGCTTGGACGCAGATCGGAACTGTCACTACATAATCATATATATTATTTCTCGAATCATCATTCCTTTTTCTCAGCACAACTATTCGTAAAGGCATAAATGAGGTATCTTTAAAAAGATTTTTTAACCGGCTTCTGACATTGCAAAACGCAATTTTTGCGCTAAAACTTATTGTTTGTGAACATTTTTAACACAAAAAAAACTTCTAACTGTAAGGCAAAACTACATCACAAATCAGACAATATTTTGTATACTTTACGAATCACAAATAAGACAATATTTTGTATACTTGACGAATCACAAATCAGATAATATTTTGTACACTTTACGAATCACAAATCAGACAATATTTTGTATACTTTACGAATCAGAAATCAGACAATATTTTGTACACTTTACGAATCACAAATCAGACAATATTTTGTACACTTTACGAATCACAAATCAGACAATATTTTGTACACTTTACGAATCACAAATCAGACAATACTTGACGAATCACAAATCAAACAATATTTTGTATACTTTACGAATCACAAATCAGACAATATTTTGTATACTTGACGAATCACAAATCAGACAATATTTTGTATACTTGACGAATCACAAATCAGACAATATTTTGTATACTTGACGAATCACAAATCAGACAATATTTTGTATACTTTACTAATCACAAATCAGACAATATTCTGAATACTTGTCGAATCACAAATCAGACAATATTTTGTATACTTGACGAATCACAAATCAGACAATATTTTGTATAATTTACGAATCACAAATCAGACAATATTTTGTATACTTTACGAATCACAAATCAGACAATATTTTGTACACTTTACGAAGCTAACATATTCTATTCTAATCACGAATAGACAATCCCATTACAAACGCCACTTTTTTGCATAACGTGATTAGAACAATTTCAATACTTACTTAAAAGTCATTATACTTATAAGTTATGTGGCCCTATCCCTGCCCGTCGTACAAGCCGGTACAGGCATTTCGAATACCAAACACATGTTTTGGACACTGTTTTTACACAAATATATTTGTGATCGTGCATTTATCTATTGTTAATACGGACATAATGTACAATTTAAATGCCAAAATACAGTTAGAGGTTATTAAGCACGCCGTTTCAACTGAATAGACAACAGTTACCTATTAAAATTGCGTTTGCTATCGCTATAAAAAAGTCGCAGAGACACACTACAAAGAGCAGGATTGTATTTACTAAATGCCGTCTTTACTCACGGATAACTGTGTGTAGCCTTTTCAAGGGTAACTAAATCAACTAACATATTTCGTTAAAGAAAATGAATATATAAAAAAAATACAAAAAGATTACATTCTTACATCAAATATCGTTTACAACGACGTATTGTAAAGAAAATTTCTATTAAAAAAACAATTACCTCTATTGAAATGTATATATTGCAATGACTCATACATTTGTGACTATTATATCAAACCGATCGCTCTTGATTTATTTTTTAAACACGTTTTCCCTTCCTTCCAACTACCGCCCTCACCCCAACGACTGCTCTTATTCAAAAGGTTGTGTTCACTTAAAACTTTCATAGTGCGAAATTTCGCACGGGCCTGGTAAACCATTATTATAAAAACAAGTGTCGAGACATGTTTGGATTCATGGCACACAACTTTGGGATTGTGCAAGTGACACAAACATTAAAAGCTTTCAGACTTTTCAGAACAAAGTGCCGAGAGATATCGGTAATGCACTCTGGCATGTTCGGAATGAAGACATACATCGTGACCTTAACGTTACTACTGTCAAGCAGCGATTCCCAAACTTGTTTGTCATGGGACCCACTTTCAGTCTGAAAATTGCGCACGCGCGTGCACACGCACACACAATCGAAAACCCAAGTATTTCGTAAACAACACCATACTATATTAATAAAATACAGCAACATCCAATTCTGCGAAAAAATATTCGAAATTAAATGTACAACAGTTTGCAACTAAGATATGCTCAAGTAAAGGCAACGTATAGTCTCTATAAATATGCCTACTGACCGTTGTAATGCAGTTCATGAAAGATTTATTCACGAAGATATTTCGCCCGACCTTGAACTTGCTGCATTGCCATCTGCTTTAGGAGAATACTGGCAATCAGACTTCGTAACAAGACAAGTTTGCAACTCAGATATGTTCAAGTAAAGCCAACATATAGTCTCTATAAACTGTCGAACCTTGTAGTACGGTGTTTGACAGATTTATTATCTTTAAGCCACTCGCCCGACCTTGAAATCGTTTGTCAATAGCTTTACGAGAAGCTAGAAGAATATTGTTACCGCAGGAGGTGCAGCTAGCTGCACCTATTGAGAGGATTTATATGTCCCTCGCGGTACCCCAATCTAACACACTTACACTTACAACATTACACTTACGACTTTAACACTTTACACTCACACTTACATTTAGGGAGGCGATAATAGCCTCAATGTGCTTTTCGCCTTAAAAAAAAAATAGAAAAATATTGGTAATCAGACTTACAACTGTTTGCAACTAAGATACAAGGTGTGTTCAGAAAGTAACGAGAATTTTAATTTTTTGAACAAAATATTTATTTATTCTTCTACATTGATGTTGTCGGCTTCAAAATAGTCCCCATTGGAGATTATGCATTTGTGCCAGCGCTTCCTCCAATCATCGAAACACTTTTCACACTAGATCTTTGAGATAGCCATTAGTTCTTTCAGTAATGCGATTTTAATGTCATCTATGGCTATAAAACGACGGCCCTTTAAGGTTCTCTTTATTTTTGGAAATGGGAAAAAGTTACACGGAGCCATGTCTGGCGAATATGGAGGCTGGTACATCGATACAGTACTGTTTTTGGCCAAAAATTCACGAACAAGCAATGAAGTATGAGCTGGTGCATTATCGTGGTGCAAAAGCCATGAATTGTTTTTCCACAGATTCGGGGTTTTTTTTCGGTTTGCTTCACGCAAACGGCGTTGAACTTGTAGGTAGTTTCACCTATTGACTGTTTTTACCTGGTGGAAGGAATTAATGATGCACTATGTCATTAATATCGAAGAACACAGTGAGCATAATATTCACGTTCGACCGCACTTGCCGAGCCTTTTTCTGTCTTGGCGAGCCAGAATGTCTCCACTGGGATGTTTGAACCTTAGTTTCGACATCATATCCGTAAACCAATGTTTCGTCACCTGTTATAATACATTTCAGTAATTCTGCATCGTCGTTGACTTCATTTAGTGACTCCTGAGAGACTTCCATTCACCGCTGTTTTTGTTCAAAATTCAACAATTTTGGAACTAATTTTGCTGCGACGCGTTTCATACACAAAACATTGGAAACAATGTCATGACATGATCCAATCGATATGCCAATATCATCAGCGACCTCTCTAATTGTGATTCGGCGATTGTTCATTACCATTTCTTTAACTTTTTTCATGTTTTCATCGGTTGTTGATGTGCTGGGGCGTTCAGGGCGTTCGTCATCTTCAACGTCTTCACAGCCTTCTTGAAAAAGCTTATACCACTCGTAAACTCTTGCTTTACTTATAGCAGACTTACTATAGGCCTTTGTTAACATTTCACACACTTTGTTACACTTTATTCCATTTTTTAAGCAAAATTTGATAAATTTTTTAATCCATTTCTTTTAACAAACGAAAATCACCGAGCTCATAAAAACACGTCTAACCTTAGTGGCTGTCACAGACAAAGTCAACAATGAAAACAGCTGAAAGTTTTATCATACTTCAAGGGCATGTATACCAATATAATAAAAAAAATGTTTTACAATCGGACTCTCCAAGCCCGCGAAATTTAAAAATTCTCGTTACTTTTTGAACACACCTCGTATGCTCAAATAAAGGCTATCGCTTATTACAGTCTCTATAAACTATCGATCCTTGCAGTACAGTTTTTGACAGGTATATTTTCTTCAAACCACTCGCCACATGTTTCTTGTCATCTGTTTTAGAAGACAATTTGATAATGAGACGTACAATTACAACTAAGATAATATGTTCACGTAAATAGTCACGTATAGTCTCTATAAATATGCCTACCGATCCTCGCAGTGCAGTTATTGACAGATTTATTACCGTTAAGCCACTCGGTCGACCTTGAACTCGCCGCATTGTTTCCTGTCATCTGCTTTCGAGCTTTAGTAATTTATAATCTCGTTCGCTCGGCTTTCCATAAATAACTCATGCAAATTTTTTTTTACCTCATTTTAAATCCTTTTGTCACTTTAAATGAAATTCCCATCTTCTCCCGCAGAAGCATCCCGTGTATTCAAATCGTGCCAATGTCACGGGATAATCTCTTTAGGTACTCCTTTTACGTCATTGTTACACTGTACAGTACCTCCCCCCCACCTAGCGGACTGTACAATATTTGCATAATCTTTTTTTACGCCACCGTCTGTTCGTTTTATAATTCCAGTACTATTTTCACTATATCGGTATGGTGGTCATGAAAAATATCAATTTTGACATTTTGCCATTTAGTTAAAAAATATAAATCTTGGCACACAGCTCTTCTCGCCGACGTGTGGAAGCGAATTTTCCAAATTCCAAACTATATTTGTTACCTAACAATTTTTTTTAAGCTCTGACATCACCATCGTAATCAGCGTTTATTATTAATTAAAATTTTTGATGGAATTTAAAAAGTTTTAAAATAATAAATTACGCAAATTTTTTGAAGTGACTACTTATTATCGCGGTGTGTGTGCGTGTGTGCGTGCGTTTTGCACGGGGAAAGAATTCAGTTTGCCGTCACGGAACGCTCAAATTTTCGTTTATTGATTAATAAAGTGTATTTCTAAAGTGAAAACTTCTATGGTTGCGGTTGATAAATGATAAAACATGGGCATAAACATTTGTTTTCGCGTCACGCTTGAATCCGTTATGCATACCTCACAGCCATGCATTGTTCTTGTATACATCTAGACTGGAAATGACACTACTTCGGAACAGCTGATTTCGCACAATAGCAATATCATTTCAATTGAGGTTATGTTTATTGTTCTTGTTAATTTTAAAAATGTGTATTTTCTAAATTTTTTTTAGTTAAATTATTTAATACATATGACATATAACAAATTTTTGAATGCCAGAATCACAAACATTATATTTATTATTATACTTAGACAGTATAACTGTCAAAAGTAGGGTTATAAACTGATTAATTATTAAAGTCCCTTATATAACCTAACATACTCAAATTCATAGTCTGTGATAGTTTCAGTTAATTTTTAAGTTGTGTACCTACACACGCGCGAAATTTAAAGAAGCAGTCACTTCTGTCGGCCAGTCCCGCACTGCCCAGGTTTTTTTTTTAATTTGAAAAGACAGATTTCGCTGAAAACGAACCTGTCCACGCTATAACTAAAATCGATATCTGAACCACGTTTGAATCAAATCGTCATAAATTAACGTTTGTTAAATTTTCAAATTACATTTAAATTATGAACACGATCCCAGACCGCCGTCAGATCCGTTTTCGTGTTTTCTACGGGATTTGAATACTTAAAACGCTAATTTTAATCTACGTTAACACAAAAAAGTAAGAAATCAAAAATAGAATTAAACGCCATTCTGAAATGTGTTTTAAACGGATTTGTCCCAGCTATTGGAAAAAATTGATTTTCGTATCGTGCCAAACAAATCGAACGAAACTGTTTTAACGACCTCTTGAAAAATGATTTTAGAGGTTAGAATCGGGACTCATTTCAACGTCCCGGACCTGGGTACTAGGATGATATATAACCCTTACGAGAGCTTTGTGAACGCCAGCACCGGATTTATAAAATTTGACGACACAGGCAGACCTCGTGGCGGTCTATAAAATGGGATGAATTTTTCTTTAGTACACAGAATTTGAAAATATGTTAAACCTAAATGTTTATTTTATTAATTTGAGTACCACAATATATTTACTTTTATATATGATTTTTATTTAATTAGTCTTTTTTCAACTTTTTTTTAAATTAAAAAAAAAATTGTTCATGTGGTAAGGGCCTATAGGCAGCGCCTATGTTTGCCTGTTCCTAAATCCGGCACTAGTGAATGCTCGATGATGGTGGTATCTTGCGGCAGAGTGTTAAACTACAGTTAAACAGATAATAGTACTGTATATTTTCTGAAACGTCTCCAGCGTTCCTTTACTTGCGTACTGCAGCGTTTTATTTTATTAATTTGAGTACAAAAATATATTTACTTTTATATACAATTTTTATTTAATTAGTCTTTTTTAAATTTTTTTTAAATTAAAAAAAAATTGTTCATGTGGAAAGCGGCCTATAGGCAGCGCCTATGTTTGCCTGTTCCTAAATCCGGCACTAGTGAATGCTCGATGATGGTGGCATCTTGCGGCAGAGTGTTAAACTACAGTTAAACAGATAACAGTACTGTATATTTTCTGAAACGTCTCCAGCGTTCCTGTACTTGCGTACTGCAGCGTTCCAAGCGGCGGATAGTACAACTACTTGGACTTTAGCCGCTGATATCGAGCACGCTTTTTATAACGGTGGCTGCACTTCTAGTCCTTTTACACTCAACGATGTTAGCACGATGGCTTCAACGGAAATTCACCAGTAATATGTCGTTCAGGCCACAACTTTACAACTTGTTTGTTGCGGCGAAGTTTATGGAAAAACTTTCTTGTCGCAAACACGCTGTCAATACAGTTTTCTGCCCGAGTCTCGCGTTCAGCGGAAAATCAAATTGAACGTGTCAACAAGAAATGCCAACAACAAAGTACCGAATTATCCGTCGCAGAGCTTTCACACCTCGAGTAACGACGTTACGGCAGTGTCTTCAGTACTTACGGTACGCGCAGCTGTCTTGCGTTGACGTCAGCAAAGCGATTTTCCATCACCATTTTTTTTTCTTTTACAACTTACAATCATTTGGAAATCTGATTTCACCAAATATTTTTTTTTTTAATTCAATGGTTTCTGAAAAATGTTTTTTGCAGATTTTAACGCTGATTGCATCGGTGAAACCATATTTGAAAAAAAAGTGACATGAAAACTTAACAGGTTTTTTCAAAAACGCCCCTGATTTTGAACGGATTTTGTTAAAAAAAAAAAAACTTACTGTCAAGGTGTCGAAGTTATTACTAAATCAGATTTGTGTGCTATGTTTGAAAACTGAGATATTTTTTCCGCACGCGCGCGCATACACACACACACACACACACACACACACACAATTAATTAAGTTCTTAGAGATCAAGATCGGCGTTCATTTGTAAACACCAGTGTGGAGCAAGGCCGGGCGGCCGCCAAATGCGGAGCGGAGCGAACTACGCATCAAAAACCAAACTTACTGTTTTTAATACAAGTACGGTCACTGAAAGTGTAACGCAGCTGAGCGGTATCAAGCGGCGTCGCTGCTCTCGGTTCCGTACAGCTTTGACTCTGTCTTGGTTCGGTTATCGAACCAACTCCGATCCCCCCACCAAGCTGACTACGGTTCCACACTTATTTACCGTTACCTAGGTTACTGTTTTTAAACATAATAGTTGCTATAATCCGTTGCAGTAGGCCTAAATATTGCAGATATAAAAGATACGAACACGTTTTTTAACTGACTGAAGTCTTCGGTCGCCGTTCAACTTCATTCCGCTCCGCCCCACCGCTCCGCTTTTGGGCTGTTTAAATAGGGATATATCCATAGGCTATATCCGAGCAGAGCAGTATACTTTTATTCGAATATCCGAATATAAAAAAGTGGTAAATACTTTTTTAATGAATACGTTTTAGCCTAAGTGAGAGACAGACGCACACACAACTTCTATACGCGGCACTCGGTAGCAAATGGACAAATAGTTTTGTGAAATGAATACTTCTATTCGAATACTTAATACCTGTCCACTACGCCTGCGTAACTACAGGTCAGCCGCTTAGAAAATGGCCCGCTAAAAACACCAGCGGGACAGAAATAAAAGTGCGCGAGTGAGAGGTCGAGTCCCCCATTCTCACCATAGCTCCCTCATTTTCCTTCGCTGAGTAGTAACAATCTGTAAACTCAGATTGACAGACTGGACTGTTGGAGGAAGCTGGAGGGAAATGCTCCTAGATGCGCGCAGGCTGTTTACTACGTGGCTGAACTATAACTAGCCTACATTTTAAAACAATCATTCGTAGCGACTATTTACTCGACAATCATTTTACTTACTAGTAATACACGATTCAATTATTAGCTAATGAATCAACGTATTAAGTTGATGGTAACTGAAAAGATATTCTTAAATAATAATAACAACTTCCTTCATTCCAATTAAATGCTTGTTGATTTTTAAAAATTTAAAATCTTTTAATGCAATATTTAAAATGAAAAAAATAATTATTTAACTTATGAATATCTAAGCATAACTAATTGTTTCCATTGTTGGAGTGTTCCAACTGAATTATTAGAATGCAAAAATCATAATGTAATATCGATTCGTTACAATTCATATTAAGTACAGACAGATCAGTTACGAGAAAAACAAACCAACAGGCAGAAAAGCAACGTTTATCGGTATCGTCTGTACAATTACGAAAATCACATACAGTCTGGCGTCACCATTTTCAGGAAAATGTTCGAAAATTTATTCGAATAATAGTTTTTGTATTCGAATACTTAAAAGTAATCGATAGTAACAATACTAGTTGGGCGCGATTAGTTTCAACTCACGATAATTCAACGCCGTCACTACGCGATTTAGAGTGAGCTGTCACAGGAAACGATAACGCGCAAAACGACCGAGATGGCAAACGTTTTCAGAAAAGACGATATGAGACCCAACCTCCTCGCATCGCCAAGGTCAAGAGCCTAGATTTATCACGTCAACAGTCCCCTAAGTAGCGAGCACAATATCAGGCGGGTGGCTGAATCTGCGCTGTTGCCACGTACTGGCATTGACAAAGCGAGGGAAAGTGGAGAATTGCTTGCTCTACTGCACGAACTGGCAGCTCTGGTCTCCCGGTGTTGCCTACTTCAAACGCCAATCTCTCTCGTCGTCTTGAATCCTAATTTTAGTCTTTAGTCTCTATTTTGAAAGCTAATTCAATTAAACGTAATTTGTCATGATTGTGTAACAAACAAAGACACGCTACTTAAATTGGCAATTAAGATTAAAAGATTAAACTTCCAAAATACGCTTTCTCAAATTTTCCCGCTGACGAAACTTCGCCACTTGACAAAACAAAAAAGCACGCTTAGTGACAAAGTTATTCAAAAATCTGCTTCATTTAACATTTTTATTTTAAAAACAATACCTAGCCATTTTTAAGGTGATAATACGTATTAAATCAAAACAACATTTGTGCTTTACCCTGAAGACAAATAAATGTATAAAGTTATAACCGTGTTAGCAAGCGAAGTAACTAACACGCACTATGTGGCAACGCTGCAACGCCTGATTTGGTGATCGCAACTATATATTGTCGATATTTCACTGACACCAACTGTGACCGAAGAGAAAAATAAATCAGTGACAGTCGATTCCGGTGACTCAATATCGCCTAAATAGGGACGAAACCCGATAACCCGAAACCAGTAAAGTATCGACAGTTTTCTTTCGTTGCCTAATAATTTTTTACGCACTATGTGGCAACGAAACACCGCCTGATTTGATATTCGCAACTATAAGTGGTCGATAGGTTACTGACACCAACTGTGACCGCGCGCGCGCGAGCGCGCGTGTGTGTGTGTGTGTGTGTGAGCGCGCGCGCGTGCGTGCGTGTATATATATATATATATAATATACGTATATTATAAAAGACGTAAACGGTTTCTTTACATGAGCACATGAGCGGCATCACAAATCAGACAATATTTTGTATATTTTACGAAACTAACTTATTAATAACGACTAGAAAATTCCATTACAATGCCACTTTTTTGCATAAAGTGTTTAGAACAATTTTAATATTTACTTAAAAGTTATTAAACTTATAGGTTATGT
Source organism: Callitettix versicolor (assembly GCA_022606455.1). Classification (NCBI taxonomy): domain Eukaryota; kingdom Metazoa; phylum Arthropoda; class Insecta; order Hemiptera; family Cercopidae; genus Callitettix; species Callitettix versicolor. Next base: position 16,233,190 of record CM040186.1, on the reverse strand, counting down.
AGCCCTACTGACAGTCCCCTATCCCTGCCCGTCGTACAAGCCGGGAAAAACATTTCGAATATCAAACACATGTTTGGACTAAGTTTTTACACAAATATGTGATTTCTCTTCCTTCCATCGTGCGTTTATCTATTGTTAATACGGACATAATGTACAATTTAAATGTCAAAATACAGTTAGAGGTTACCAAACGTGCCTTTTCAATTGTCTAGAAAACACTTGTCTATTAAAATTGCGTTTGCTATCACTATAAACAAGTCGCAGGGACAGACACTTCAAAGAGCAGCATTGTATTTACCAAATGCCGTCTTTACTCACGGACAATTGTGTGTAGCCTTTTCAAGGGTAACTAAATCAACTAACATATTTGCATCCGTTAAAGAAAATGAAATATATAAAAAATACAAAAAGATTACATTCTTACATCAAATATCGTTTACAACGAGGTATTGTAATGCCCTGTAAAAATTTCTATTAAAAAAACAATTATCTGTATTGAAATGTATACACTACAATTAGTAATAAATATGTGATTATAATTTCAAAACGATCGCTTTTCGATTTATTTTTTAAACACGTTTTCCCTTCCTTCCAACTGCCGCCTCACCCCAACGTCCACACTTATTCATTTTTTTTTTTTTTTTTTTAACGTCCGACTATTGTGCACACTTGGGCTAATGCAGACAACCCCTGCATAAGGGGGTTTATAATTAAATATAAATAAGGGATGATATATAAATAAATAAGGGATGATTTATAAATAATACGCTATATAAATAAGGGATGATTTATAGCGTATGAAAATGCCAAGCCCTCGCCGGGAATCGAACCCGGGTCCTCGGGGTGAAAGCCTAGTACGCTATCCACTAGGCTCACTCTTATTCAAAAGGCTGTTCTCACTTACAACTTTCATAGTGCGAAATTTCGCACATGCCTCCTGGTTTTCTATACTTCCCAAACCTGTCACAGACCAATCCATCGCCAAATACACAAATTGCTTCAGCGGCTTGTTACACGCCTACCATGTACATGCAGAGCGGCTCACGCGAGGCGAGGCGAGGCGAGGCGAGGGGAGAAAAGGAAATGTACTTGGGAATGGAAGAAGTTTTACTTGAGGATTTGTTGAAAGTAATTCACGTAAAAGCAGCGACAGGCTTTTAAAGTGGGGAAGCAAAACATCCCGGTAAATTATTAACAAACGTAAACACGTATTTGAGACGAAAGTGTTTTACTTTTTGTTCCTGTTTTACGTTGAAGTGATTTAATAAAGTGTTCAAAATGTATTCCAATCTAAATGTTAAACATTTATAAAACCTAACAGCCGGCCGATCTAGTCAACCGTTTTGCTTTTGTGCTCACACACACACGCACGCACGCACGCACGCACGCACGCACGCGCGCGCGCGCGCGCACACACACACACACACACACACACACACACACAAACAAACACAACACACACACACAGGCGTGCGCACACACACGCGCGCTCGCACACTAACACACACACACACACACACACAAATCAAATCACAAATCACAAATCAAAGTCTGGTTGCGACTATGATGGCTTCAGAGGCCAACTGGAGGGCCATTGCGGGATTCGCTGCAGTGGTCATGAAGAAGTTGAGGGCTGAGGATCGAGAAAGGAGAGCCAACGCTGTAGAAGAGTAGGCGTTCAGCCAGTCCACCTTCCCATGAAGTAATGCCTGGCGGCGGTTACGTGGGGAGGTTTACAGAAGAGGAATGCTTTTGGTGTTTTTTTTAGTGGGTAGCAATATATCTTCACTTGAGTTTAAACTCAATTTGAGTCCCACACTCTGGGGTAGTGCGTACCCTACCCCAGGTAGTCTATAAAAGATATTTCCACGTTTTTTGGCATCGCAAAAACACATACACACCGAATATAAGTATTTATTTATACCCGGATATGTCTTCAGGCATTAAAACTATAATTTTCCCTAAGGTCTTCGCCCCATTGGCTTTCAAAGACCCCTAGCCGCCTCGGTGGCCTAGTTGATAGCGTACTGGGCTTTCACCCCGAGGACCCGGCCAGGGTTTGGCATTTTCAAACGCTATAAATCATCCCATCGTCTGCATTAGCCGAAGTGTGCACAATTGTCGAACGTTAAACAAAACAACAACAAAATTCAAAGACCCCTGTGTTGATCTTATGAAGAGGACTTTATTCGACAATATGATTACTTAAACATAAGTTCATTAGATACCCTAAAGAATGCAGCACCATTCAATATAAACGTACTAAAATTATAACCGTTATGGAAGATATGTGATCGCTCGCTACTGGTGGCACCTTGCGGCAGAGTGTTCAACTACAGTTAGATAATAGCACCGTCTATTTTCTCAAACTTTTCCCCTCTGTCCTAGCAGCGTTCGTAGCGGCAGATAGTGTAACTAATTCGACTTTAACCTCTAATAATGAGTACGTTTTCATAATGGTGGCTGTACTTCTAGGCCGTTTATATTTAATGTCAGTTTTATTCCCGTGTGTTCACATTATTTTATGTTTATGCAGGTTTCCTGCTTTAGAAACTCATGTATTCATTAATTGGGCTTATAAAATTTCGAATATTTCCGTTGAAGCTATAATATTACTTCAGCTCGCAATCTTAGTATGTAATAAGCCCTATAATTCTTTACTCAAAAACAGCTCCAACGATTTCGATTTAGGAATGTCTTATTTTTTTGGAGGGGGGAACCGGTTCTAATTAGAAAACCGCATTTAACACGGTCGACATGAGTACCTAACTAAAAATATAATGAAAACGATAAAACTAATGCAATTGAATACTGTCTAATCAGCTGATTCTTAACTATTGTTAATCAGCTGGTATAATAAAGCCTAAATATCAATAATTTCACAAAACTGAATCTGAAAAAGACATCTATTTGTATATTTAATAATATTGACTGACAAAGTATATGTATTGTGCAATGAAGTAAAAACAAGCAATCTATTTATGTGTAAAATGTTATTTTTCTCTCAGAAACGGATCCAACGAAATGATTTTTGAAATACATTTTCTGACTCAAAAAAAAAACAACTATATTTTAGAAGGTCTCATCTTTCGGAAAATTGGTTATAATTAGAAAATCACGAACTCGGGGGTTTCTTAAAAATGTAATGTGAAATGTTAACAAATTATCAACTGCGAAGTGTATAACATTTTAGTGTATCGTATGGGAGAAAAGCCATACTCATGAAAATATTTATAAGACACAAATATGTACTTTTTAGTGTATGGGATAAAAGATCCAATTTTGGGGGCAGCTCAAAACCTTTGCATGTAAACCACTACCGAGTGGCATCTTTAAAGGTCTTGTGTAAGAAAAAAAGAACATTGCAAACCAGAGGTCTCTCTATTTCAATTGTATAAAAAAATGGTTGCAACGAAAAATTTCAAAATCCAGGAAAACTAAAAAGGGGACTTTTTTAAATTTCTAATCCGAACCAATGGCAGATTCAGGTGGGCTGGAGGGGCTGCCTCCCTTTTGAAATTGAAAACTATTTGAATTTTTTATTTAGGCTACCGAATTAAGTAAAATAAAAATGCCAACTATTGACATAATTATACTCTCTATTATAAAAAGGGGTTCTTTGAATCCTTCACAGGTACAGCTGGACTGGTTTAAGTTTAACTTATCCTTGAAAAGAAAGGGAGAAAGAAGGAATAAACACAAACATTTGTTAATTAGAACACGATGGACATGCGAGTGAACAGAGAAATAGCAGATAAAATCGACCAAAACAAAACTGTTGATGAATTCGCGAAGTTGAAAAAAATTCAAGACTTCGTTATCTGAAGTGAATTAAAACCATGAACTTACTAAAAATGTTCATAAAAAGTATTTATACTAACTTCTTTATAATTTTGTTTATCTCTTTGTTTCACTCAACTTTGGGATACACTAAATCAATCACTTTTAATGTTCTGTGCCTTCCTCATAGCCCAGTATTGCTTCATTCGTTGTGATCTTGCTTTTCTTTCTTCGTCAGAGATTTGGATCGTTCGCTTGGATTTCACTTTACCTTGGAACCGTTGCTTCTTGCCCTTGGTTATTGTTTTGGCTGTTCTGTCCACGAGCATAGTGTCAGTGATATGTAGTTCTGTTATGTCTTTCTCCGTTTCTCTAAACCAAAGTGGTTTGGCTCTTCTATTGCGAAAGTAGTCAAATATTTTTTTGGTTAGTCTATTTTTGTCCATTCGGAGGATGTGGCCATAAAAATCAATTCTCCTTTTTCTTATCGTGTCTGATAGTGTTTCAGTTTTTTGGTAAAGAGCTTCATTACTGATGTGGAGTAATTGGTTGTTACGGAATTTGGGGCCTAAGATTTTTTGCGATATCTTTCTTTCTTAGATCTCCAGCCTTTCAAGTGGGCCCTGGGTTGTGAGAGATAATTTGTCAGCTGCATATAAGGCTTCTGGTTTAATTACTGTATGATAATGCCTTATCTTTGCATTCCAGGAGAGGGACTTCTTGTTGTATGTGTCTTTGGTAAGTTGAAGGATAAATTTTGTTTATATTAATTGGCACTTTTAATTTTATGTACTCCATGTGACAGAGCCTCCCCAAAATAAACCTATGTGTACTGCAATAAATAATATTTTCTTTAAGATTCTATTATAAATATTTAATATATTACCCTGAAGTAGATCAAGAATGTCCTTAGGCCCATATGGAATTTATTATACATGTGCATCGAACTATTGGAAACTATTTAATATTATATAAGTTACCGGGTTTATCCTTGTATCCCTTGGGGAGCAGCCCTCTCCCTTTAGAACTGGCTGAATCCGGTTCGGAACACTATAGGCCTATCTAGTAAAAAAAGGAAGACCTAAATGTGTGTGAAAGTAATGTGAAGACTTTAGAATTATTTAATCTGCCGACATTTTGTTCAGGATGCGATGAAAAGCTTCTGGTTAGCGTTCCCTTTAAACAGGACCTCTAAATTAGGTGTCACTCTGCAAAGGAGGGTCACATTTAATTTTTTTTTTTTTTTTTTTTTTAACGTCCGACTATTGTGCACACTTGGGCTAATGCAGACGATGGGATGATTTATAGCGTATGAAAATGCCAAGCCCTCGCCGGGAATCGAACCTGGGTCCTCGGGGTGAAAGCCCAGTACGCTATCCACTAGGCCACCGAGACGGCTATTTAAATTTTTAAACAGCAATGTTTAGCCAAACACGAAAAAATACACTGCAAGCCTTTTTGAACACTAACGCACCAAAATGTTACTGGGGGTCTTCTGACATCCTGTACCGGACCCCAACTCATTGCAAAATTGCACAAATTTACCGGTCGCATCAAAGCACAGGTACTGAAGAAATTTAAAATATTCATTACAAATTTTGCGTTTCTCTAAGCATTTTTTCGAAACTACGTTAACTGGCTGTCAACAGCAGTTCGGCAAACTGCTTTGAAAGTATTCATGACGCGAAACGTCTCCCGAAGATTATAACCAAGTCTGCCGACCTATTTAACACTAATGTCTGGTAAAGGACTATCTAATTACCCGCTTAGCTTACTATGTTGCCAAGTTTCATTAGCAATTTCGTATTGGAACGTAAGCGCGGTACAAACTTTCCACTAAACTTTTAAATTAATAACTGAAACTGCAGTTCGAAGCCGAGTCAAGTCCAATAGCGGGAGAGCGCGGTGTTGTCGCAATGTGGCACATCTGTAGACTTTAACAAGCTTCTTGATATACGAGGTGTGTTCAGAAAATAACGAGAATTTTTAAATTTCGCAGGCTTGGAGAGTCCGATTGTCAAACATTTTTTTCTATTATGTTGTTATACATGCCCTTGAAGTATGATAAAACTTTCAGCTGTTTTCATTGTTGACTTTGTCTGTAACAGCCACTAAGGTTAGACGTGTTTTTATGAGCTCGGCGATTATCGTTTGTTAAAAGAAATGGATCAAAGAATTTGTATCAAATTTTGCGTAAAAAATGTAATAAAGTGTAGCAAAGTGTGTGAAATGTTAACAAAGGCCTATGGTGAGTCTGCTATGAGTAGAGCAAGAGTTTACGAGTGGTATAAGCGTTTCCAAGAAGGCCGTGAAGACGTTGAAGATGACGAACGCCCTGGACGCCCCAGCACATCAACAACCGATGAAAACGTGGAAAAAGTGAAAGAAATGGTTATGAACAATCGCCGAATCACAATTAGAGAGGTCGCTGATGATGTTGGCATATCGATTGGATCATGTCATGACATTGTTTCTAATGTTTTGTGTATGAAGCGCGTGGCAGCAAAATTCGTTCAAAAATTGTAAATTTTGAACAAAAACAGCGGCGAATGGAAGTTGCTCAGGAGTCACTAAATGAAGTCAACGACGATGCAGAATTACTGAAACGTATTATAACAGGTGACGAAACATGGGTTACGGATATGACGTCGAAACTAAGGCTCAATCATCCCAGTGGAGGCATTCTGGCTCGTCAAGACCGAAAAAGGCTCGACAAGTGCGATCGAACGTGAAGATTATGCTCACTGTGTTCTTCTATATTAATGGCATAGTGCATCATGAATTCATGCGACCAGGTGAAACGGTCAATAAGGAGTACTACCTACAAGTTCAACGCCGTTTGCGTGAAGCAATCCGAAAAAAACGCCCGGATCTGTGGAAAAACAATTCATGGCTTTTGCACCACGATAACGCACCAGCTCACACTTCATTGCTTGTTCGTGAATTTTTGGCCAAAAACAGTACTGTAACGATGCCCCAGTCTCCATATTCGCCAGACATGGCTCCGTGTGACTTTTTCCTATTTCCAAAAATAAAGCGAACCTTAAAGGGCCGTCGTTTTATAGACGTATATGACATTAAAAGCACATCGCTGAAAGAACTAAAGGCTATCTCAAAGATCGAATTTGAGAAGTGTTTCGAGGATTGGAAGAAGCGCTGGCACAAGTGCATAATCACCAATGGGGACTATTTTGAAGGCGACAACATCAATGTAGAAGAATAAATAAATATTTTGTTCAAAAAATTAAAATTCTCGTTACTTTCTGAACACACCTCGTATACACATATTCAGTTTATAGCGAGGAAGCGATCTGGCAACACTACTCTGCTCCGATTGGTCGGCTCAAGGTCACAGCGCGAATAGGTCCATCCCTCAACGGACTACACTTCTGATGCGCGGTATAGAACGTCAGCAGCTGACAGCAATCCGCCTGATTCACAAATAGATCAACCAGTTGTCGCGCTATCGTAATGGAAGCAAATTTCAAAAAAAAGTAATTTATTCCACCGTCTTCTTGGAACAACTATACCACCGTCATTAAAATAGGTGGTAAAGCGCACGTATTAACATTTTAAACTATAAAATAGCATTTTTTTGCCTGGCAAAAAACCAAAAAGGTCATCATCGCCGTACGCTAAAATTAGAATTTCTTTTAAAAAACACAAAACACATTGGTTTCAACAACTGTCAGAAGACAATATTGGGAGATAGTGCCTCGTCTATTGACCGGATCTTAAACTTCCTTCATCGTCTGTAATTTTTCATAATAAAATTTAATTCATATATTTTTATTGTTTTAGGGCCCCTTTATAGCCTTGCAAAAAATTGTTTATGTTTGTTTTTCGTTAATGTATTATTTCTGTATTTATTTTACCAAAGTGCATTGAAGACACGAAAATGAACCACCGTGAAATTAAATTCCCTGATTTCAACGGATTTTGAAAATTCAAAACGCAAATTTACGCAGTTTTCATAGCTGGTCACGACGGTGAATTCGGATTATCGGAAGTATTTGAGACAAAAATGTTATTAATTTTTAAAGACTTTCAAACTGTTGAACGGATTTCGCTGGTTAACTTAACAAAATCGATTATTGCTATTAAAAAAAATCGATTATTGCTATTACCAAAATTGATTATTGCTACTACCACAATCGATTATTGCTATTACCAAAATCGATTATTGCTACTACCAAAATCGATTATTGCTATTACCGAAATCGATTATTGCTATTACCAAAATCGATTATTGCTATTACCGAAATCGATTATTGCTACTACCAAAATCGATTATTGCTATTACCAAAATCGATTATTGCTATTACTAAAATCGATTATTGCTACTACCAAAATCGATTATTGCTATTACCAAAATCGATTATTGCTACTACCAAAATCGATTATTGCTATTACCAAAATCGATTATTGCTACTACCAAAATCGATTATTGCTATTACCTAAATCGATTATTGCTATTACCAAAATCGATTATTGCTATTACCGAAATTGATTATTGCTACTACCAAAATCGATTATTGCTATTACCAAAATCGATTATTGCTATTACCGAAATCGATTTATATACCAAGTTTGTTATTCGAATAAACAACGCAAATATTCCATTAATAAATAAGTTTTAAAACAGAATTGTATTATAATTTATAACGAGTCATTTTACCAAAGCAATCAGCGAGAAGAATTGAAATATCTCAAATATTAAGGAAAAAAACAATACAAAAGTTGATAATATTAACTTTTCAGTCACTCCTTACACACCGAACTGAACCAATTATTTTCTGACACACCTGTTTTCCTGTAGAAATGTATCGTATTTTTCTCATAACTGAAACTAGAAAATTACTTGAAAAATCTACTATTACAAAACAAAACTACTTTCCTTAATAGAACACACTGTGTGCCACACTAAGCTGTCGTACTGATGTATTGAACACAGCAGTAACTCTAAACTCTACTAACTTCAAACTTTTCAGTTATTTTGTACGTGTAGTGTAAAAGATTTGTCTTCGGATTTTAAGTTTTTCTTTTTACAAAAACCGAACTAAACAGAAACATTTTCCCACAAAACTACGCTTAAGTGGTTTCTTTTAGTTTTGTAAAAAAACTAGGTCGAAATATTTCGAAAAGTTAGTAACGCACCGGCAGTAATCATCGCTCAAAAACATCTGGTCTTATCAGCAAATTTCTATTGGAAAATGAGCTTTCTGATCCGGGATCTTGAAATTAAAGTCGATCATTACTTCAAAAACATTCTGAGCGGACGGTAAAATTGTAATGCACGCGTCAGCACTCTAATGTTCACAATTCCGTTACGATTAATTCAAAATTTTTGCACAGAAATTAATTTTTACTACAGTTTAGGCAAATTTGCTACCCAGAAAAATTATTTCAAAACAGCGGCCATTCCAATTCTTAAAAAAAATCATTATTTTATCCTAATTTTTCGAAAGTAAAATCTTTAAAACCTTGAATTTCAAAAAAAGCATTGAAATTGATACTTTCTGCAAATTAAATTCCTTAACGTCAGCGAGACAGCTGCGTGCCACGGTTATTTAATGACTACAATGGAGAATTTTGTTTTACGCCAATACTTTGTCAGACTAATGAGGACGAGAGATGAGCGTTAACGGTACAAGACAAGCAACGGGAGCAACTGTGGCTAGAACTAGGAACCGCGCACAGACTGACCAGTGTTTTATCCACATCGACCACCGAGTCTCTACAATGGAGAAGATGAAAACTGCTTTAATACTTCACGTCCAACTAGTACACAGCTCTCTTGATCACAGATAATACAAATACTGAAAATAAATAACAATAACTTACCATAAAACGAATTGCATCAAAACTCTTACCTGTAACAGAAATAAAAAAGTTTCTTA
>CM040186.1:16181010-16218510 GCA_022606455.1 Callitettix versicolor | reverse complement strand
CGATTTGTTAGAAACAGCAAAAAAACCCACCGTAAACCTCTACAACAGAGCCTGGAAGTAACAAATGTGTCATATTTGCATAGAAATGGCAGAACCCGTGAGCTATCTGTAATGGCGGCACATGTTTGGCACTCTGGGTTTTTTCACATAATCGTGTATCACTTTTTTAACTTTTAGCATGAACACCTGTACACCAGCAGTTCAAAGAACAGCAGACATCGCAGTATATTCTTAATTAATGTACAGAACGTTCCACGGCAGCGCTCGTACCTTTTCCGCCATTTTAACTGGTAACAACAATATTTATGCAAAAACGTTACTGGACAAACTTTATTGGAAATTTTATGCTCTTTCTGCACGGCCTCAATTATAATAGGTTTTGCCGTTCAGCCAGTATACGGAAATAACCGGCAACTACACATTCTACATTAAATCAGAGGCCGCCATCTTATGTGGGAGATCTTACACGTACGTCATTTAGGCTTTATACAAAGTATTATCGTATCAAATTACAAAACAGTCGGTCAATACGTTTGTCTAAAACTGCGTACAATCGTTATTTTAAATCAGAAGCCGCCATCTTGAAACGGAAACTAACAGGAAGAAAATCTTACACATAGGTCGTTCGGGCTTTATACAAGGTACCTCCGTACCAAGTTACAAAACAGTCGGTCAATGCGATTGGCCAAAACTGCGTAACAAACACGCAAACGAAATGACGAACCGTTGAGTTGTAACAACTCGTTCGCCAATGCACATAGAAAAATTATCGCGGCACTCAACTATCTCGCTAACGTGATGGAAGCGAATTTCCAAAGACAACAAAATTCTCCACATCGAAATTAGATGAAAAGTTCAAAAAAAGCTTTGTTTTCTGTTTTTTTTACCGCAATTTTGTTTTTTTTTTACAGTAAAGAGTTCATATCTTAAGAACGGTCAAGGTAGCTTCATGATATTTGGCAATAATTTGTGTTTGTGTGTGTGTGTGTGTGTGTGTGTGTGTGTGTGTGTGTGTGTGTGTGTGTGTGTGTGTGTGTGTGTGTGTGTGTGTGTGTGAGAGAGAGAGAGAGAGAGTGTGTGTGTGTGTGTGTGTGTGTGTTTATGTGTGTGTGAGAGAGAGTGTGTGTGAGAGAGAGAGTGTGGGGGAAGAGAGAGAGTATGTGTGTGTTTGTGTGTGAGAGAGAGAGTGTTTGTGTGTGTGTGTGTGTGTGTGGTGTGTTTGTGTGTGTGTTTGTGTATGTGTATGTGTGTGTGTGTGTGTGTGTGTGTGTGTGTGTGTGTGTGTGTGTGTGTGTGTTTGAGTGTGGTGTGTGCGTGTGAGAGAGAGTGTGTGTGTGTTTGAGTGTAGTGAGTGTAGTGTGTGTGTGTGTTTGTGTGTGTGTATGTGTGAGTGTGTCAGAGTGTGTGTATATTTGTGTGTTTGTGTGTGTTCGTGTGTGTGTTTGTGTGTGTGTGAGTGTGTTTGAGTGTGGTGTGTTTGAGTGTGGTGTGTTTGAGTGTGGTGTGTTTGTGTGTGTGTGTGTGTGTTTGTGTTTGTGTGTGGGGGGAGTGAGTGTGTGGTGTGTGTGTGTGTGTGTGAGTGTGTATGTGTGTGTCTGTGTGTGTTTGAGTGTGGTGTGTGTGTGTGTTTGAGTGTGGTGTGTGTGTGTGTGTTTGAGTGTGGTGTGTTTGTGTGTGTGTGTGTGAGTGAGTGAGTGTGTGAGTGTGTGTGTTTGTATGTGTGTGTGTTTGAGTGTGGAGTTTTTGTGTGTGTGTGTGTGTGTGTTTTAGTGTGGTGTGTGTGGTGTGTGTGTTTATGTGTAGGGGGTGCGGGGGTGTGGGTGTGAGTGTGTGGTGTGCGTGCGTGTGTGTGTGTGTGTATATGTGTACGTGCGTGCATGTGTGTGTGTGTGTGTGCGCGCGCGCGCGTGTGTGTGTGTGTGTGTGTGTAATTGATGAAATCTACTGCAGGTCAGTCCGACCATTCCATTTGATCGATTTGTTTTCTTCTTTTCAAAGTTCCCACGTTAATTTTAGGGAGAGGATTTCATTAGATGAACGTATTTAAACATACTTTCATTACCGTGATAGTTCATTAGCTTCATCACAGATTGCAGCACATATAACTGTTTCATTCCCTAGTGTTTACATTTAACTAAAGTTTTTTTATGTAGTTTTTCAGCGGGGAAACTCTCTTTTTTATGAAACAAAAACCTTAATGTTTTAAAATTTCTGTAATACCACTTACATTTAACAAATATCCTACGGAAAATATAAACTTTAAAAAAAAACATTTTTATAGACAACAACAGTTTCCTGTCGTTCCTTTTACATAAGTTAATTGTTTATAGTATTTTTACCGTTTTTTGTGGGGCGCTTAGGATCAACCCCACACATTTCTCGCACACATTGCCCTCCTGGGAACTTGTTAATACACCCTCCCCCCATGCCACCGCTGAATTATTACTACCAAACAGTTCTGCATTTTTGTTAAATCCCACGCTTTTGGCTTAATTCAAACTACAAATATGAATAATAAATCTAAGTTTAAAATCTTGTAAAACACATATGTAGACATATTTAATTGTAGAGAAAATTGTTACCAACTGAACATATATTTAAAAAAATAGGCAGTGCGGGACTGGCCGACAGAAGTAACTATTTTTTCACTATTATGATTTAATTATTTTTATAAAAATTAGATGCACGCAGGAAAGGGCAACTTTTAAAAATTACATTCGTATTAAATTTCGCGTGCGTTTAGGTGCACAACTTAAAAATTAACTGAAACTGTCACAGACTATGAATTTGAGTACCTTAGGCTATATAAGGGACTGTAATAATTAATCAGTTTATAACCCTACTTTTGACAGTTATACTGTCTAAGTATAAATAATAAATATAATATTTGTGATTCTGGCATTCAAAAATTGGTATAGGTCATATACATTAAATAATTGAACTACACAAATTTAGAAAATACACATTTTTAAAATTAACAAGAACAATAAACATAACCTCAATTGAAACGATATTGAAGCTATTGTGCGAAATCAGCTGTTTAGTATCACTTCCAGTCTAGGTATATACAAGCACAATATATGTTGTGAGGTATACATTACGAATTCAATAGTGACGCGAAAACAAATGTTTATACCCATGTTTTGTCAACCGCGACGATGTAAGTTTTCACTTCAGAAATACACTTTATTAATCACTCAACGAAAATTTGAGCGTTCCATGACGGCAGACTGAATTCCTTCCCCGTGCAAACCATACACACACACACACCGCGATAATAAGTAGTCACTTCAAAAAATTTGCATAAATTGTTATTTTAAAACTTTTTAAATTTCATCGAAAATTTTAATTAATAATAAACGCTGATTACGATGGTGATATTATACTGTCTAAGTATAATAATAAATATATTTGTGATTCTGGCATTCAAAAATTGGTATATGTCATATGTATTAAATAATTTAACTAAAAAAAATTTAGAAAATACACATTTTTAAAATTAACAAGAACAATAAACATAACCTCAATTGAAACGATATTGAAGCTGCTGTGCGAAATCAGCTGTTCCGAAGTAGTCACTTCCTGTCTAGATATATACAAGAACAGTATATGCTTAGAGTTATGCATTACGGACTCAAGCGTGACGCGAAAGCAAATGTATTTGTCAACATCGACCATACAAGTTTTCACTTATCACTAAACAAACCACGTCACTAGAGTGCGCGTATGGATGTGTCAGAGCGTTCCGTGACGGCAAACTGAATTTTCCCCGTGCAAAACATACGATACCCCGCGATAAGTAGGCACTTCAAAATATATTCTGTTCCGTTTAACAACGATAAATCCTTGAAATTTCAGAATTGAAATTCAATTTTTACAATGGATTAATAAAATATAATAACTTTGGTATGACCGCAAAAACTTCCTTGAACCTTTTTATGCTCCTAGGAAGTTTAAGTAGTGAATTTATAGAGGAGTTTGGAAACAGACAAAATATTAAGCCATTAAATATATAAATCAGCAGAAGAAAGCAAATTCTTTACTAACTTATACTCTGTATGAACGAGAACTGTGCGTGGATTACAGGCTATTACTTTATCAGTGAAGATTAAATCTCAAGTTCTTTACTCATGGATTAATAATATTCCTACAGCACAAATTTACAGCTGCAAACGTTGCAAGCAGCATTGACGAGGTCAAGGTCGTCGGCAGGGAACAAGCAACGAACTTGTGTGCCCCTTTAAGAAAAACACAGTAATAATTATAAAAGTTTTCCTTTGACTAATGGTTTTAAGAAAGCAAAAATAATTACCTAACAGCATTGTGTACTTTAACATTGACAGATGAGTGTTTCTTTGAACAGAGACAAACAAAGCGAATCGGCTGTAACACAGGAACTGTTATTGACAGCTGACGCAATATCAACACTCCAACCTTTAATTTACCCCCCCACCCACCCACCCAACCCCTTCTTCTATACACGGTAATAATTTGTTAACATTATAATCTCGCTTCAGTAATTACATTTTCAAGCAGCCTGTAATTACTGTTTAATTCATTTCATAACCTAACAAAACCTAGACATTAGGAAACGTTACTTTTACCTTTCCAATCTACTATACAGGGTGTGTCTGTATTACGCCGACATTTAGTACGGGTTAAAATTAATAAAACCCGGCTTTATGGATCTCTCTGCCGTTGGCCAGGTCTGCTATTAATAGGTGGATTAATAAGCAACACCAAGCAAGATGGGATAACCTTCATGGGGATAACCTTCAAGCGCCACTTGAGCATGGTTCCATATGGAGAGCTTAAAGTGGCAGCAGACGTCTTGGGCAGAGCACAACTCGGGAAAATCATGGAACTTACTGGGCACTGTAGTCTGAGGGTGCACATGAACAGGATAGGTATGTACCATGGTGAAACCGTATGTAGGAAAGAAGGAAATATAATCTTTGATAGCTCTTGCTGATAGAAAGCTAGGGGGTTTTGGTTTCCAGGACCCTAGGGATCTTCAGCAGAATGAGCTAGTCAGTGTGTTGGAACTTACTAAGGGCATAAACCTGTTATACTAGCACTCAAGAGGTTTAGTTGCACAATAGGTCTGTTGATTTCGCATTGCCTAGGGCTGTATTATCCCTTCCTCTAATTTGAATCTAATCTATACAGTCGCGGGACTGTAGATAGACGTGAAAAAGCGAACTAAATGTCTGGTTTGGGCATGTACTATAACAGCGTTCATTATTAATTTATAAACTTATTTATAAAATAAACAATGTGCAAGATATAATTAACTGTACACACTTTAAATAATTTTGTGTTAAATAGGTCGGGTATACAGTATAATGGCGTCAATTATAATTAAAATATGTATTCAACTTCATCCATACATATTTTTTTTTACTAAATAATAATTATCGATACCAGTTAACAAAAGTACAACCTTTCACGATTGTACAATGATTATACAAAATAGATCTAATGAATATAAAATAATCTATAACACAATGTCTTTTACGCTAAGCATTCTGATTGGTTATGCACCAAGAATAAGTGCCTGCGTTACTGAATTTACGTATAAGTGGTATCTACAAGTTCGTCAGAACACCAGGGAACTCCCACGCATCGTACTTTTCCATTTTAAGGCTTTAAAATAAAATAAAACCGATACAAGATCCGTAAATAAAATCGCAGGAACAGTATAAAATGTCCCCGTTAAGAGTGCGCCACAATGCACGCAAATGTGACAAAAATAACTGTGCGTGTACCAAAACAGCTGATTGCTAAAAAAACCATTTAAATTAATACTGTATCCAAGACTTAAATAATTATTGACCGAATCAGTTCTGAAAGTAGAATCGGTAAGGCGATCTAGGCCAGTAAGGCTTTAAAATAAAATAAAACCGATACAAGATCCGTAAATAAAATCCCAGGAACAGTGTAAAATATCCCCGTTAACAGTGCGCCACAATGCACGCAAATGTGACAGAAATAACTGTGCGTGTACCAAAACAGCTGATTGCTAAAAAAACCGTTTAAATTAATACTGTATCCAAGACTTAAATAATTATTGACCGAATCAGTTCTGAAAGTAGAATCGGTAAGGCGATCTAGGCCAGTTCTAATATGTAACCGTTATTAAATAAACAGTAAATACTGTAGTCTAATTTAGGAATTTAATGTAAAATCCTGTTTTAGTGGGTTACATTTGTAAATATTTCAGCCGCCTCGGTGGCCTAGTTGATAGCGTACTGGGCTTTCACCCCGAGGACCCGGGTTCGATTCCCGGTCAGGGCTTGGCATTTTCATACGCTATAAATCATCCCGTCGTCTGCATTAGCCCAAGTGTGCACAATAGTCGGACGGTTAAACACAAAAAAAACAAAAAATGTAAATATTTCAGTAAAGTACAGTATTAGAATTCAGTCATTAATTTTATATGTTATAGTTTTAAATACGGAAGTATAACAAAGTAAACCTTATCGTATTAAATAACCTAAATATAATGAATGACACAACTTTAACATAACTAAGAAACTTTGCACATTAACTGCGAAAGACCGCACGAACCCGCAAGTTACTAAACATACTACAAACGGATTATGCTCTCTACCACCAGTATATAAACTTCACCACTGCCCACCGCGGTCTAACCAACACCGTCGAGTTTCCCGCGGTATGTTTAACTGAGATAATTAAATTCTACGGAATAAAGAGACCGCTCTCTGTTTGACCGCTTTTAGTTTCATTTTCGACCGCTTAGGTTATCAGCCTTGAGCGCTGTGTTACGTTTTTGTATACGTAAAATTATCGCAATACTTAGTCTTTTGCCAGCCAATCGCGTTCCTCAACGGTGAAATTCCACCCGAACTGGACTCAATTAAACATCTCGTCACCTTTCTTAACTTTTTTTTTCCGGCGAAAAACCGTTCAGGTTATCATCGCCGTCACGAAAAATGAAAATATATTTAAAAAAAAATTGTACAAAATTTTACTTAAGAAAAAAAATAATAACAAAAACAACAACAACAAACAATAACAGTAAAAATAAATTAAAAATTTAGATAACAGATATAGATATATTACACTTAAGAACTAAATAACAATAAATAATGAATACAATTTAATAACAACTCGTAAAAGTATGCATAAACATAACAGAAATAACGTTTTTAGATAAAATAAATAAATAATATAACACAAGAAATAACAACTATATAAATTAAATTTTATTTAAAACATTCAGACGATGAAGGAAGTCTAGAACCCGGTCAACGGCCGAGGCACTATCTCCCAACATCGTCTGCAAACAGTTGCTCAGACCACACATAACACGCACATTTTGAAAACCATCACAATCGAGCAGCATATGTTTAATTGTGATGGTTTCCCTACAGAATTCACATTCAGGTGGGTCCCCGCGTTCCATCAGAAATCCATGCGTTAACATGGAGTGACCAATGCGAAGGCGGGTGATCACCACCTCTTCTCTGCGACTTGCACGTATTGACGACCCCCAAGGACGAACTGTACTTTTAATTACCCTCAATTTATTACTGCTTGTAGCTGCCCATTCATTTTCCCACTGTAGATGAATTAAATGTTTTACGTGACAAAGAAAGTCAGACACGATTACACGTTGAGTGCATGGCGGCAGAAAAGTTGCTTCCTTTGCCGCATTATCCGCTACAGTGTTTCCAAATATTCCACAGTGACCAGGAATCCAGATAAATGATACTCTTGCACCTCGTAGTTCAAGTCTATGGACAGAACACAGAACATCTTGAACCAGAGGGTTTACCGAATACATATCCTGGATTGCCTGGAGTGCACTTTTTGAATCGGAACAAACTACGTAATGCAAACTATCGAATACACAACATACTGCGCTGTGTAATCACAATTACTAAGGATTCACGATAAAAGTCCTGACCGAAAACATTAAATTTTTGATCAGTCCTCAGATATAATTAAAAAAAATAATAATTTGAAAGAAATACAATTTTCCTTAACTCATGTTTTCTATTATTTTCAAAACACCAAACACAGCCCGCCGAAACAGCTGGATGTCAACAAGGAACACTCAAATTGGAACGCGTCAGCTCTGCGTAACTTCGACTCTGTCTAGGTTCGGTTTGACGCTAACCATCCCCTTCTCCCACCAAACTTATTACTTCTCACTACCTAGGTTACGGTTTTTAAACACAGTCGTTTAAAAAGAAGCCTACATCAAGAAGAAGGTCTAGCTTAACTTCATTTTACAATACGACGAATCAATTCACCCGGGTATCTAAATATATAACGGCAGAAGTACGGCAATTAAAACCAAAACACTGAACACGCCTCTGCCTTTGCCTTTGCCTCTGCACGAAAGTATAAGCCTCGTCGCGTTCAAATCCCGCTCCGGTGCTCGAATCCTGGAAGGATTATAATGAATAATATATATGCGTGCTTGGTTTTAATTTATCTCCAGCTTGGCAGGGATTAAGCACGACTTTAGTGTTACACACACCAGTCGTCCGTTGGCAATTATTTAAAAGAAAACCATAATAATCGCTGCACACACCTGTCTCGCTTACGTGATACAAGCAAATTTCTAACATTATTTTTTTTTTATTTTACAGTCATTTTAAAAAAACTGGTCTCACCATTAAAATCTGCATACATCATCAGCTTAAACGTTCAATTGCATTGAAAATGAACCCTGACCGCCGTCAAATGCAAACGCGTTATGGATATACCAAAATGCTAATTCATTCAGTTTTTAAATCATATTACGATAGTTTAATCAGATATTTAAAAAAAACTTAAGATAAAAATAGTTACAATTTTTTTAAAGATGTAAAACGGTCTCCGTTATAAAATTGTTGACGGTCCGGGAGAGTAAGACCGGGCGGCCAACAAATACAGAGCGGAGCGGACTGAGCATTTAAAACCGAACATATTCTTTCAATGTAAGCGCGCCCGCTGAAAGCGTAACGGAGCGTGCGGAGTCAAGCAGTGTAACTTCGACTCTGTCTACGTTCGGTTTGTATCTGGCCACGCCCCTTCCCCCACTACACTGACCACGCCTCTAAACTTATTATTTCGCATTACCTAGGTTACGGTTTTTTAACCGCAGTACTTTCCCAGAATCCGTTACAGCGATTTAAAATATACAAACGCGTTCTTTTAACCAACCGAACTCCGCTTCCGGTTTATCTTCATTCCGCTCCGCATTTACTGGCCGTCCGGCCTAAAGGTTACGGCAGTAACGGCAAGTCTCGAACGTACAACCTTGACCGCATATACACAGTATACAATAACTAGAAATCGGTCTCCTTTACTCCAATACAAAAAACTACTTTTCTCCTCTCCTTTTTCACTCTCCTACATAAAAATGTTTTTAACAGCTATATTTATCTAGGTCTGAGCTTATAAAGTTTCACTACTTCCTTACTCACCGTTTAAGATTTGTTTAAACAAATAAACGTTTTTTTTTACGTTCAGGATATTTTCAACACAAATTCAGTTGTTACTTTCGACCCTCTATACAGTTGCCTAAGTTAACTGTCACAGGCAGGATAAGCGCACAGTACAAACTGTCTTGTTTAGAAACCCAGCAGCCAGTAATGGTGCTGACAGAATCTTTCCTTGTTTACACAAGACGTTTGTTTCACTTCTACTGCTTCACTTCTCGTCGTCTTACCTTACCGGCCGATGTACAAAGGTAAATGTTAAACAGATTTACTTGTAAAGCCCTCTCTAAACACAACTATACAGTGTGCGTCAAAAATCGTGTTCGATAATTTATAATATAACACAACACGTCACAAAAAAAACTCAAAACAGACCGGCAGATATTTAGAACCACTTTATTGTTATTTTCGAAAAATAATGTTTACCTACAAAACGGTTTCACTGAATGAACTGAAACTCAGTACAAACACTTAATGAAGTCCTACTTCGTGTAAAAAATAAAACTTTGACACATGCAATACTTTCAACTTTGAAATTACATTGAGCAAACCGTGACCGCCGTCAAAAAAAATCTGATTTTGAAAACTCAAAATTCCAATTGATGCAGATTACGATAGCGAAATGCGGTTTTCAAGACAAAAAAGTTGAGTTCTCAAAGATTTTTAATGACCGCCATTTTGAAACTGTTTAACGAACTTGGCGAAGCTATTAACCATAATTCATACATTCTTAAATTAAGTAAACTGATTTCAAGATCAAAATATTTAGGTAGAATAATAGATTTACTTGTAAAGCCCTCTCTAAACACAACTATACAGTGTGCGTCATAAATCTTGTTCGATAATTTATAATATAACACAACACGTCACAAAAAAAACTCAAAAAGACATGTGACACAAAACAAACTGGAAGATATTTAGAACCACTTTATTTTCGAAAAATAATTTTTACCTACAAAACGGTTTCACTGAATGAACTAAAACTCAGTACAAACACTTAATGAAGTCCTACTTCGTGTAAAAAATAAAACTTTGACACATGCAATACTTTCAACTTTGAAATTACATTGAGCAAACCCTGACCGCCGTCAAAAAAAATCTTAATTTCAACCGATTTTGAAAATTCAAAATTCCAATTGATGCAGATTACGATAGCGAAATGCGGTTTTCAAGACAAAAAAGTTGAGTTCTCAAAGATTTTTAATGACCGCCATTTTGAAACTGTTTAACGAACTTTGCCAAGCTATTAACCATAATTCATACATTCTTAAATTAAGTAAACTGGTTTCAAGATCAAAATATTTAGGTAGAATAATAGATTTACTTGTAAAGCCCTCTCTAAACACAACTATACAGTGTGCGTCATAAATCTTGTTCGATAATTTATAATATAACACAACACGTCACAAAAAAAAACTCAAAAAGACATGTGACACAAAACAAACTGGCAGATATTTAGAACTGCTTTGTTATTTTCGAAAAATAATTTTTACCTACAAACCGGTTTCACTGAATAAACTGAACTCAGTACAAACACTTAATGAAGTCCTACTTCGTGTAAAAAATAAAACTTTGACACATGCAATACTTTCAACTTTGAAATTACATTGAGCAAACCCTGACCGCCGTCAAAAAAATCTTAATTTCAACTGATTTTGAAAACTCAAAATTCCAATTGATGCAGATTACGAAAGCGAAATGAGGTTTTCAAGACAAAAAAGTTCTTAAAGATTTTAAATGACCGCCATTTTGAAACTGTTTAACGAACTTGGGCCAAGCTACGAACTTAACCATAATTCATACATTCTTAAATTAAGTAAACTGGTTTCAAGATCAAAATATTTAAGTAGAATAATCATTAAATCGATTTTGAAGGCTCGATAGTCGAGGTGGTTAAGACACCGGTCAGTCTGCTTTGTCTCTGAACTGCGCACATCAAGGTCGTTGGTTCGGGACTTGTAGTTACTGCCGTGAGTTTAACTTAAAGCAGTTAACTTAATGCAGTTCTTAACGCTGATTACGATGGTGAATTTAGGTTTTCAAAGATATGTGAGATAAAAAAGTTATGAATTTTTTTAAAAATTCCCGCCATTGTGAAACTGTTTAACGAACTTGGCCAAGCTAATATCATAATTTATTCACTTTTAAATTACGTAAACTAATTTCAGGTACGACCAACATATTTAAGTAGAACGCCCATTAAATCAAATTTGAGGGCTCGATAGTCGAGGTGGCTATGACACCAGTCAGTCTGCTTTGACTCTGAACTGCGCACATCAAGGTCGTTGGTTCGGGACTTGCAGTTACTGCCGTAAGTTTAACTTAATCGTTTCATTAACGCCGATCTCACGTCTAACGGACAAAACTATGGCCGTTGTAGGAGAAAAATAGATTTTGTGAAATTAAAATTTTAGTAGATTTTTCACTGTCGCCCGGTTTTCAAATTTTCCAGTTTATCAGCTCCCAAACCCCGAATTGTTAAACTGGGCAGCGTTCAATCCATTTCGTTCGATTAAACACGAAAACGTTTCCGCAATGTTCCTGCTTACTTTGAATTCAGCTCTGCAACCAGACCATCAAATTCGTGAAATCCATCTCAGGTAACAGCGATGAATACAAAACTGGGTCAGACAGTGAAGTGCTCAGGCATCTGGGAAATCATGCAAAATGTGTGTTCCAGCGCGCCACTTCTCCGTTCAATTAGAAACAAAAACCCGGGGTGCGCTGTCACCACCCTTAAATTACAATTTCCATCCCCAATCTTTGCAATTAAAATCAAACTGTTTTTAATCTCATGACGCTGAGCCTTTTCGCTGCGTATTAGTATCAAAGTAATTACTCCGGTTTGGAATTAATTAGGCAAACTATTGTTTTTATTTATTGGTTTATTTTACTTACACGAAGTAGGGTCAAAAAGTTCCCGGAATTGGTCGATAATTTTTTTTTTTTTTAACGTCCGACCGACTATTGTGTACACTTGGGTTAATGCAGACGATGGGATGATTTATAGCGGTATGAAAATGCCCTGGCCAGGAATCGAACCCGGGTCCTCGGGGTGAAAGCCCAGTACGCTATCAACTAGGCCACCGAGGCGGCTAAAATTTATTGAAAGTACGTATAATATTTTAACCTAATTTCCTTTAAAATACTCTCCTCCTCTATCACACACTTCTGCCACCGTCGATACAACTGTTGGAAACATTTCAGAAAACCATTTTTTTTTAATTTTGTTTAGCCGCATCGTCGCATTTCTGTCACCTCTTTCGAATCAGCAAAACGATGTCCCTGCAATGTCACTTTCAGTCGGGGAAACAGGTAACAATTCGATTTAGGGATAAGAAAAACCTACCGTGTTTTTTTTGTTTCGGTTATAACCAGTTCTTGAAACAAAATCCAATAACCGGATAAAAAACCGTTTTTTTTTAAAGAAAAATCTTGGTTGATGAAATTCTAATAATAAGTTGGCAATACTGTGTCAAATACGGATGAAAATTGTTGGTCCATTTTTTAAAACAAGGATGGTTTGATTTCGATATTCGATGTTTCATGTTTTTCTCATCGATGCTGTTTTCAACAGGTGGCTTATTTCTTATTTTGTTTAGATTTTGTAAGGCTACCAGCAGATGTTTTATGCATTGAATCGAAGGCTATATACTAAAAGGTATATACAATGTTTTCCTACTGACCCAAAACATAACGACTGTCACTTTGTCCATGTACTTAATAGATACTGAATTGTCTATGCTATAAACACTAACCAAAGTATACAACCGACTATTTTTCTCTCTGTAATTTCCCTTTTACAATTATTTTTGTAATTTACATGTATAAAAAATATACAATACACAAACATTTTTTTATCTACAAAGATTTGCTTTTTTTCCTTAAAAACAGAAAACCGGTTATTTGAAAAACCGGTTTTTAATAGTTCAAACCGACAGGTTAGTAAAATTAACGGGAATAACCTAGAAACCGGTTATACTTTTGCAAAAACCGCCTTACCTACCCAAGTTCCAATAGGTAACAACCGATAGCACCACTTACTTTGGCAAAAATATCATCATTTCTAATCACTTGGGACTAGAGGTGGGCGTTTCTGCTATTTTTACAAAACGTCAACAAACGGTTTATTGAGGAAAAAAGCTGCTTTTTAAAACAGTTGCAAAAAAACAGGTTTAGAAAAATGAAACTCGAAGTTGTATTAGCAGCTAAAACATAAAGCACATACGTTCAGTTTTCTAAGACTACTTTTTCATTCCCATTACCACAATGTCCTTAAACTGTTTTGGGATATAAAGCATTTAGAAAGGATAAAAATAATCCTTATAAGTGTAGTAATAATTAACTTACATTCACAAAACGTAGTAATTATGTAAGCCATTTTATATTTACAAAATGCAATGAATTTCTAATAGAAGCATTCTTTTTTTTTACTTAAAAATTAAAATAGTCCTTTGTGTATTTACCAAAATGCAAACGATTTAAAATATTTTTAGTTGATTAAAAAATATTGATGATTGATAATAAATATAAAAAATACGTTTAAATAAAATTAGGTTATGTATTTACAAATTGTGAGAGGTTGTTACTACAACTCGCAACAAAATAGAGATAAACGTTGGCATTGACTGAACAGTCACTACAAGCAACAAGCAACTTTGGAATAAAGGGAAAAAGCATAAAAGCAGGTAGAAGAAAAACAGTCAGCAGGGAAACAGCAGGAAAACAGTTTTAGCGCTTGCGGCAACGTTCGAATAGAACAGTCCGTTCCTTGTTTAACAAATCATAAACCAGTCCAAATCAAACTGCTTGTTTCCGTTTGAAAAAGCAGTTTGTCGTTTATAAAAAAGCAGTTTTTTTTAACAGTTTGGTGTTTTTTGCCCCACCACTACTTGGGACCATAGTCGATTACGCAGAAGTTTTTCAAGCTTTGTAGACTAAAATCGATTCACGCAGTGACCGGTAAAACTGTGTAATCGATTGTAGTCGATTAACGCAGCGATAAGAATAATAAATGTATCGAACATTTTGTTAATTCAAACACAATCACTTTAGTTGTTTGCATTCGGTTCAGTAAACACGGTATTTCCAAATTAACAATTAAAATACAATTAATTGATAATAGCGTCACGCAGCTAGATCTGACGTAATAGAAGCGCATTTCCAAAAAGCAAAAATATCACATTTTTTATCTTTTTTTAAAAATCTGATTTCACCGTTACAATTCTGTTAATATTTGAAATAGCCGCCATTTAAATTGATAATAGCGTCACGCAGCTAGATCTGACGTAATAGAAGCGCATTTCCAAAAAGCAAAAATATCACATTTTTTATCTTTTTTTAAAAATCTGATTTCACCGTTACAATTCTGTTGAACTGAAATTATTATCGACCAATCGAAGCGAAATCTCCGTTTCAACTCGACCTATCGACATTTTGTGCGTTGCGTGTGTGTGTGTGTGTGTGTTTTAGGCAGTTTTTGCCAAAGGAATTGTCCGATTGCATTAACATTTGGTACGAAGGCAACTTGAATAAAGCCCGAACGACGTATGTGTAAGAAAGTTTTTGCATTTACGTTTCAACATGGCTGCCTTTGATTTAACGATGGCGAGTGCAGTTAATTGACATTTCCTGTAATACTGGCTGAAAGGCTTGTCCTATTACTAGACAATGTATTTACAAACGACGCTAGGCTACCCGTTAAACTAAAACTGGTTTACTTTCAGCTTTGCACAAAAATCGATTTCGGTAATACTTGGGTCGTTAACCAGCAAAAACAGTTCAACCGTTTCAAAATGGCAGCCAAATTTCAAACCTAAAAAAAATAATCATGAAGTTTTTATCCTACACCTTTTCTCCAAAATCCATTTCACCATTGTGATCAGCGTTAAAAACACCATAAATTGGCATCCTGAATGTTCAAAATCCGTTTGAATTAATGAATTTTAATTTGACGGCTGTCACGGTTCATTTGAATGCAATGCAATCTGAAAGTTTAAAATGTTAACATATGTACATTTGAATGCTGTTTATGACGGTGAACTGTTGAACTGAAATTATTATCGACCAATCGAAGCGAAATCTCCGTTTCAACTCGACCTATCGACATTTTGTGTGTTGCGTGTGTGTGTGTGTGTGTGTGTGTGTGTGTGTGTGTGCGTGTGTGTGTGTGTGTGTGTGTGTGTGTGTGTGTGTGTGTGTGTGTGTGTGTGTTTTAGGCAGAAATTGTCCGATTGCATTAACATTTGGTACGAAGGCAACTTGAATAAAGCCCGAACGACGTATGTATAAGAAAGTATTTGCATTTACGTTTCAACATGGCTGTCTTTAATTTAACGATACGAGTGCAGTTAATGTCAATGTCATGCAGTTAATGACATTTCCTGTAATACTGGCTGAAAGGCTTGTCCTATTACTATGTCGACCGTCTTACAGAGAAAGAGCACACAATTTTTTAAAAAAATTGGTCCAGTAAGATTTGTCATAAATATTACCGGTTACCCGTTAAACTGGTGGAAAAGATTAAGCGTGCTGTCGTGGAGCAGTGGCCAGTTACTTGTTTGACAAATGAAGCCGATCAATCACCGTTAACGGTAAGGATAAAGCAACGGCAGTAACCGCGTCTGGAACCCACGACCTTGAGATGCGCAGTTCATGGACGCAGTAAACTGTCCTTTGAACTACTAGCAGCCGCCTCGGTGGCCTAGTTGATAGTGTACTAGGCTTTCACCCCGAGGACCCGGGTTCGATTCCCGGCCAGGGCTTGGCACTTTCATACGCTATAAATCATCCCATCGTCTGCATTAGCCCAAGTGTGCACAATAGTCGGACGTTAAACACAAAAAAAAAAATTGAACTACTAGTTATTACCAAAATCGACTTTTGTGCCAACTTTGAACATACCCCCTCCTAGAATAACCCTAGAATACTATTCTATACAATAGTATACAACCCATCGAAAATATACATAATTTTTTAAGGAGTCGTCACTCTTAAAAAGTTATCGATTTCAAGATCAGCGCTGATTTCAAAGATCCCGGGATTGGATCTTACCATGATGGCCGTCACAACAGATCAGGAAATTCGTTAAAAAGTAAATTTTAAGTTAAAGTAAAAAGTTTAAAATCACGTAACAAATGTCAGCTGTTTACAAATTTATTGTGACCTCTAAAACATCTGTTTTGACATTAAAAAACACAAATGTATTACGCCCATTCTGACCAAAAATATTACCAGGGACCGTGTTCCAAGCATCACATTAATTTTAGAAATTATAAAGTTTTTTTAAAAATTAATTACCGGTAAATATTACCGGTAAAACCAAGAACTCAATGTCGACAGGAATAGAGATTTCTTAAAACTATTACAATTTAATTCTATACTAGTACAAATAGTGTACCCTATAATACTGACAGCTTGCTGTAATACCTTTTGAATATGTAAAAGGACACATAGCTCACACTGAAGTTGTGAATATTGTATTCATATTGTCGATCCGGATTGCTGGAATCAATTTCCATTTTAACAATTTCACGTTTGTAAATGTACAAGTTTCATTTCAAACGGTTCTCCTATCGCAGCATCGCCAGCGATTACAAATTTTAAATTTACACCATATTTTGAAATTTTCTGAAGAAAAATCTCTGCAATCACTTAGCAACCCCAAGAGAATAGTTTACTCCGAGTTTTTAACGCTCGCAATTAAAAATTACACCCATTTTAACCGCTTTCAGTAAAGGTCACAAAACCGATAAAAGTCTGTAAAGTGTACGCGATAGAGTGCAGCACAATGCAGGCACACGTGACAAAAATAAATGTGTGTGTACTAAAACAGCTGATTGCTAAAACAAACATTGTTGACAGTAATACTTATATTGCTGTATACAAGACTTCAATAATTAGTGAACGAATCAGTTTTGATAGTAGAATCAGTAAGACTATCTACGTCAATATGTAAATGTCAAACAAAAGACTCTGCTTTTAGTAAACAATAAATACTATAGCCTAATTTAGGTATACAATGTAAAATACTGTTACAGTAGGTTTCGTTTGTAAATACAACGTTAGAATGCAATCATTAATTTTATAGGTTATTGTATTGAATACGTAAGTAGAACAAAGTAAGGCTTATCGTATTAGGTAATATAAATATAAGCAATTGCATTGCTTTAAAATAACTAAATTCTTCTTGTAGATTGTTGTATATTATTTTGTTTTTTTTCCCACTGAATAATTTTGTCAGTAATAGATAGTAATAGAGATTTCTTAAAACTATTACAATTTAATTCTATGCCAGTACAAACAGTGTACTCTATAGTACTGACAGCTTGCTGTAATACCTTTTGAATATGTAAAAGGACATATAGCTCACACTGAAGTTGTGAATATTGTATTCATATTGTCGATCCGGTATATAAAGCACTGTTTATTTCATTTCACCATTGTAAAGCAGCATTAAAATCAGCACTTTTAATTTTTGAACCACATCGGACGGAGGTCATGGTTCACGTTCCTATTTCAATATATTCAAAGTTTAATATGAAAATTTATATAGATTGTTTTCAAACTTGGCACAAAAATCGATTTCAGTAATATAGCTTGGCAAGTTTCTTACTAAAAAAAACAGTTTCAAAATGGCGGAGTCAAAATATTTTTTTTTTTTTAATCATAATTTTTTCTAGAAAGTCGACGGTATCCAGTATTATATTTTCGATGTAACATAACAATTTGAAATGCCAATTTACGCATAGCCTAACGCTCATATCGTACTTTCAAAAAAGTGGAAAAAGAAAAACAGATCTGATATTGTTACTTTTATGTATATTATGTATATACATGTATATTATGTATACTATGTATGTAAATAGCGTTAATTATGTATATTATGTCGTATTTTTAATCCACACAAATACAATAACTGTGAAAGAAATTTGTCCAACTAAATATAAAGTTCCACCAAACCGATTTTATTATCTGACGCGCCATTGGAAACCACTAACTATGCAGATTTTTACTAACTACGCCATAATTATGTAAGTTGAACATTTTTAATAATTTGAGCTAAAAAACGAAAAATATCCCTAAAAAATACATTTTTCTGGAAACATTTAACGTTCGGCCAACATTTGTAAGTGTTTTATTAAAGAAAAAAATTACGTGTGGCGCTTGAGGTGAAAATTGGTAAAAAATAATTTAACTACACAAATTTAGAAAAATACAAACTTAAAATTAACAAGAACAATAAACATAACCTCAATTGAAACGATATTGAAGCAACAGCTGTTGTGCGAAATCAGCTGTTTACAAGTAGTCACTTCAAGGTTACATATATAAAAGAACAATTACAAATGCTGTGAGGTATGCATTACGGAATCAAGCGTGACGCGAAAGCAAAAGTTTAAACCCATGTTCTGTTAAAAACGACCGTAAAAGTTTTCCCTTCAAAATAATCATATTTTTTGAGCTTTCAGAATATTTCCCCACCGTTTTTGAGTTACTTACATTTAAAAAAAAAATGCAACCTTCAAAATTGCACAGTTTATATTTTTAATATTGCGTTGGTACATATACGAACAAATGAAACATATATTATTTCAACAGCTGACTGAAGTTTTTCGTCCAGGAACAATCCAGTACAAAATCTACCGAAGGGAATTAGACGAAATAAGTGCGAAAGATTCACTGAATTAAAGTATATTATGTCATGTTTCTAATCTACACAAATACAATAAATGAGAAAAAAAATTGTCCAACTAAATACGTATAAAGTTCCACCAAACCGATGAGACATATATCTTAGGCGTCATTGGAAACCATTAACTGTGCAGATCTGCGATAATTATGTAAATCGAACATTTTTAATAATTTGAGTAAAAAAACAAAAAATATTCCTAAAAAATACATTTTCCTATAAAACCTTCGACCAATATTTGGGTGCGTTTTATCTATTAAAGAAAAACATTACTTGGCGCTTGAGCTGGTGCGGACAGAAGTAAAATTGGTGAAAAATAATTTAACTACACAAATTTAGAAAAATTCAAACTTAAAATTAACAAGAACAATAAACATAACCTCAATTGAAACGATATCGAAGCAACAGCTGTTGTGCGAAATCAGCTGTTTAGAAGTAGTCACTTCAAGGCTACATATATAAAAGAACAATTATAAATGGTACGCATTATGGAATCAGGCGTGACGCGAAAGCAAAAGTTTAAACCCGTTTTGTTAACCGCGACCGTAAAAGTTTTCCCTTCAAAATAATCATAGCGGTACTTTTTGTAGGAAATTTTTAAAGCTTTCAGAATACGTCCCCAAAGTTTTTGAGTTACTTATATTAAAAAAAAAAAATGAAACCATTGAAATTGCACAGTTTATACTTTTACTATTGCGTTGGTACATATACGAACAAATGAAACATACGATATTAGTTGAACAGCTGACTGAAGTTTTTCGTCCAGGAACAATCCAGTACAAAATCTACCGAAGGAAATTAGACGAAATGTTCCTACTAATCTACTGGAGACCTTTCTATTTTTAAACATAACAGACTATACAGCTAATACAAAACATGACACCTTGTTCTGTAACGTATATTTTTAAAGTCCTTTTAGAAATTTATTCCCCAAATAGATGTACACTGTAGCGCCTACTTGTGATCAGGATTTATTCGTAAATCCAAGAATGCGCATTCAATCTGCTACAGGGCGCCATGCATATTCAATTGGTATTAAACATTGTTCAAAATAATTCCCTCCACCCTGTACTTAGGCAGGATTTTAAAGTGAAGCTATAAGCGGGCACAGAAGGTTCTTATTCAAATTCAGAAGCTTATTCGTGTTTCAAGGACTCGCTGTACTACAGATCCTTTTACATAACTAAGACAAACTCTTGCCCATATCGTGGGCCAACCCTACGAATCATTAGTTTATTTCGAACTCTGGATCACTTCTGTGTGTGTATGCGCGCGCGTGTGTGTGTGTGTGCGTGTGTGTGCGCGCGCGTGTGTGTGCGCGCGCGTGTGTGTGTGCGCGCGCGCGTGCGTGTGTTCGCTCACGTTCGCAACTTTGGTTAGATTTAGTTCAAAAATTGGCACAAAAATCGGGACCAGGGACCTTGAAATGAGCACCGATCCTGATCTCTATATCACTTTTTGAAGTGCCCATAAAATTTGTGTGTGTGTGTGTGTGCGCGCGCGTGTGTGTGTGTGTGTGTGTGTGTGTGTTTTAGCGTGATTGTGTTTGCAATTCTGGTCCGATTTGGTTCGAAATTGGCACAAAATCAATTATGCTAATAGTTTGAACAAGTTAATCACTAACTAGCGAACAATTTTCAATTTTTTTTTGACTATTTTTTTTTTAACGTCCGACTATTGTGCACACTTGGGCTAATGCAGACGGTGGGATGATTTATAGCGTATGAAAATGCCAAGCCCTGGCCGGGAATCGAACCCGGATCCTCGGGGTGAAAGCCCAATACGCTATCCACTAGACGACCGAGGCGGCTTGCAAACAATTTTCAAATCAGCGGTCATCATTTCATAATCTTAACAAATTTGCACCTTTCGGTCTTAAACGTTTTTGAAAATCAGATCTCCTCATTGCAATTAGAGTACACTATCAAAAATTGTATAAACTAGCATTTTGGTCAGTGTTCATTTTTCATAGCTTCAATGGCATTTGAAAGTTTAAAATGCCAGTATACGCATATTTTAAGGCTGACTATGACGGTGAAGTCAGAATTTCAAAAACCGTAAGACAGATAAAAATACTTTTGGAAAATTCGCTTCCGTCACATCAGCGAGACAGCTGCGTGCCGTGATTATGTTTAATGCAATACAAACGTGCATATAATTACGTATATAAATAAATGCATTAATAAATATTTTAATCATTAATAAACGCTATTGCATTACATTACGTGCCCAGTCAATCCTTCACAATCAGAGTGCTAACAGTTGAATATATTGTACAAGACTGGAATTTTATATTCACATATGATTTTTATACGTTTTAATAATAATAAATAAAATTATTTTTTTATAAATGAATATATATATATATATATATATATATATATATATATATATATATATATATATATATATATATATATATACACGAGGTTTGTCCAATAAATACGCGAACTAAGGTCATAAAAACTTTATTTTACAAAATTTCATCTACATTGATTTTGTCCCCTTCAAAATACTCTCCATTCACTGCTATGCACTTATCCCATCTTCTTTTCCACTCTTCAAAGCACCCTTGGAAGTCCTCGGAAGTCAGGCTTTTCAGTCTCCTCGTCGTTTCTTGTTTTATTGTGTCCACATCTTCCCAATGCTGTCCCCTCATCACATTTTTGCATTTAGGGAATAGAAAAAAGTCATTCATCACCAGTGATAACCCTATTTAAGAATCCAACATCATTTTCCATGGAATTTTTCCAGTCAGTAACACATTCGACTCTTCTCAACTTTTGATGCGGAGTCAGCAGTTTTGGCACGATTTTCTCACAAACCTTTCTTAAGCCCAAATGTTCGGTTAAGATTGTGTGCACTGTTGATTTTCCTAAATTTAGTTCTTCAGCTATCATTCGGACAGTTTTTCGGCGATCAGTAAGGACAAGACGCCGCACACGATCAATTTTTTCATGCACACAAGAGGTTGAAGGTCGTCCAATTCTTGCATCATCCGTGGCGTCTTCTCGACCTTCTTTAAAGCGCTTAATCCACTTGAAAATGGCTGTTTTCTTCATAGCATTATCACCATAAACAACTCTCAACATTTCAGCAATTTCTTGGTAATTTTTACCAAGCTTTACCAAAAACTTGATGTTAATTCGTTGTTCAGTGAATTGGTCAATTTCCATATCGACGATCAAAAAAATAATGCAAAACTAAAAATAACTCTACTCGCAAGATCCGCACAGCGTAACGTTCTGCCAAGCACTGACGGCTCATTGGGTCCCAGACAACACGTGAGGCCAGTGGGCGTGGCTTAACTCTCCGTAATGGCCACCATATTCGACCAGTTCGCGTATTTATTGGACAAACCTATACATATATATATATATATATATATATATATATATATATATAATATATATATATATATATATATATATATATATATATATATATATATATATTAACGTTCGACTATTGTGCACAATAATATATAAAATCAGTAACTCGAACAAGTATAAATTAAATGTCTGCCCTCATTTTCACGTTTGTCTATCGTCCCGCGACGGTAAACGTTATTTTAAACTATTTAGAAAATTTCATTTCACCACTGTAAAGCAGCATTAAAATCAGCACTTTTAATTTTTGTACCACATCGGACGGAGGTCGTGGTTCAAGTTCCTATTTCAATATATTCAAAGTTTAATATGAAAATTAATATAGATTTTTTCAAACTTGGCACGAAAATCGATTTCAGTAATACAGCTTGGCAAGTTTCTTACTAAAAAAACAGTTTCAAAATGGCGGAGTCAAAATATTTTTTTTTTTAATCATAACTTTTTCTAGAAAGTCGACGGTATCCAGTATTATATTTTCGATGTAACATAACGATTTGAAATGCCAATTTACGCATAGCCTAACGCTCATATCGTACTTTCAAAAAAGTGGAAAAAGAAAAACAGATTTGATACTGTTACTTTTATTACTAACAGCTGCTACGATTATTATAAAACTGCCCCAAAAACCCTAACGACAATCTATAATCGCCTGGGCAAAGCGCGACGTCCTTGTGTTAAACTTTTAATTTACAACTTCTGAAACAGTCCCAACAATAAGCGAAAGGTCATTCAATACAAAAGGGGGCTACGGACGCAGTTATCGATTCACCAAACACTTGCAGGAAAATATTACAGAACATCTTATTGACATTTCGTTTAAGGTTAAAGGTTAATTTATGCAGACGTGAAAAATTAAAATTGTAATTAAGTTTATAACGGTGTAAACAAGCGAAGCGATGGAATTAAAACAGCACTGCCTTGATAAAGCGATGTCTCCCAGAGACGAACTTTGTACATAAAGAAGTTTCTAAGGTGAACGTTCTTAGCGCCAGTCTATTTTATGCCTCTGTACACCCAAACATCCTGTTTTATTTAACCTTTTCACTTTCTCGGTGAACAAAGTATCTAAAAAACTGATTTTAGGATTTTTATGTATTTACTGTAACTGCCTAGACCAAATTATGTACATGTGTGACAGCGTGTTTGTTTGTTCTTGTTGTTGATTGTTGTTGATTGTTGTTGATTGTTGTTGTTGTTCTTCTTCTTCTTTATTGTTGCTTGTTGTTTTTTATGTTGTTGTTATTTTTTGTTGTTGTTGTTTGTTGTTGTTTTTGTTTGTTGTTCTTTATTCTTGCTTGTTGTTTTTTATGTTGTTGTTGTTGTTATTGTTTGTTGTTCTTTATTGTTGCTTGTTGTTTTTTTATGTTGTTGTTGTTGTTATTGTTTGTTGTTCATTATTGTCGCTTGTTGTTTTTTATATTGTTGTTGTTGTTATTGTTTGTTGTTTTTATTTTTCGTCGTTCTTTATTGTTGCTTGTTGGTTTTTATGTTGTTGTTGTTATTGTTTGTTGTTCTTCATTGTTGCTTTTTGTTTTTTTATGTTGGTGTTTTTGTTTGTTAGTGTTTATTTTTGTTATTGTTTTTGTTATTGTTTATTGTTGCTTGTTGTTTTTTATGTTGTTGTTTGTGTTTGTTTGTGTTTGTGTGCGGGTTTGCGTGCTCGTGTGCGTGTGCGTGTGTATGTTTAAGCACTCCCAAGTTCACAATTTTGATCAAACTTTGTATAACCACTGAAAATAAACGGACCAGAAGTACAGCCGCCATTATAAAAAGTGTGCTCGATATCAGCGGCTGAAGTCAAAGTAATTCGACCACCTGCCGCTATAAACGCTGCAAAGACAGGGGAAGAAAAACGTTTGAGAAAATAATACTTTTGAAGCGAGCGCTTTTAATGTTAGCTAGAGAAGTGAATAGAAAAAAGTCTACCGAACGGAAGAATGTAACAGAAATGTGGAACGAACTGGCAAACGAATTTTGTCTCTATTTCTGGTTTCGATGTTTCTCCTTAATTGAAGAACATGTGCACGTTGTAACCGTATATAATACATTTGAAATTAAGTAATTGTTGTTAATATTGCTCGTTTTTAACAACATAACCTGAAACTTATTATAGCCTATCAGCTGTTCAATGAAATCGGCTGAATAACAACTGATCTTTTACTGTAACTACAGTAAATAATATCTAAGCTAGGTTCAAGTACTTATTTATATAAACAAAACAAGACCTTTGTAAACATATCTTCAAACTAATTATATATTCAACAAAGATATCATTAACAAAAGCTTCGCTTCTGTCGGTAACTCCCCGAGTTCCGTGTATTATCTACTTAACTACAGTGGTTAAACACTCTGCCGCAAGATGTCACTAGCAGCGAGCGATCCCATTTCGTAAGGGTTATCATTCTAGTAAGTTTATAATTCAACTGTACTGCTACATACTACTAATAAGAGTACTTAACTACTTATAATTTGAGCGACATTTGATAAACCGATTTTGAGATATTCGGGATGATTTTTTTTAATGTATCTTATAACTACTGAATCGTTTTGTTTGGGACACGACAGAACAGTGCGTTTTGTTTGGGTACTAAGGCGCTCAATCTGAGCGAAATTTGATCGAAACCCATACATTATCCCTGGTTTGGCGTCAGTTTAAAAATAATTTCTCAAAATTTAATTTTCATCTTGATTTTTTTTAATTAGAAGCTTGAAATTTGGCACAACGAAACCAACTTATCGAACAAACTTCACAGTAACCACTATTAACTTTCAAAAATGCCGAACTATTGACATTAAAGTGTACAATGTATTTACAAACGACGCTAGGCTACCCGTTAAGCTAAAATTGGTTCTTTACTTTCAGCTTTGCATACAAATCGATTTCGGTAATACTTGGGTCGTTAACCAGCAAAAATAGTTCAACCGTTTCAAAATGGCAGCCAAATTTCAAACCTAAAAAAATAATCAAACTTTTTATCCTGTACCTTTTCTCTAAAATCCATTTCACCGTCGTGATCAGCGTTAAAAACACCATAAATTAGCATCCTGAATATTTAAAACCCGTTGAAATTAAAGAATTTTAATTTGACGGCGGTCACGGTTCATTTTCGTATTTTCAATGCAATCTGAAAGTTTAAATTGTTAACATATATACATTTTAATGCTGTTTATGACGGAGAAGTTAGAGTTTTAAAAAAAATACTTTTCGAAACTCGCTTGGCGAGACAGCTGCGTGTCGCGCGATTAGTGTTTCTTAATCAAAAAGATGAAAATACTGTAATGAACAATCAAGGTAAACTCGTTTAAAGCGGGCATTAAAATTGCCGTGTGACAAGTAACAGGCAATAAATCTGGTATTACTTTTTCCAATTTTCCGTTGATGAGATTTTTCTAATCTTTCGATTACAGGAAAAATTGAGTTTTTTGCGATTCTTTAGAAGATACACCGCAAACACAATTTAAAATTGGAGATTAAAGCGGCTAAATTGCTTTTGAAAGCACTTAGATCCGACATAATCTTTTTGCAGCATACAAAGACACTACAAACTTACAGAACTTTGTGCACACACAAACGGTAATGTAATTAGCACTTTCAAGAGAAACATTGATCGTAATTGAAAAAACTAACCTACCCGTTTCAGCAACTTCCATTGGAAAACCGACCTACTGAAGTAGCCATCATGGTAACACGCAAATCCGGGATCTTAAAGTGAGCAACGATCCTGACCATAGATCAATACGTGGCGCGCTTGTTTTAGCACGCTCCCGTTCGCAATTTTGGCCCGATTCGATTCAAATTTGGCACAAAATTCGATTATGGTTCAGACTATTAACCTACAAAATTCGTTCAACAGTTTCAAAATGGCGGACTTTTCAAATCTTTAAAAATCCACATTCTCGTCTTGTTTTCATATAGTAATCAGCGTGAAAAACTGCATACATTAGCATTTTGAATTTTCGGAATCCGTTGAAATTAAGAAAAAAAAATTGTTGACGGCTTTCAAGGAACTTTTTCGTATTTTCAATGTAATTTGAAAGTACCAGTTGCTTATTACAATCGTGATATGACAATTTCAAAAAATGGCAAATAAAGAGAAAAATACTTTTGGAAATTCGCTTCTATCACGTCAGCGAGACAGTGCGTGCCGCGATTATTTTATATATATATTATAAAACATAAATAAAAATTTAATTATTAAAATCCGTTGGCAAAACCATT
The DNA here is from genome assembly GCA_022606455.1 of Callitettix versicolor. Classification (NCBI taxonomy): domain Eukaryota; kingdom Metazoa; phylum Arthropoda; class Insecta; order Hemiptera; family Cercopidae; genus Callitettix; species Callitettix versicolor. The sequence continues at coordinate 16,191,753 of CM040186.1, read as the reverse complement.
GAATATAAACGGACTAGAAGTACAGCCACCATTATAAAAAGCGTGCTCGATATTAGCTGATAAAGTCTAAGTAATTGGACTATCTGCCGCTAGGAACGCTACAAGGACAGGAGGTTCAGATATTTGAGAAAATAGATGGTACTATTATCTATTTAACTGTAGTTGAACATTCTGCCGCAAGGTGCCACCAGCAGCGAACGATCATTCCTGTACGTTTACATTTTAATGGTAAATCCACGTAGTCTCATCAGTTCCCACGCGTCTGTCTGTCGGTAACGCTACTCTTTACTCACATACGACGAGGTCGATTAGTATAAAATTTTTGCGAAAATAGTCTTTGTAGCTGCTCGAACCCAGGATAAATAAAACGAATGAAGACAAAACATATTTAACGGTAGTTAAGCCATAAAATCTTAAGCGATTTTTATTTATTTACCTAGTGCGGGGTATCATTTGAAACTAAAAATGATAGTGATTCCGAATATATATATTTCGGGTATATGTATCCGAGGTAGAGGAGGATTGAGAGAGAGGGGGTGAGGGGAGTGAGTGAGGGAGGGGTGGAGGGAGAGGGGTAGAGAGAGAGAAAGGGAGAAGTGGAAAGAGAGGGGGAAATGGAAAGGAATATAGAGAGGGAGGGGAGAGAAGAAGAAGGAGAGAGAGGAAGGGAAAAAGAGAGGGGAAGAGAGAGGGAGAAGGGGAAGAAGAGGGAGTGGGGTGAGAGAAGGTGGAGTGGGGGAATAAAGGTGAGAGACGGAGAGGGAAGGGAGACAGGGAAAGGGATAGAGAAAGGGAAGGGAAAGGTGGAGATGGAGAGGGAGAAGGGAATGAGAGAGGGGGGAGGGGAGAGATATTTTCGATATTTTACATATTTCTGTATTTATGGACACCAACAAAAAATCGTTCTGAAAATTTCACCAACAACTTTAGAAGGAATTTTACGCCGTTCGTTCTTTTGCAGTGTGTATCGCCTTAAAACAAAAAACAAAAAAATCTTTTGCAGTGTGTATCGCCTTAAAACAAAAAACAAAAAAATCTTTTGCAGTGTGTATCGCCTTAAAACAAAAAACAAAAAAATCTTTTGCAGTGTGGGCTGAAGTACTTAAAATAAGTCGTTTTTATGTTCGGACATTAAATTCATATTAAAAGGAACACTTAAATCGTACCCTACAATCTGTACAGTCCGCGTCGCGGCAGCACGGACTACACGGAAATCAGCTGATCTAATTCTGTTACTGTTAACAGAATTTATATTTGAAACAATGCGCCCACGGACCCTCAGTACGTGCTCAAAAAACATGTGTTTGTTAATTTTGAAGTCGGACTTAAACATAAATCATTACAAGTGAGAAATAACGAAAGAAAATTCTGAAAACCGAATTTGAAAATTTGTGCCGGCAGATTTTCGTGCAATGCGCTCGGTCTGTTTCAACTCGACGGTTCGGCATTTGGTTTGTGTGTCTGTTACGCAGTTTTGGTCAAACGCACTGACCGATTCTTTTCGAATTTTGTTAAGAGATACCTTGTACAAAACCCGAACAACGTATGTGTAAGATTTCCCCCATTCACTTCCGTTTCAAGATGGCGGCATTTTGTTTACAATAACGAGCGTTTTCGCCAAACGCAGTGACCGATTATTTTGATATCTGATAAGAAGATAGCCTGTATAAATCCTAAATGACGTGTATAAAATTCCCCCCCCAATTATTTCTGCTTCAAGATGGCGGCTTCTGATTTTAACGATGACGAGTGTTGGTAAAAACGTACCTTGTAAAAAGCCTGTACTATGTTTGTGCAAGATAACTTCCGTATCAAGATGGCGGCTTGTGATTTGCGAAAACGTGTGTACGCAGTTTTGATCGAACGCAATGAACGATTGTTTTGAAATTTAATATTAAGATATCTGGTATAAAGCCCAAATGACATGTCACATATTTTCCTGCCGCCTCGGTGGCTTAGTGGATAGCGTACTAGGCTTTCACCCCGAGTACCCGGGTTCGATTCCCGGCGAGGGCTTGGCATTTTCATACACTATAAATCATCCCATCGTCTGCATTAGCCCAAGTGTGCACAATAGTCGGACGTTAAACACAAAAAAAAACATATTTTCCTATTTACTTCCGTTTAAAGATTTTCCTATTTACTTCCGTACTACTTCCGTTCTGATTTAACGATGTGATGTGGGTGTACGCAGTTTTAATCAAACGCATCGGTCGAGTGTTTTAAAATTTGATACGAACGTACCTAAAGACGTATGTGTAAGATTCCCCCCCCCCATTCCTTTCTGTTTCAATAAGAACAGAAACGTTGAGCGTGCAGTTGCTGGACATTTCTTATATGCCCTAATTTTCGACGAACTGCAAAACCAATCATAATTTTGACCGCTTTAAGAACAGCACAAAATTTCCAATAAAGCTAACCTATAACATTTTTTGTAAACAATACGGTTACCGATTAAATTGGCGGAAAGAGTTACAAACGCTGTAGTAGAGCGACCTGCATGTTAATTAAAATGATCACGTACATTATAAAAATTGTAGTCATTTATAAAATATCAATATCACTAAAATCATATCTATTTCAACAAACAAACGAGTGAACAAAATGAATGAATTAAACTAAACCTGGCAAACTAAAAGTTCACGACCCATCTCAACACACACTGACAGCACTTAACTTCCCACACAATTAACCACTGGTACGTCTACAACATAAACACGAAATGAGCCAGGCGACCAACGGTAGAGGATCTGACTCGTCGATACATTTGGGAAGACTGTTTGTGGAATGAGCCCTCCACGTAACGTTAAAAAAAAATAGTGAAAGTTAAATTCGATGGTTTGGTAAATTTACAACGAAATTAAAACGCGGATTAGTTTAGAACCGGCACAATTTTGACAAGAACGGTTAAACAGCTGATATGTAGCACCTTGAAATAATCACTGGCCAAGCTTACTCCCCCCCGCAGGGTCTATCCTTTGATCGCTGGCGTACCTAACGTACCCCCAATGTTTTCCTACTCAGCCTATAGACACAACGCTTGAATTTCACAGTTGTTCAACGCTAGCGTTCAAACGCTACAGAGTACAAGACGGGATGAGATGAAGTTTCGAAGCAATAAAATTTCAATATTGTTCATAGGTTTATTCAAATGCTAAGTTGGCAGGTTTATGCTGCACGTTATACAACACGCCGGGGTCGTAAAGCGTTCTGTATAAAGGAAATTTGCCACCGGCTTTATGACCCACCCTCACATTTACAGCTTACTTGTTCTCCAACTAAAACTATTTCAATTACTGTAGATTTTTAGTTTTTTAGCGTTTCTGTATACTAAGGGCCATTATGTTTTTCCTGACTGTAACTGTAACTATCTGTAATTTTTCTCTGTCTGTAAAGTTTCTGTGTAACTATGTTCAATATAATGATAAGCCTTCCCTAGCTTCGTCAATTCTATTTTCGTTGACGCGTTTCGGAGAACCCCCATCTTCAAAAACTATATCTATCTATCAAATTTGAAGATGGAGGTTCTCCGAAACGCGTCAACGAAAGTAGAATTGAAGAAGCTAGGGAAGGGAGATCATTATACTGAACATAGTGACAATAATCCTAGCAGAAAAAAAGAATTTCTGTGTAACTGTAACCTTCTGTAAATTGTCGCTGCGACAAAAAACTAACCATTTGTAAAGTTTCTCTGTTTGTAACTGTTACTGTCTGTAAGAATTTTCTGACTAACTTTTGTAAAGTTTCTCTGTATGTCAGAGTAACGTTTCACTGTATCATTTCTCTGTATATAACTACAACTGTCTGTAACAATAGTCTCTGTATATAACAATATTTTTCTGTGAGGTTTCACTGTGTGCAACTACAACTGTCTATAACGTTTCTCTGTATGTAACAATAGTTTCCTGTAAAGTTTCACTGTATGCAACTACGTTTCACTGTGTGACTATAACGTTTTTCTATGTAACAACAGTTTTCTGTAAAGTTTCATTGTATCCAACTACAACTATCTGTAACGTTTCTCTGTATGTAACAATAGTTTCCTGTAAAGTTTCACTGTGTGCAACTACAACTGTCTATAACGTTTCTCTGTGTAAAAATAGTTTTCTGTAAAATTTCAATGTGTGCAACTACAACTGTCTGTAAAGTTTCTGTGTGTGCAGAAGTGTGTGCATACAGGAGGAGAGTATTTTAAAGGAAATTAGGTTAAAATATTATACGTACTTTCAATAAATTTTAGCCGCCTCGGTGGTCTAGTGGATAGCGTACTAGACTTTCATCCCGAGGACCCGGGTTCGATTCCCGGCGAGGGCTTGGCATTTTCATACGCTATAAATCATCCCCACCGTCTGCATTAGCCCAAGTGTGCACAATAGTCGGACGTTAAACTCCAAAAAAAAAAAAAAAAAAAATGTAAAGTTTCTCTATGTAACAACAGTTTTCTGTAAAGTTTCACTGTGTGCAACTACAATTGTCTATAACGTTTCTCTGTATGTAACAACAGTTTCCTGTAAAGTTTCACTGTGTGCAACTACAACTGTCTGTAACGTTTCTCTGTATGTAACAATAGTTTTTTGTAAAGTTTCACTGTGTGCAACTACAACTGTCTGTAAAGTTTCTCTATGTAACAACAGTTTTCTGTAAAGTTTCACTGTGTGCAACTACAATTGTCTATAACGTTTCTCTGTATGTAACAACAGTTTCCTTTAAGTTTCACTGTGTGCAACTACAACTGTCTATAACGTTTCTCTGTATGTAACAACAGTTTTCTGTAAAGTTTCACTGTGATCAACTACAACTGTCTGTAACGTTTCTCTGTATGTAACAATAGTTTCCTGTAAAGTTTCACTGTGAGCAACAACAACTGTCTATAACGTTTCTATGTATGTAACAATAGTTTTCTGTAAAGTTTCATGTGTGCAACTACAACTGTCTATAACGTTTCTCTGTATGTAATAACAGTTTTCTGTAAAGTATCGCTGTATCTAACTGTAACCGTCTGTAACATTTCTTTATATGTAACTGTAACGGTCTGTAAAGTTTCTCTATATATAACCTTCTATAAAGTTTCACTGTATATAACTTTAACAGTCTGTAACATTTCACTGAATGCAACTGTAACCATCTATAATGCTTCCCTGTATGGAGCCTAACTGTAACTGTCTGTAAAGTTTCTCAATATGTAACCTTCTGTACAGTTTCACTGTATATAACTGTATCAGTCTGTAACATTTCACTGTATGCACTGTATGCGTCCCTGTATGTAGCCTAACTATAACTGTCTGTAACTGTTTTAAAAAGTCTTCTGTATGTAAATAATTATCTGCACAGTTTCTCTGTCTGTAAAATTTTAGTCTGTAACATAACCTTCTCTAAAGTTTCACTGTATGTTACTGTAACCATCTGTAAAGTTTCTCTGTAACTGTAACTGTCAATAAAAATTTTCTGACTAAAGTAAGTATGTAAAGTTTCTCTGTATAACAATAATTGTCTCTATGTTTCTCAGTATATAATAGTAACGTTCTGTAAAGTTTTGCCGTGTGTAACTGTCTGTAAAGGTTCTCTTTGTGTAACTGTAACTTTTCTCTGTCTGTAACCTTAACTTTTGCAACTAAAACCTGATTAAGGAGTAACTTAGTGAACTAAAATAACGCAAACAAGAACTTTGTAAACACACATTAATCACTGATGAGTATAAGTATAAAATATTGGTCTTTATTGCTTTATTTTTGGCTTTGACAACTACTTAACCAAGTACGTAAATGTTGGTTATAATAAATTTGAAAATATTACAGCAGCAAATGATTGTCAAACCAAGTGCACTGCTATGCAAGTACAGAATCGAATACTCGTATTAGTGGTGGGCCAGAAAATACCAAACTGTTAAAAAAAACTGCTTTTCTATAAACGACAAACAAACTGCTTTTTCAAACGGAAACAAGCACTTTGGTTTGGACTGGTTCGTGATTTGTTAAACAAGGAACAGCTGTTGGGACTTCCCCACCACCCAAGTTCTATTCGAACGTTGCCGCAAGCGCTAAAACTGTCTTCCTGCTGTTTTCCTGCTAACTGCTTTTCTTCAACCTACTTTTATGCTTTTTCCCTTTATTCCAAAGTTGCTTGTTGCTTGTAGTGAAGAACTGTTTGGTCAATGTCAACGTTTATCCCTATTTTGTTGCGAGTTGTAGTAACAACCTCTCACATTTTGTAAATACATAACCTAATTTTATTTTAACATATTTTTTATATTTATTATCAATCATCAATATTTGTTAATCAACTAAAAATATTCTAAATTGTTTGCATTTCAGTAAATATGCAAAGGATTATTTAATTTTTAAGTAAAAAAAAAGAATGCTTCTATTAGAAATTCATTGCATTTTGTAAATATAAAATGGCTACATATATATTACGTTTTGAGAATGTAATTTAATTATTACTACACTTATAAGGATTATTTTTTTCTAAACGCTTTATACCCAAAAACAGTTAAGGACATGGTGGTAATGGCAATGAAAAAGTAGTCTTAGAAAACTGAATGTATGTGCTTCATGTTTTAGCTGCTAATACAACTTCGAGTTTCAGTTTTCTTAACCTGTTTTTTTTTCAACTGTTTTAAAAAGCAGCTTTTTTCCTCGACAAACAGTTTGTTGACGTTTTGTAAAAATAGCAGAAACGCCCGCCCCTAACTCGTATATGGACTACCGATTCCAAAATACAAAATTTAATCAAAATCAATGTATCGGTTTAGTCTTCTGCGCTATGTTCAGATAGACAAGACCAGTTCTTTTACATTCAGAACAAAATCAAATTGTCAAATTTTAGCACGTATATAACAAAGAAAAGAGTAAATGCGAATTGGTCAAATTGCAGACGATAACCTACAAAGAGCATACATAATACAAGAGTTGAGAATAAAAGTTGAACGAACAGCAAGTGAGAGAGGAGAAATTTGAATGATATCCTCATCACTGAGGCCAAGCAAGGGTGGTGGGTATTTACACATCATCATACATTCAGTGTTTATCCTTCTCTAACTGCCGACTAAAGTCACTATAAGCAAATTGCCAAGAGAAACAATAAATGCTTTTATCCACTTTTACAATGCAATGACTGACAGCTGGCTTTTATAATATTTAGAAATGCCAGTCACTCCATATTACGACACTGTTACAGTGAAAATAAATTCAAAGAATAGAAACAAAAATTCTTCTTATTTTTGTTTCACGTATTTATGCCAATCAGACTAATGTCATTGGATCGATGTAACATGCAGAAGGGTGTAATATAGTAACTGAAATCGAATCTTTAACGTCAAGATCAAGTCGAAGTTACAGTAAACTGGTTTCTTTATTTCCTTAACTTCAATACTTTATGCCAGGGAGAGTTCAGCGTTAATGAAAAAGGAAAAGCTTTACACCAGTAACTACAATCTTGAACCTACAACCTTCACATGAAAGTTTGGAGAAGAGCATACTAACAAATACCTTTTCCAACTTGAAGTGGCCTAGTTGATAGAGTACTGGGCTTTCACCCCGAGGACCCGGGTTCGATTCCCGACCAGGGCTTGGCATTTTCATACACTATAAATCATTCCATCATCTGCATTAGCCCAAGTGTGCACAATAGTCGGACGTTAAACACAAAAAAAACAAAAAAAATCCACCTTGAACATACTAGCCCTTTGTTTAAAAAGTGATTGTACTATTTACTTAGTATAGTTTTGTTTTACTACAAATAAAAACAAAACGAACCCAGACAACTGTATTTAATTATTATTATAATTATTTCTTTACTACTAGTCTAATACTTTTATTCAAAATTTGCTACAACTACACGAGTTTGAATTTTTACCTGTGACCAAAATTTGATTAAAATTTGATTAACCTATTTTAAAAAATTAAGCCATTTTGTAAAATATCTAGCCTATGTATTTGAGAATAAACGCAATTGTAATTAATTAACCACATCATCTTAGTAAGTGTACTGTATAAGCTCAAACGTTATCAGTGGTTTAAAACTAAACACTTTCAATGCAACGGAAGGAAATTGTTGGCCATAGATCGACCGCACCCAGAGTCTGTGGACAAAAGCCACAGGCAACAGTGCAGTTTGAAAACAAAGACATCAAACGACAAGCGCAATATTATATTATCAACTCGTTCTAATTTAGCTGGGGTAAGAGCAATGTTGCGCAATTAATTTTGTACAATATTGGAAGTTTTTAGCAGCGTAATCTTGTTCAATATGAGTTGAACAACAGAACAAATATTTAAACGAAATATTCGTTGTAAAGAATGTTTATTCTTGCAGAGCAGCTTATAGGCTTAGTTGTGACACTGTAACACACAAACGCACGCACGCACGCACACACACACACACACACACACACACACACACACACACACACACACACACACACACACACACACACACACACACACACACACACACACACACACACACACACACACGATGATGGAGGGAATGATATTGGTCTAGTGTATCAAAAAGAGTCCTGGGATACCTGGTGACTTCCCAGTGTACATTTTCGCTCTTTATACTTTTTTACTTTATTTAACGCTTTACTTTTTTATATATATATTTCCCATAGCTACTGAACTGAATTTGTTTTGGGATACCATGCATTTCGTTTACGTATTAATGCATTCAATTTGGGCGAAATTTGATCAAAAACTCCCTGGTTTAGCATCAGTTTAAAAATGATTTCTAAAAATTTATTTAATCTGTATTTTTTTTAAATTAGAAGCTTGAAATTTGGCACGAGATCAACTTATCAAACAAACTTTACAGTAACCACTGTTAACTTTCAAAAATACCGAACCGATCACTTTTGAAATTAAAGTCCACAATTTATTTACACATTTAAAAATTGGTGAACATAATTTCTCCAGCTACTCATGAGAAAAAATGTAAAATAAATTGAACATTATCTTCCCGCACAACAAAAATGTTGGTTGAATGGAGCAGAACCCCAATGATAACTGTAAAGAGAAAAACAGAAAAAATTGAAACGGAATGAGGAAAGCAAACATCTGCAAACACTTCAATAACAAACTGCGGAAGTCAACAATTAGAAGTGGGGAGGGATTTACCTTGAATCCTCTCAAAGTGCTGGACTGTATGAAGCGACTATGGCGAAAGAAGCGTAACTGAGCAACTCAGGAATATACGGAGGCACAATAGATATAGAAAAAAGATCACAGTGCAATAGTAAGCCTAAAATTCATTCATACAATAATCCAGAAAGTAATCCCTCTAAAGATATGCAAAAAAAGTCCTTGCAAATATTACACATGAATGGTATTCTATAGTCCAGCATGTAATTAAGAACTGCGAAATATAACTAGCATTCCACGGTTGCTAATTTCATTACAGTGTTATATACGACAGCGGTAGACTAAGTTAGATTAAGAAGAAAGTTATTAACAGAGACACTCAACACGGTGCACATATAAAACTAAATTAAAACACAAAATTGTAATAAAACAAGTAGACAAGAAGGGAGAACTTAATACGCTACATACGAGAGGCTGCCAAGGGGAAAACAAGCTTCATCCAGATTGTTAATAAATACTGAACAAGGTTACTTTAATATTACGTTATCACTGGACTGAGAAAATACTACAATAAGCAGAAATTTTAACTTTTCAGTTGATTTACTTATTCGACTCAAAGAATATGTTTCAATTTAAACATATAAGTTGCAGTTTCTCTGAAAAATTTAATTCAGAAGCTATTTGCAAAACCAACATCGACTGATTTTAAGAAACCAGACAGTCTGTCAACAGCACACCAATCAGCTTTTTGTAAAATTTAATCACAATGTAAACAATCAAATTTCAATAATATCCAAAGATTGTTAATAATTTTCACTAGAATGGTTTTACTAAAACTTTGACCACTAAAAGGACTAAAAAACGATATTTCTTTAAATTAACATAAAATATGAGCAAACTTTTACTGCATGCCGCCTCGTTGGCCTAGTTGATAGCGTACTGGGCTTTTACCCCGAGGACCGGGTTCGATTCCCGGCCAGTGCTTGGTATTTTCATACGCTATAAATCATCCCATCGTCTGCATTAACCCAAGTGTGCACAATAGTTGGACGTTAAAAAAAAAAAACCAACATTTCTTCAGAATCTTTCAATATAACTTAGGTTATGAATTTCGCTTGTATTAATCGAGGCATAACAACTACATTTCACAATAAAATATTTCATTATCTTTCAATATTGTAAACGAAAAATGGTAAACTAATAATGGTGATTGATTTGAATCCACGACAGAATACAAGACAACAGTATTGTGGAATACAAAATGTATTATCAAGACACTTGTCAAAGAGCCAATTTATATTCAAATATATTCAAACTTCTCTGTTCCAGGCCTGCGACAGAATGTATAAATCAAAGTGTATTTTTTTTTATTTAAATTATATTTACATTAGCTGTTTCGTATAAGATAATTTAAAAAGTGATAGTTAAAGCTCAAATTGTCAATATTCCAATCGTACGCATTACCATATTGTAGCCTATCTTTTGCTATTTAAAAATTAGCTAGGTATGATTTTGTCCCCGACGAATTTCCTCTTCGTGTATTTTAGCAAATTTCCATACGGAAATGAGCAATTTTAGCGGCAATTATGGTAAGTCCTAGATCTAAGATTTAGATTTTTTTTTGTGTGTTTAACGTTCGACTATTGTGCACACTTGGGCTAAT
>CM040186.1:16021010-16178510 GCA_022606455.1 Callitettix versicolor | reverse complement strand
ATAGTTACAATACATACATTTACTATAGGAATGGGAAGGGACCAACACATTTTTGTGTTATAGAGATATTTCTGTTATAAAGATATCTGCAATAGAGAGATTTAATATTATTTTCATCAAACCTTTTTTTGTACTACATCAAACATAACTAACAAACAAACAGATATTTATTTAGTTTTAATGTTACTAGGCCTAGATCATGAAAAATCATATTGCCGAGAGGAGATCCTCCAATACTTCCTCTCTATAAATTAGCAACGATATACACTTAATTCGAATTACACTCAGAGGAAAAATACTTTAATTAATGACGGTATTTAGCGCTCAACCTTTTTTCTATCACTCTGCAATACTATTAAGCTAATACTGATTACAGCCATTTTGTCATCCACTTAAAAAAAAATAGAATTAACAAAATTTAAAGCACCATCATTAAGAAATTATTTCCGAAACTCGCCGTTACCAATTTCAGTTTAAAGTATATAAATTTAACGTTAAAAGTATCACCCACTACGGCACTAAAGCATTAAAACCAAACCTATTTAACAACAACATTTAATATACATTGTTCATTAAAAAATTAATAAAAAGAAACATTATTTAGTTACATAAAAAACAGAAAAGGATCATGTTTAAATTACTGTTGCTACTGCAAAATTTTTCTCTGCATATATGACATGAGGTACTTATAAGTTTTTCTTTGTTAATCACTGTTATTCATATTTAGTTGTTCTCTTTTTATATCACAGGTCATACTTTAAAGTTTTTATTTGTTAATATCTCTGATTTATCATTAAGTTGTTCTGTATTTATATCACTGTTTGTTCTCTGCATACATCACACTTGTTATTATTTAGTTGTTCTATGTTTATACCACTATTTAGTTCCCTGCTTACATCACACTTGTTACTGTTTAATTGTCCCCTGTTTATACCACTATTTAGTTCCTTGCTTACATCACACTTGTTACTGTTTAATTGTCCCCTGTTTATATCACAGTTTAGTTCTCTGCTTACATCACACTTGTTACTGTTTAATTGTCCCCTGTTTATACCACTATTTAGTTCCCTGCTTACATCACACTTGTTACTGTTTAATTGTCCCCTGTTTATATCACAGTTTAGTTCTCTGCTTACATCACACTTGTTACTGTTTAATTGTCCCCTGTTTATATCACAGTTTAGTTCTCTGCTAACATCACACTTGTCACTGTTTAATTGTCCCCTGTTTATATTACAGTTTAGTTCCCTGCTTACATTACACTTGTCACTGTTTAATTGTCCCCTGTTTATATCACAATTTAGTTCTCTGCTAACATCACACTTGTCACTGTTTAATTGTCCCCTGTTTATATTACAGTTTAGTTTCCTGCTTACATTACACTTGTCACTGTTTAATTGTCCCCTGTTTATATCACAATTTAGTTCTCTGCTAACATCACAGTTGTTACTGTTTAATTGTCCCCTGTTTATATTACTGTTTAATTCTCTGCTTACATCAAAGTTGCTACTGTTTAGTTGTTCTGCATTTATATCACTGTTTAGTCCTCTGCTTACATCACAGTTGCTACTGTTTAGTTGTTCTGCATTTATATCACTGTTTAGTCCTCTGCTTACATCACAGTTGCTACTGTTTAGTTGTTCTGCATTTATATCACTGTTTAGTCCTCTGCTTACATCACAGTTGCTACTGTTTAGTTGTTCTGCATTTATATCACTGTTTAGTCCTCTGCTAACATCACAGTTGTTACTGTTTAATTGTCCCCTGTTTATATTACTGTTTAATTCTCTGCTTACATCACAGTTGCTACTGTTTAGTTGTTCTGCATTTATATCACTGTTTAGTCCTCTGCTTACATCAAAGTTGCTACTGTTTAGTTGTTCTGCATTTATATCACTGTTTAGTTCTCTGCTTACATCACAGTTGCTACTGTTTAGTTGTTCTGCATTTATATCACTGTTTAGTCCTCTGCTTACATCACAGTTGCTACTGTTTAGTTGTTCTGCATTTATATCACTGTTTAGTCCTCTGCTTACTTCACAGTTGTTACTGTTTAATCATGCTCTGTTTATATTACTGTTTAATTCTCTGCTTACATCACAGTTGCTACTGTTTAGTTGTTCTGCATTTATATCACTGTTTAGTCCTCTGCTTACTTCACAGTTGTTACTGTTTAATTCTCTGCTTACATCAAAGTTGCTACTGTTTAGTTGTTCTGCATTTATATCACTGTTTAGTCCTCTGCTTACTTCACAGTTGTTACTGTTTAATCATGCTCTGTTTATATTACTGTTTAATTCTCTGCTTACATCACAGTTGCTACTGTTTAGTTGTTCTGCATTTATATCACTGTTTAGTCCTCTGCTTACTTCACAGTTGTCACTGTTTAATCATGCTCTGTTTATATTACTGTTTAATTCTCTGCTTACATCAAAGTTGCTACTGTTTAGTTGTTCTGCATTTATATCACTGTTTAGTCCTCTGCTTACTTCACAGTTGTTACTGTTTAATCATGCTCTGTTTATATTATTGTTTAATTCTCTGCTTACATCACAGTTGCTACTGTTTAGTTGTTCTGCATTTATATCACTGTTTAGTCCTCTGCTTACTTCACAGTTGTTACTGTTTAATCATGCTCTGTTTATATTACTGTTTAATTCTCTGCTTACATCACAGTTGCTACTGTTTAGTTGTTCTGCATTTATATCACTGTTTAGTCCTCTGCTTACATCACAGTTGCTACTGTTTAGTTGTTCTGCATTTATATCACTGTTTAGTCCTCTGCTTACTTCACAGTTGTCACTGTTTAATCATGCTCTGTTTATATCACTGTTTAATTCTCTGCTTACATCACAGTTGCTACTGTTTAGTTGTTCTGCATTTATATCACTGTTTAGTCCTCTGCTTACTTCACAGTTGTTACTGTTTAATCATGCTCTGTTTATATCACTGTTTAATTCTCTGCTTACATCACAGTTGCTACTGTTTAGTTGTTCTGCATTTATATCACTGTTTAGTCCTCTGCTTACTTCACAGTTGTCACTGTTTAATCATGCTCTGTTTATATCACTGTTTAATTCTCTGCTTACATCACAGTTGCTACTGTTTAGTTGTTCTGCATTTATATCACTGTTTAGTCCTCTGCTTACATCACAGTTGCTACTGTTTAGTTGTTCTGCATTTATATCACTGTTTAGTCCTCTGCTTACTTCACAGTTGTCACTGTTTAATCATGCTCTGTTTATATCACTGTTTAATTCTCTGCTTACATCACAGTTGCTACTGTTTAGTTGTTCTGCATTTATATCACTGTTTAGTCCTCTGCTTACTTCACAGTTGTTACTGTTTAATCATGCTCTGTTTATATTACTGTTTAATTCTCTGCTTACATCACAGTTGCTACTGTTTAGTTGTTCTGCATTTATATCACTGTTTAGTCCTCTGCTTACTTCACAGTTGTTACTGTTTAATCATGCTCTGTTTATATTACTGTTTAATTCTCTGCTTACATCACAGTTGCTACTGTTTAGTTGTTCTGCATTTATATCACTGTTTAGTCCTCTGCTTACTTCACAGTTGTTACTGTTTAATCATGCTCTGTTTATATTACTGTTTAATTCTCTGCTTACATCACAGTTGCTACTGTTTAGTTGTTCTGCATTTATATCACTGTTTAGTCCTCTGCTTACTTCACAGTTGTTACTGTTTAATCATGCTCTGTTTATATTACTGTTTAATTCTCTGCTTACATCACAGTTGCTACTGTTTTGTTGTTCTGCATTTATATCACTGTTTAGTCCTCTGCTTACTTCACAGTTGTTACTGTTTAATCATGCTCTGTTTATATTACTGTTTAATTCTCTGCTTACATCAAAGTTGCTACTGTTTAGTTGTTCTGCATTTATATCACTGTTTAGTCCTCTGCTTACTTCACAGTTGTTACTGTTTAATCATGCTCTGTTTATATTACTGTTTAATTCTCTGCTTACATCACAGTTGCTACTGTTTAGTTGTTCTGCATTTATATCACTGTTTAGTCCTCTGCTTACTTCACAGTTGTCACTGTTTAATCATGCTCTGTTTATATTACTGTTTAATTCTCTGCTTACATCAAAGTTGCTACTGTTTAGTTGTTCTGCATTTATATCACTGTTTAGTCCTCTGCTTACTTCACAGTTGTTACTGTTTAATCATGCTCTGTTTATATTACTGTTTAATTCTCTGCTTACATCACAGTTGCTACTGTTTAGTTGTTCTGCATTTATATCACTGTTTAGTCCTCTGCTTACTTCACAGTTGTCACTGTTTAATCATGCTCTGTTTATATCACTGTTTAATTCTCTGCTTACATCACAGTTGCTACTGTTTAGTTGTTCTGCATTTATATCACTGTTTAGTCCTCTGCTTACTTCACAGTTGTTACTGTTTAATCATGCTCTGTTTATATCACTGTTTAATTCTCTGCTTACATCACAGTTGCTACTGTTTAGTTGTTCTGCATTTATATCACTGTTTAGTCCTCTGCTTACTTCACAGTTGTCACTGTTTAATCATGCTCTGTTTATATCACTGTTTAATTCTCTGCTTACATCACAGTTGCTACTGTTTAGTTGTTCTGCATTTATATCACTGTTTAGTCCTCTGCTTACATCACAGTTGCTACTGTTTAGTTGTTCTGCATTTATATCACTGTTTAGTCCTCTGCTTACTTCACAGTTGTCACTGTTTAATCATGCTCTGTTTATATCACTGTTTAATTCTCTGCTTACATCACAGTTGCTACTGTTTAGTTGTTCTGCATTTATATCACTGTTTAGTCCTCTGCTTACTTCACAGTTGTTACTGTTTAATCATGCTCTGTTTATATCACTGTTTAATTCTCTGCTTACATCACAGTTGCTACTGTTTAGTTGTTCTGCATTTATATCACTGTTTAGTCCTCTGCTTACTTCACAGTTGTCACTGTTTAATCATGCTCTGTTTATATCACTGTTTAATTCTCTGCTTACATCACAGTTGCTACTGTTTAGTTGTTCTGCATTTATATCACTGTTTAGTCCTCTGCTTACTTCACAGTTGTTACTGTTTAATCATGCTCTGTTTATATCACTGTTTAATTCTCTGCTTACATCACAGTTGCTACTGTTTAGTTGTTCTGCATTTGTATCACTGTTTAGTTCTCTGCTTACATCACAGTTGCTACTGTTTAGTTGTTCTGCATTTATATCACTGTTTAGTCCTCTGCTTACATCACAGTTGCTACTGTTTAGTTGTTCTGCATTTATATCACTGTTTAGTCCTCTGCTTACTTCACAGTTGTCACTGTTTAATCATGCTCTGTTTATATCACTGTTTAATTCTCTGCTTACATCACAGTTGCTACTGTTTAGTTGTTCTGCATTTATATCACTGTTTAGTCCTCTGCTTACATCACAGTTGCTACTGTTTAATCATGCTCTGTTTATATTACTGTTTAATTCTCTGCTTACATCACAGTTGCTACTGTTTAGTTGTTCTGCATTTATATCACTGTTTAGTCCTCTGCTTACATCACAGTTGCTACTGTTTAGTTGTTCTGCATTTATATCACTGTTTAGTCCTCTGCTTACTTCACAGTTGTCACTGTTTAATCATGCTCTGTTTATATCACTGTTTAATTCTCTGCTTACATCACAGTTGCTACTGTTTAGTTGTTCTGCATTTATATCACTGTTTAGTCCTCTGCTTACTTCACAGTTGTTACTGTTTAATCATGCTCTGTTTATATTACTGTTTAATTCTCTGCTTACATCACAGTTGCTACTGTTTAGTTGTTCTGCATTTATATCACTGTTTAGTCCTCTGCTTACTTCACAGTTGTTACTGTTTAATCATGCTCTGTTTATATTACTGTTTAATTCTCTGCTTACATCACAGTTGCTACTGTTTAGTTGTTCTGCATTTATATCACTGTTTAGTCCTCTGCTTACTTCACAGTTGTTACTGTTTAATCATGCTCTGTTTATATTACTGTTTAATTCTCTGCTTACATCACAGTTGCTACTGTTTAGTTGTTCTGCATTTATATCACTGTTTAGTCCTCTGCTTACTTCACAGTTGTTACTGTTTAATCATGCTCTGTTTATATTACTGTTTAATTCTCTGCTTACATCACAGTTGCTACTGTTTTGTTGTTCTGCATTTATATCACTGTTTAGTCCTCTGCTTACTTCACAGTTGTTACTGTTTAATCATGCTCTGTTTATATTACTGTTTAATTCTCTGCTTACATCAAAGTTGCTACTGTTTAGTTGTTCTGCATTTATATCACTGTTTAGTCCTCTGCTTACTTCACAGTTGTTACTGTTTAATCATGCTCTGTTTATATTACTGTTTAATTCTCTGCTTACATCACAGTTGCTACTGTTTAGTTGTTCTGCATTTATATCACTGTTTAGTCCTCTGCTTACTTCACAGTTGTCACTGTTTAATCATGCTCTGTTTATATTACTGTTTAATTCTCTGCTTACATCAAAGTTGCTACTGTTTAGTTGTTCTGCATTTATATCACTGTTTAGTCCTCTGCTTACTTCACAGTTGTTACTGTTTAATCATGCTCTGTTTATATTACTGTTTAATTCTCTGCTTACATCACAGTTGCTACTGTTTAGTTGTTCTGCATTTATATCACTGTTTAGTCCTCTGCTTACTTCACAGTTGTCACTGTTTAATCATGCTCTGTTTATATCACTGTTTAATTCTCTGCTTACATCACAGTTGCTACTGTTTAGTTGTTCTGCATTTATATCACTGTTTAGTCCTCTGCTTACTTCACAGTTGTTACTGTTTAATCATGCTCTGTTTATATCACTGTTTAATTCTCTGCTTACATCACAGTTGCTACTGTTTAGTTGTTCTGCATTTATATCACTGTTTAGTCCTCTGCTTACTTCACAGTTGTCACTGTTTAATCATGCTCTGTTTATATCACTGTTTAATTCTCTGCTTACATCACAGTTGCTACTGTTTAGTTGTTCTGCATTTATATCACTGTTTAGTCCTCTGCTTACTTCACAGTTGTTACTGTTTAATCATGCTCTGTTTATATCACTGTTTAATTCTCTGCTTACATCACAGTTGCTACTGTTTAGTTGTTCTGCATTTATATCACTGTTTAGTCCTCTGCTTACTTCACAGTTGCTACTGTTTAGTTGTTCTGCATTTATATCACTGTTTAGTCCTCTGCTTACTTCACAGTTGTTACTGTTTAATCATGCTCTGTTTATATCACTGTTTAATTCTCTGCTTACATCACAGTTGCTACTGTTTAGTTGTTCTGCATTTATATCACTGTTTAGTCCTCTGCTTACTTCACAGTTGTCACTGTTTAATCATGCTCTGTTTATATCACTGTTTAATTCTCTGCTTACATCACAGTTGCTACTGTTTAGTTGTTCTGCATTTATATCACTGTTTAGTCCTCTGCTTACTTCACAGTTGTTACTGTTTAATCATGCTCTGTTTATATCACTGTTTAATTCTCTGCTTACATCACAGTTGCTACTGTTTAGTTGTTCTGCATTTGTATCACTGTTTAGTTCTCTGCTTACATCACAGTTGCTACTGTTTAGTTGTTCTGCATTTATATCACTGTTTAGTCCTCTGCTTACATCACAGTTGCTACTGTTTAGTTGTTCTGCATTTATATCACTGTTTAGTCCTCTGCTTACTTCACAGTTGTCACTGTTTAATCATGCTCTGTTTATATCACTGTTTAATTCTCTGCTTACATCACAGTTGCTACTGTTTAGTTGTTCTGCATTTATATCACTGTTTAGTCCTCTGCTTACATCACAGTTGCTACTGTTTAATCATGCTCTGTTTATATTACTGTTTAATTCTCTGCTTACATCACAGTTGCTACTGTTTAGTTGTTCTGCATTTATATCACTGTTTAGTCCTCTGCTTACTTCACAGTTGTTACTGTTTAATCATGCTCTGTTTATATCACTGTTTAATTCTCTGCTTACATCACAGTTGCTACTGTTTAGTTGTTCTGCATTTATATCACTGTTTAGTCCTCTGCTTACTTCACAGTTGTTACTGTTTAATCATGCTCTGTTTATATCACTGTTTAATTCTCTGCTTACATCAAAGTTGCTACTGTTTAGTTGTTCTGCATTTATATCACTGTTTAGTCCTCTGCTTACTTCACAGTTGTTACTGTTTAATCATGCTCTGTTTATATCACTGTTTAATTCTCTGCTTACATCACAGTTGCTACTGTTTAGTTGTTCTGCATTTATATCACTGTTTAGTCCTCTGCTTACTTCGCAGTTGTCACTGTTCAATCATGCTCTGTTTATATCACTGTTTAATTCTCTGCTTACATCACAGTTGCTACTGTTTAGTTGTTCTGCATTTATATCACTGTTTAGTCCTCTGCTTACTTCACAGTTGTTACTGTTTAATCATGCTCTGTTTATATCACTGTTTAATTCTCTGCTTACATCAAAGTTGCTACTGTTTAGTTGTTCTGCATTTATATCACTGTTTAGTCCTCTGCTTACTTCACAGTTGTTACTGTTTAATCATGCTCTGTTTATATCACTGTTTAATTCTGTGCTTACATCACAGTTGCTACTGTTTAGTTGTTCTGCATTTATATCACTGTTTAGTCCTCTGCTTACTTCACAGTTGCTACTGTTTAGTTGTTCTGCATTTATATCACTGTTTAGTCCTCTGCTTACTTCACAGTTGCTACTGTTTAGTTGTTCTGCATTTATATCACTGTTTAGTCCTCTGCTTACTTCACAGTTGTTAGTGTTTAATCGTGCTCTGTTTATATCATTATTTAGTTATAAACTGCATATCTGTTTAGTTCATTCACTGTTAATCTTGTTTAGTTGTCCTCTGCTTGTGTCATTGTTGTTCTTGTCTAATTGTTTTTTGTTTACATCATAATTGTTATTGTTAAGTTCTATATATTCTCACTCTTTAATTGTTCTATGTTTATATCACTGAGTAATACTCTGTTTATATAACTACTGTTTAGTTGTTCTCCGTTTTTATCATTGTTGTCACTATTTACTTCCACGAATCAGCTTTCACAATTTATGCCACTGATTAGTTTTAATAACTGTGATAAGACTGTTCTTCTTAATGTATTATATTAAAGAGTATATGTACACTGAGTAGAAAAAAATATATCTACTTCAGATTTGTGATTTTTAATTGTTCCTCTATCATAAAATTAATTTTGCAATATTTTTTCTAATAATTTTTTCGTTTGAACTTTACAAAATCTTAGATTTGTCATGCTTTCCTGCTTAGCAGTTAATCTGTGCACATTTTTATGTAATACTGCTGCAGAAATGTCGAAAGACACAATTTTAAAAACCACTTTAATGGACTCAGAACACCAATTATTTTGCTTTTTCAAATTGTCTATAACTAAGCACAAACATATTTCTGTAGTACATTCACTGCAGATAAATATAATCATATCTCGTGTACAAAGCATTAATGCTTAAAATGCATTACGTTTTGTGTTGATGTCTTAACGCGGTTTATTTAAAATTATAATGTAAAACAAATTATTTCCTCAGAAGACAGTAAAAGAATTTTTTTTTTGTTTCAAGGCAAACAGTCGGAACAGCATGAAAATTTATTCACATAAAACATAAGGGCGAAAATACTTGAGTCCTATGGGAAATAACCCGTTCCTTACACATTCATAGCAGGGCTGAATGAATTTTCAATGAACGTTTTACATACTGCTGCATAAAATAAACGAAACTTCTTTGAACCTTCATTTCACGAATTACTAACACCGTACTTGTTAAGTTTCCATTACACTATTTTCAAAACAATATTTTCTATATTGAAACTTGTATACAAAAACGTCTAAGTGAATATTCAATGAGGTACTTTTCTTTATTCTTCTTCAAGGCATCTGCTATATTTTAATGATTAATTTTTTACATTAAGCTTTTGAATACGAGGACATACAGTGATCACCTATTCAGTGACAGCCAATAGGGACGTCTAACAGTTACATGGCTCAATAAGCACTAATTCAAAGTTACGCTCTCAAACAATTGCAACAATCCACAGAGGCACACAGGCAAGATTCAGCGATACATGGCTTGCCCCACTTTATGCATGTTACAGTACTTGTACATGTGTCGGTATGCTTTCCTGTCATGCTTCACAACACATAAACGTTCAATGTAAAACGTAGTTGTAAAATACAAACACAGATGTTAACTTATTTTCTTATATATTAGTCTCCATTAACCGTCATTCTGGAGACTGTTGGAGTGACGAACAACAGAAATGGACCACCCATACTTTTAGTGATAGATAAAAATAAAATACTATACTCCGTTTATAGCATAAATGTTTTATTATTATTATTATTATTATTTTGGAAAATGTAGTAAGACTCTAAAATGTTCTATTTAATTCTAATAGGGGAGGTTCAGACTAGCTGCACCTATTGAGAGGATTTAGACATCCCTCGCGGTACCCGAGTCTAACACATTCTTACACTTTAACACTTTACACTAACAATTAAATTTAGGAAAGTGATAATAGCCTCAATGTGCTTTTCGCCTTAAAATTTTAAAAAATATATATGTATTATACAAATGTTATATGCACAGGTCTTAATACAATAAATTATCGGTGCTTAAGCATCTGACAAGTACTCATAGAACAGAGTATTCTCATGACTTGTGATCGATTTATATGTTTAATCGTATTATTGTAAATAGTTTGAGAGTATTTATTTTTCCGTATAAACGTTCATGCACTCAATCAGAATTTGTTAACACTATTTCAAGTATTTCTACATCGTTCCACTACATTTCCTGTTATCAATATATGCTTAGAGTAATGACTGTTGATATCACACTATAGAAATTAGTGTCAGCTGCTGTCGCCTATACTATAAATAAAAACGCTATCCATTTACAGTGTTATGTTTGGTCTAGAAGGTTACTTTTATTATTTTATTAGAAATTATTTATACCGGAAGAATGTCTGAAATGTCAGATAACAAAATTAAGCTGAGCTTAACAGAAACTGACATTTAAAAGGGTGACGGTTAATCGAGGCTACTGAATGGGG
This sequence comes from Callitettix versicolor, assembly GCA_022606455.1. Classification (NCBI taxonomy): domain Eukaryota; kingdom Metazoa; phylum Arthropoda; class Insecta; order Hemiptera; family Cercopidae; genus Callitettix; species Callitettix versicolor. The sequence continues at coordinate 16,167,398 of CM040186.1, read as the reverse complement.
TTTTGTTCTTTCTGTCCAGTGAGCATAGCGACTTCCAAATCAAGCACAGAATGAACAAAATAACCAAATTTTGAAAAATCAATAGGTAGCTTTTGTTCCATAGTTATTCAACTTTTTCTTGTTTTGTTGAATTTCACTATAGTTTCTATGACGGAAATCAATTTTAAATTACAAAACATTATGTTAGTTGTATCATATATGTTTGTTTTGAAAATTTAATAAAAGCGAATCATCGAAAACAACCTCAGGAATTAATTGTATGGTAATTTCAGAAGTAAATGGCTGAAGTACAAACAGTAGGCATTAGCTAAATTGAAGATTAAAAGCAAAATAAATGCTTGCTTACCTGAACAGAAGAAATCCAAGACCTGTCACTGCTGCCCGCCTGACATCGTCGTTCACATCTGACACCTACAAAAAAAAATATTCAATCAATACTTTCATTCTAACAAAAATTTGTTTTTAAATAGTATTTGTTTAGGATTGATTTGTCTAGGTTTGAATATTTATTTAGTAGCCTAATAACGAAAAGTAATTAAGCTATGTTAAATCAAACAAGTTCATAGCCAAACAAAAGTTCTTCTTAAGAACTCCTGTTGTGAACATTGCTTTCTTTCAATCAAATAGTCTTATTTATCAAATCTTATTAATCAAATCTTTATTTAACAGTAGTTGTACTAAGATGACATTAAGCAAAAAAATCAGCAGAAGCAACTTTTTAGAAGCATAACAAAATTCTAAAAATATCAACGAAGTTTTAATAGTAACTGTTGACAAAGTTGCTGTCCATTGGAAGTGACAACATTAACAGTTATTACAACATAAAAGTTACTTTAAAAACAAAATACGTTATCTACAAATAAGCACAGCCGAAACCTAAACGTAATTGTAACTTATTTAAAGACGAAATGAAAAATTTATAATTTACTGAAAACGTATAAAGTAATGGCTAGACTTACCGCTACATGAAGAAGTTTACGGATAGCTTGGTTGCTTCCCGTGCCGCAGTACGCCATTGCGAGAGTGTACATCCCAGAGCGACGCAATATGGGGTCCTTGTCCTGACACAACGATATAATCAAAGGATCAGCTTCTTCTAAACGACCCAATATGGGGTCCTTGTCCTGACAGATATAATCAAAGGATCAGCTTCTTCTAAAAACTAGACTAACCAAAAAATATTTGACTACTTTCACAATAGAAGAACGACCGTACATGGTCAACGCAATACCCACGGCAAGTCCACGTAAAATCTTCTCGTGCTGTGTTTCTTGTGCATACTGTAAATAAAAACAGTTAATAATTTTTTGTGATTAGTATTATGACCTATTCTTCCCGTCAGTGGTCTATCAACTCACCTCATAAAGGCTACCACGGTTTCGAAACTATAGTTTCATCTTCAGGCCATACAAAATGTTAAATCCCTCTGTCGAGGTCGTCACAAAGTCAAACAAAACATTAAAATATACATCACAAAAACTAAGCACAATTACACATTTAAAATATTCATCATGAAATTCGGCTTGGCCAAGCTACACACGCGACTTGTACGTCGTTACATTGACTGCCAACGACATACGAGTCGCGTGTGTAGCTTGGCCAAGCTGAATTTCATGATGAATATTTTAAATGTGTAATTGTGCTTAGTTTTAGTGATGTATGTTTTAATGTTTTGTTTGACTTTGTGACTAACTAACTAGCAGACATGTACAACAGTTTTCAAATTATAATACTGTCGGAACATTGATAAACAGCTTTTTTATTGCTTTTACACAATTGCAGTAATGAGGGATATTATATACCTCGAATTTACAAATCTTTTACATGCTTATAAATTTATTTCATACATCCACGGTTACTTATATTAAACAATAATCTCTCAAAGTGATGGTTAAAACCTAAGGGAAAACAAAATATATCAAATCTTAATATATTTTCAAAAGATTATCCGTTTCAAGTGGTTCATTTATAGATGCGGTATTTATGAATTAGCCTATCAGTTTATTCATAAACACAAGTACTGCTGGTATGGTAAATATGACTTAACAGAATATTCACCGAGTTTAAAAACACTTCAGAAATACAGCAGGGTGTACGTTTCCAGGTGAATTACGGTATATAAAAGTGCAAGAGGGAAATATATTACAGCATCAGAGCCTACATTATATTTCATGTCTGTACGCAGGAATAATGGTGTAACTAATTCTGCATTACATAACGTACTTTCAAATGTTGTTACAAAAAATGTATTTTTAGAAGTCACATACCAAGTGCTATATTTTTGTGCAAACAAATGTCCGTTTTTGTTTTTTCCCCCTTAACGATCATACTTTATGCCGGTTAAATAATGAGGATGAGGGATTGGCTTTTTACAAAAAGAATAAAGCAACGGCAGTAACTAACAACTTCTCAAACTCACAACGTTGATGTGCGCAGTACAGAGAAGCAGCAGGCTGTCCGGTGCCTTAGTCACATTAACCACCTAATCTGTTGAAAATACCATTTTAGTGCCTAAACAAAAACTTAAAAAATTATTTAGCTTATTTGGTTGATTTGTAATTAAGCCCCAAGCTAAGAACAATATAGTTTCAAATTTTTATTTTTGAAGAATATAAGCAAAAAAAATAATAAATAGTGTTTTATATGAGGTGCCAGATTGTTGATTATGAATGTATATTTTCATTTTCGATTAAAAAAACACTTATTTTTAGCTGTCAAATTAGCTGAAGAGTGACAAAATAGCTGAAGCGTGTCAAAATAGCTGAAGATTTTTTTTTTTTTTTTTTTTGGTGTTTAACGTCCGACTATTGTGCACACTTGGGCTAATGCAGACGGTGGGATGATTTATAGCGTATGAAAATGCCAAGCCCTCGCCGGGAATCGAACCCAGATCCTCGGGGTGAAAGCCTAGGACGCTATCCACTAGACCACCGAGGCGGCTAAAATAATTGTCATAGCCGAAGAATGACAAAATAGCTGAAGAGTGACAAAATAGCTGAAGAGTGACAAAATAGCTGAAGAGCGTCAAAATAGCTGAAGAGTGACAAAATAGTTGGTGACAAAATAGTTGAAGAGTGACAAAATAGCTGAAGAGTGACAAAATAGCTAAAGAGTGTCAAAATAGTTGAAGAGTTTTAAAACAATGTCCATCCCTATAATTTAGATACTAAATAATGACAAATTCTGGAGAAAAACGTATAAATTTTATTTTTAAAATTCACATACAGTACCTCTATTTTCTGTATAAAATTCTAAATAAAAGAATTTTGTGAACTATATTAGTGATCTAACTTTCTTTGATACCATGAAGTTTCACCAAGTACCGACTGTGTGTTCCATAAACAAAACAAACTGCGTAATTTTTGGCAATAAATTGATGAGCTTTTTTTCAATAAACTAATAAACTTTTGGCAACAGATTAATTACCTTTTCACAATAAACTGGCGACTTTTGCCAAAAAACTGATGAACTTGTTACAATTTTTGGACAATAAAAAGATCTTGTTTACACGTGGAAAATTCAGCAAAAAAAGATAACAATCCTAACAATTATAAAAAAAACCTATAAATTAATTTATGCTACCATATGATTTAAACAGTAAAACTCAACAAAATTAATTCGGCATTTACACCAATTAAACGGACCTTTTCAAATATCAAACTTCAAGAAATTTAAATGAAAATCTAATTAGGGTAAGTAAATGTTTCAAGTAAAAAGTTCAACTAAATATAAATGAATGGGCTAAAGGTGAAACTGTTGAACGAATTTTGCAGGATAAAGAACTTGTCCAATTTATTACTAAAATACTAAACCAGAACAAAATTGCATATGTGAGTGCTAAAGCACAAAATTTTTAACAATTCCTCGAAAACTCAAAAACAGGCTGTTGAATCAGCACTTATTTCAAGGCACCAGGGCTGGGTCTTACCACGTTGGCAACTACAACAGCACATTTTTCAATGGAAATTCGCTAATTATTGGCTGTTTAAATTTTTTTGAGGTTTACAATCTCACCAAGGCGTTTCCGGAACGATTTCAAATTAACCATAAACGAAAAAAACAAAAACTTCCACTTTCCTCTATCACGATGATTTAAAAAAGAATCTGTAAACTGTTTAATTTGCTCGACTTTTATTACATTTAATATGATAACAGTGTCCACTCCGCTGACCCTTGTATAAAATACGAGTGATTGCTTGATGGTCTAGAAAATGTACAGTGCTCACATGTACGTTTTTACTGCCTACGGGAGGGCAATCTTTTTCCGTCTGAAACAGCGTTTTATTAGACTTCTAAGCACAAGTGTTTTCTAACTGCTTTTTACACCTTGCCGGCGCTTCTACCTTCGGAGTACAGTTAATTTAGGTTAATGGATCCCGTATTGAATGCCCTTCCTCGCCCTATCGCGATGGGTTTTTTTTTAATAATGTTAAGTAACTAAATTCAATTACAAATCAACAAGTTAACTTGTGAAATCGTATTTTATACTTTCATAGTTGCAACAAAATTATTCCACTTTGAATTTAATTTAATACAGTTATAAAGTTATCGTAAATTAGTTTCGTAATTGTTTCAATATTGCGAAAAGCTTTTGTTAAATTAAATTTTAACAGTAACTGAAATTTATTACAATTCTTTTAAAGAAAATAAATTACCGCTTTAATAGTTTGTTATAATAAATTGCAGTGTATTTATTACACTAGAAAATTGTACTGTATTTTGACGAAGTTTTTTATTTTGTCTGAATTTTGATTACAAAATTAAGATGCTCATTTTTGTTTGTTTCTAACAGACGAACAATTATTTAGATTACACAATAATTCTAAGACTAAAATCTTAGCATATCTAGTAATTAAAAACAATTGTTGATATCGTTCAGGAACAGATGGATTCGTAATTTTGTACTTTAAGTTTCACGTTTTTGTCCATTCAAATGAGGGATGTTTTATAAATTATTTATCCATGAAAAAAACTAATTTAAAACTGGGCGGTAACACTTTTGAACCACTTTGTATATGAAGTGAAAAGTTAGTTAATTGTACTAAAACACAGTAACTGGTTTTAATTAAAAACTGTTTTTCCTTAACATCCATAATTTGTGCTGGAGTTAGACTAATGACGATACGGAATCGGTGTTAACGGAAAGGGTAAAGCCACTGAATATAAACGGACTACAAGTATAGCCACCATTATAAAAAGCGTGCTCATTATTAGTGGCTGAAGTCCAAGTAATTGTACTACCTGCTCTGTTTGGACTATCTGTCATTGCAAGGACAAGGGTGGGAGGTGTTTGAGAAAATAAACACTACTATTATCTATTTAACTATAGTTGAACACTTTGCCACAAGATGCCACCTGCAGCGAGCACTCGCAAAGCTGTCATAAGGATTGTCATTCTAGTACATTTATATTCAGTGGTAAACCATAAGGCAGTAACTACATTTTAGGATCTATGACCTTCAAGTACATAGTTCAGACCAGCAGACTGAATGGTGCCTAAACCACCTCAACCACCAAGTCCTTGAAAAAAAAACTGATTACAACTGAAATCAACAGTTTAGAAAAAGGGCTTAACCAATTCAAAAAAAAACAAATGCAGTATTTTGGTTAGCAATTGACAAGAATAATTTTCCATCTCTTAACACACTCAAACAGTTTTGAAATATTTATTTGATTTACTTCGCTAAAATATAAACACCAATAATGCTTCAGTATTACGTACGCTAGTTTCAGTAAAACGTTAAAAATTAAAGAAATGACAGTAAATCAATGTGGTTTCCTGCAGAGACGATAGCGGCACATTTATTCCGACCGAGGTATCAAACTCATACTGCTGGTTACCTGTCACATTAAATTGTCTATTTCAAAAAGAAATTGTCAGATTATATTTTAGTCACAAGACAAATTCAAAAGCGTAGCATACTTTTTATTCATTATATTTCATACGTGCTGTAAATTCACAAGGACAGAAAGACGTGACATATTTTCAAAGCGTTAAAATAATTTATGTTCCAATCTACCCTGCTCACACATTTTAAGACAAAATAATCTTTATTATAAAAATGAGGCGTTGTTTGTTTGTCCGGAATTCTGTAATATGATAACTACTGAATCGATTGTACTGAAGTCACAGGTACACAAAAATCCAAAACACCCAATTCAAACTATGAACTATGCTAGCAAATTTTGTGTGTGTGTGTGTATGTGTGTTTGTTTGGGTGTGTGTGTGTGTGTGTGTGTGTGCATATGTGTTCCTTAGTCCAATTTGGTTCAAACGTGACAAAAAATCGCATTTGATATAATAGCATGGATAAGTTTGTTATCAAGCAAAAGTGATCAATAGTTTGAAAATGGTGGCCATAGAATTCGTAAAATCATAAGAAACATTTAAATTTTTTATTTAACACTTTTTTCGAAAATCTGAGTTCAACATTGTAATCCACCATTAAAATCTGCAACATCGGAATTGTTAATTTTCAGGAAGTTTGCTTACAAAGTATCTTGTCCGTGAAAGTATTCGTGTGCCACAAAAATTAAAATAATATAAACTGTGTTTCTTTCAAGTTTTCGTGCACAAATCTGCACTATTAATTAATACAACAATAAAAACAAGACATGACAGACGTGAATTTCAAAAAAATATTTTTTTTTATCAGCCTATTTTGAAACTCTGATTTCGCCATCATAAACAGTATTAAAACCAGCATATATTAGCACTTTTAACATGGAAATTGCATTGAAATTACAAAATGAACCCGACCGCTACCAAACTAAATCTCTTAATTTCAACCGATTTTGAATATTAAAACTACTAATTTACACCAATTACAATTTACAAGCAGTTTTTAACACCAATTACAATGATGAAATCAGATTTTTTTTAAATGTTTAAGACAAAAAAGTCATAAAGTTATAGAAATTTTGAAACTGTTGAACGAATTTTGCTAGTTAACGAACTGGTCCAAGCTATTACCATAATCAATTTCTGCACCAAGTTTGAATCAAATCGAACTGAAACTGCATAAACACAAGCGTGATTTTTTCGAACAAAAGTATTTTTTTATAACGTCGCTCAGGCATAACACTATTTTTTTCTTGTTCCCTTCAGTGACGTTAAAACGAAGTTCTGTATTTGATGTTAACAGAAAATTCACTCACACTGCTACAAACGTTTATTTAAGCGCCTAGCTAGCCGACCTGAGTAATAACACAAAATGTCACTTTCTGAAACAAGACCAAAATTTCGCACAATAAATTATCAACGAACAATAGAGCCACATCTACTTTCACTGGGAAGGGAATTGTCTTGTCAAACAGGTTAACTTCAGGTTTAATTACCTCCAACGGATACTTAATATTATTTACATGGAATTTCATTTAATTACCTTTTATGCCATTTTATAACCGACAATGTATACATTTAAAAAAATAAACATAGTTTATTTAATACAACAAAAGAGTAATTTTGTTTTTAATTCAAATTTTACCTGAATATTTTCAAGTTCAATATTTTTCAAACAAAGCCAGTTGTGTATATTAAGTAAGTATTAATTAAGGAATTTTAATTTTTTTCGCACAAGAACTTTTTTAAGAATTCATAATTTTACAATTTGATCAAGAATCAGAAATTATTACAGCACTAAATGATTTTACTTTTTCACTGTTCAAGTATTAGAGAAAGTATGGTGACCATGCAAAAAATTTCAATTCGTATTTGTCTCTAGTACCCCTCTGAGTCCAACAAAATATTTCCAAGATGACGGTGTGCAAATAAACACTATCATATACTAAAAAAAAATTAATTGATTTTAATAAAATTAGTCGTTCCCATATTTTCGGACCATTTTTTATGCTCTAAACAAAAACAAAAGTAAGAATTTGGATTTTCCAACATTGGTTACAAATTTTTGCACTGAATTACACTCAAATGTAGCCACAAGTGTCCAAAACAAAATTGGGCTATATCTACAAAAAATCGAGTTTAGAAACTATTAACAAAGAATCAGAAAAATTTGCTTTTTTTATCGAAATCAGTTTATAAGATTTCTCAAATTTTAACCAAAATGCAAAAATATTTAAATCAGTTTGTAGTACTACAACTTCAAAGAGAATAATTATAATACACAGTTAAACTGGAAAACGAAAATAATAGACCTTTAACAATTGACCACTTCCAATTTTTATATAATGGCGTAGTGAAAATGTACACAAAATAAAAGCAAATTTGGGTTTTAAACACTTTTTTAAAAAATAGGGCTGTTTTCCCTTAAGCAAACATAAAATGTATGGAACACTCTTTATAAAGTAAAATATTAATTGAACATATTTGGAAATTCTACAGCGAGATGAAGATGGTCAAGGTAGATGGGTATATACACGATCTCTTACTTTCAGTACAGATAGTGAGAATTCTTTGATAATCACATTCCAATGACATTGATTGCTCAAAGGCAGATCACATTTCCATTTTCCCCGTTAGATTTTACTCTAGATTATTTAGACTTTAGACTTTTTTTTAAAAAAATAGGGATCTAGAATATATGAGTATATAAATACAGTATATTTTTTCTGAGACTTTTTATATATGAGTAGAAAGTTAATAGAGAAATATGATATTTTGGGACTTGAGGTAAATCTAAGTAAAAAGGAGTACATGTTCATTGGACGGTAGATCAGGCATCATCTACTGGAATACGACTCACAAATCAAAAGTTGTACTACTTACAAGTATTTTGGAATGACAATTACAAGTGATGGACTCTTGGACACAGCAATAAAACAATGAAACACCTTGGGCAGAAGAGCAATAAGGATAGTGCACAACATCATATGGGATCAACAGATATTGAAAATAAATAAACATAGAATATACAATACAATTATAAAAAGTATAATCTCATATGGAAGTGAAGTACATCACTGAAACAAAAAACAGAAAAATGTCTTGAAGCTACAGAAATTCAGAAATGGGCAAATAGGAGCAGGTCGGTCAAAAAAAAATGAAGATAAAAAATTTACGAATCCATGAAATCCAGTGGTGTGAAGCAAACCACTGCAGTTGACATTAAGACAAAACAACTTTGATGGTTTGGCCATGTCAAAAGAATGGACGAAAATTGACTATTCAAACAAATTCTAAAATGAAAACAACATGGTCGCAGAAAAAGAGGAAGACTAAGTTGGAAAAAAAGAATTAATAAGGAAATGAGAGAGAGTGGATTGGATCACGATCTACGGAACGACAGAGAAAAATTAAAGCTAGGAATCAGAAGACTTAGAACATTTTAAGTCGAAAAGAAAGAAATACTTTTCTAGGAGGGGGGTATTAAAGATCGAGAATTCTTTCCATCTTTGCTGGCTGATCTTACAAAGCTTAGTAATAACATCTACACAACAGTTGATTTTTTTTCCCCGGCGAAAAACCGTTAAGGTTATCATCGCCGTCATGCAAAATGAAAGTATAAAAAAAAAAATTAACTAAAATTTACTTAAATAAGAAAAGACAACTACAAAAAACTATAATAGTAAAAATAAATTAAACAAAAATTTAAATAACAGGTATAACTATATTAAAATAACAAATACTTAAGAACTAAATAACAATGAATAATAAATAAAATTTAATAACAATTCGTAAAAGTATATATAAACGTAACAGAAATAAAGTTATTTAGATAACACAACAGTTGAATGAAATATTCCCAATTTAGTGACTTCCTGTTCGACGTTAACCAAATCAAAAGGTGTCACTTTGTGAAGTAAAAATAACTCCACCGTGTGTCCGTAAATAATCGTAATAGATTTATGATTTTACTACTGTAAGGACCTTTTTAAATAACCCTGTGTTAGTTTAATAATGTAGACAGGAAAATATTATAATAGCCAGCATCGATCAACACACATTAACAGCAATAGTAACATCTATTAACATACTTCTATCCAAAGTTTAACAAGCCTATCGCCAATCCCATACGTACATTTTCCTTTATACAACTGGTAAACCAAACGCCTGTTGTCATTGCCAACAAAAGCGGCTGCCCACTGATTGGTCGTATAATTATTATAATTCAGTTTGACAACTGTGATTAATCTAAAAGAGACACACGAACAATAACATAATGTAAAGGTTGTGTACAGCGATGCTGGGTTCTTACACTAATCCATTTACATTATCAACCCCATACTGCGACCTGTCAACTCTTTTTGATCAATGATATTCCGCCTAAGTTTTACTCGATTGAGAAAAAAAATGTGTCATAATGTTTTATGAAGCATTGCAGCTGCTGTCAATTTGAACAGTACAAAAGCTCATAAATCAATACAATATTCTCAAAAAAACTTTTTTTTTTTATTTTGGATCAAAGTTAAAATTTGTCTCCTCTCTTTATTCATATAACGGCTACGATGTAAAAGTACTTTTCACTTTGAAGAAACATCACCTGATCAAACACAAGGGTTTGACATGTTTCAAATTGATACTGTAACTATATGAACATATTGTTCATATATTATCATTCAAAAGATGCCATTTTTTTTTTCTTTTTTTTTTTTTAACGTCTGACTATTGTGCACACTTGTATAATACATATACAAAAATACTTCCCTAGCAACAAACTGCAGTACTAACGGAACAGAGCACGATTAAGAGTATTAAAAACTAAAAAATACGAAAGTTAAAACAAAAAACTAAGACGCAAAAACTAAAAACTCAAAATACAACTACACATACATACCAAAAAGCAAAGTGAATGAAAAAATCAAGTTCTCACTTTTGATTTAAACTAATCTGAATTCCAAATTAAGAAATGAAAAAACATTACTTTAATAACATAACTACTTTTCACATATGATATATGTGAAGAGGGTGCATATGATATATGTGAGAGGGTGCATGCGTGCATATATTTAATAAATACATATAAATAAATACAGAATAAATAAGCTAGTTATAATATTCAACCGCTTTGTGTATCGATAATTTGCACTTCACGAACCTAGTTGTATTTGAAAGTGTTTACCCGAAATATTTTTTACCTATAAATTTCTATTTGTGAAGTTAAGTTACAATATTTATTCTAATATACAACAAAAATTTGCATATTAAAATGTGTGTTTAATTATATTAAAATTTGTTACGTCAATGACACAATACAGTTGTCAGCTACAATTATTTTCATTATTACACAAAAAAAAAACATTAATATGATAAATCTTTGCAAGAATGTCTGATAACGTAGTCAATACCTATATGGCGTATATATTTCAAAAATAATAATACACAAAAATAACTTTCCAACCTCGCTGTATGCAATACAGAATTATATACTGGAGCAAATCAATTGAATATTTGTGGATACTATCATCCGGGGCACCAGAGTCCCAAGAAGTGGTTTTTAGAATTTGCACCCACTAATGACAGTACATTTATATTAACAACAAACGTTCGTCATATACTTGAAACACGTAGTATTTTCTAAGCAGAAATAATTGTAAACAAACGAAACGCCTATGAAATTAAAAACATCACCTTTACAACCATCAAAACTTTCTTGTCCAGTTAAAATCGTGTTGCTATGCAAGCCACAACAATAATTGGCTCACTCCGACAAAGAGGATTCGAGATTTAATCTAACGGCTTCTAAAGGAATGGAATTGAATTAAACAGCTCCGGGATACAGAAAGCAGGTTTTCATTGTTTCCAATCTGAAATTAAATCTAAATGGCCAGTTACGTAAACTCGGTTATCAATGATTTACACTTTTTTACTTTAATTTAGAAAATTCTTTCGTTAAACTCCATTTAAATTATCGAACTCTAGATAAAAAGTCAAACGATCGGCAAACTAGAAAAGATATTTCGAAGTATTAAAAGTATTCGAAATGGGTTCGCTATGGATTTACATTCATTTAAAGTTAAGAATAAACTCAAGAACAATAGTTTTTAGGCTATAAAAAACTATATTTACCACAATTTCAGCAGTATATACAATAAACCTTGGTTGTAACGCCTTCGGTTTTCATAATGTCCCCAATATTCTATATTAAGTGTACGTGTATTTTAGGCTCGGATACAACGCTTTCACGCTGCTATTATAGTCCATCCACTTAGTAAACGGCCTGCGCGAGAATTTCTCGTGCATGTAGAAGAATTCCCCTCCAGCTCCCTCCAACAGTTTAGGGACTCAGAGTCTGCCAATCAGAGACTACAAACTGTTACTACTCAGCGATAGTGAAGGAAAGGGAGAGCTATGGTGCCAGAGTGGGGATATGACCTCTCGCTTTTGTTGAAACTACTGCTGAACCGCTTCATCAATTCCTTCAAATTTTGGCTTTCGAACTTTTTTGAAGCTATTCCCTTCATTATATGTTCCTTGGTAATAACAAATACCCTCATTACTTTGGTTTTTTTTCAATACCAAGCAACAGAAGAACTAGCTAAATTAAAATTTCGGCAAACATCTACTTGCCGAAACACTTCTCTCTAACTCACGCGAAACTAATCTTTAAATCTAACAACACAAATTTTTCATTTAGACACCATTATACTGTACTGTAAAAGTATTAAAAAAACACTACTTGTTAAATGTATTAGTCACAAAACACTTCATTCATTTGATGCACTACGCACTGCTTATAACACCCAAATGATGTGTTGGTATAAACAGAAATAGGGTTGAAAAATACGAAGTGTGCACAAGTTTTGCCGCTATAGAGAGATTCCTTGAATTTTGCTGATCTCAATAGAGAAAGTTATAATGCAAGTACTTACTATAGGAATTGGAAGAGACAAACACATTTTGCCCGTTATAGAAAGACTTCCGTTGTAAAGAGAGACCCATAAGAGAAATTTTACTGTATATAAAAATTTGTTTGGAAAAAATGTTTTGGTATTTTTACAATTCAAGTGAGAAAAGATGTGACGCTCTTAAACAAAAGTGTCTGCAGGTTAGTTTCCAAAAAATAGTAGTAATGGATAATAACGTGTTACAAAGTGTTTTAACAGGATTACACGATTAGCTAATAGTCAGCTTAATAGATCAGAGCTGGCACAATCCCTAGGGACGGTATTATTAAGTCTCTGTTCACAGGACCACTTTACTTTATCATAAACTAATTAACCCGCATATCGGTTATACACGACCGCAGACCAACCCGCAAATGCCACAGTAGTATTTAGTGAACAAATGTTAATTGGTAATACATATTAATTATCTGGATTCTATTTACATTAAAAACAAGATTAAAATGAAAGAATTCAACTAATAGCAGTGTTCAAGTATTTATAAAAGAATTCAGTGTATATGTTTACGTACATAATCACTGTTAAAACCAGACCTATTGTTGTTATATAAACATTTTACCAACCTCACGAAAGAAACATTTCAATCATGCTTTAATTAAAGAATTCATTTGATAGCACACAAGTAGTTGAAATCACTGTTTAAATCAGACCTATTGTTGTTATATAAACATTTTACCAACCTCACGAAAAAACATTTCAATCATGCTTTAATTAAAGAATTCATTTGATAGCACACAAGTAGTTGAAATCACTGTTTAAATCAGACCTATTGTTGTTATATAAACATTTTACCAACCTCACGAAAGAAACATTTCAATCATGCTTTAATTAAAGAATTCATTTGATAGCACACAAATAGTTGAAATCACTGTTTAAATCAGACCTATTGTTGTTATATAAACATTTTACCAACCTCACGAAAGAAACATTTCAATCATGCTTTAATTAAAGAATTCATTTGATAGCACACAAGTAGTTGAAATCACTGTTTAAATCAGACCTATTGTTGTTATATAAACATTTTACCAACCTCACGAAAGAAACATTTCAATCATGCTTTAATTAAAGAATTCATTTGATAGCACACAAATAGTTGAAATCACTGTTTAAATCAGACCTATTGTTGTTATATAAACATTTTACCAACCTCACGAAAGAAACATTTCAATCATGCTTTAATTAAAGAATTCATTTGATAGCACACAAATAGTTGAAATCACTGTTTAAATCAGACCTATTGTTGTTATATAAACATTTTACCAACCTCACGAAAGAAACATTTCAATCATGCTTTAATTAAAGAATTCATTTGATAGCACACAAATAGTTGAAATCACTGTTTAAATCAGACCTATTGTTGTTATATAAACATTTTACCAACCTCACGAAAAGAAACATTTCAATCATGCTTTAATTAAAGAATTCATTTGATAGCACACAAGTAGTTGAAATCACTGTTTAAATCAGACCTATTGTTGTTATATAAACATTTTACCAACCTCACGAAAGAAACATTTCAATCATGCTTTAATTAAAGAATTCATTTGATAGCACACAAATAGTTGAAATCACTGTTTAAATCAGACCTATTGTTGTTATATAAACATTTTACCAACCTCACGAAAGAAACATTTCAATCATGCTTTAATTAAAGAATTCATTTGATAGCACACAAGTAGTTGAAATCACTGTTTAAATCAGACCTATTGTTGTTATATAAACATTTTACCAACCTCACGAAAGAAACATTTCAATCATGCTTTAATTAAAGAATTCATTTGATAGCACACAAATAGTTGAAATCACTGTTTAAATCAGACCTATTGTTGTTATATAAACATTTTACCAACCTCACGAAAGAAACATTTCAATCATGCTTTAATTAAAGAATTCATTTGATAGCACACAAATAGTTGAAATCACTGTTTAAATCAGACCTATTGTTGTTATATAAACATTTTACCAACCTCACGAAAGAAACATTTCAATCATGCTTTAATTAAAGAATTCATTTGATAGCACACAAGTAGTTGAAATCACTGTTTAAATCAGACCTATTGTTGTTATATAAACATTTTACCAACCTCACAAAAAAACATTTCAATCATGCTTTAATTAAAGAATTCATTTGATAGCACACAAATAGTTGAAATCACTGTTTAAATCAGACCTATTGTTGTTATATAAACATTTTACCAACCTCACGAAAGAAACATTTCAATCATGCTTTAATTAAAGAATTCATTTGATAGCACACAAGTAGTTGAAATCACTGTTTAAATCAGACCTATTGTTGTTATATAAACATTTTACCAACCTCACGAAAGAAACATTTCAATCATGCTTTAATTAAAGAATTCATTTGATAGCACACAAGTAGTTGAAATCACTGTTTAAATCAGACCTATTGTTGTTATATAAACATTTTACCAACCTCACGAAAGAAACATTTCAATCATGCTTTAATTAAAGAATTCATTTGATAGCACACAAATAGTTGAAATCACTGTTTAAATCAGACCTATTGTTGTTATATAAACATTTTACCAACCTCACGAAAGAAACATTTCAATCATGCTTTAATTAAAGAATTCATTTGATAGCACACAAGTAGTTGAAATCACTGTTTAAATCAGACCTATTGTTGTTATATAAACATTTTACCAACCTCACGAAAGAAACATTTCAATCATGCTTTAATTAAAGAATTAATTTGATAGCACACAAGTAGTTGAAATCACTGTTTAAATCAGACCTATTGTTGTTATATTAACATTTTACCAACCCTACAAAAGAAACATTACAATCATACAATCTTTAACTGATGATTATATCACTTCAGTTGGGTAAAGTAACTTTCAAGGACAACCTGTAACTATTAAAAAATAACAGTACTAAGTAATTCTGTTTCTTTAAATACAATTAAAGTAGAGTTACGAAAACTCGTACTTTCGGTACAACTCGACATTTCGTAAAATCTCTCTGTTCACCTTTAGTAAAAGTGTTGGGTAAGTATAGTGGCAAAGGGCAACACAATCTATTGTTTGTTGTTTGTTGTAGCGAGTACATACAGAGGTAAAGAGGTAACATTTAGAGTTTTAATGCTGACTATGATGGAATCAGATTTTCAAAATAATTTAATATAAATAAATTACTGTTTAACATAAATAAATCGTCGTTTGGGCTTTATACAAGATATTTTGTATCAAAGTTGAAAAGAATCGGTCAATGCGTTTGGCCAAAACTGCGTAAAAAAAGCCAAATGCCGAACAGTCGAGTGGAACGGTCGGTCACCTGGCATGCGTTATTGTGCTGAATATAAACATACTGGAATCACAACCCTTATGAGAGGTGTGAGCGCTCGCTTCGGGTGGCATCTTGCGGCAGAATGGTAAACTATAGTTAAACAGATTATAGCACTGTTTATTTTCCCCAAACGTCTCCACTTGTCCTTGCAACGTTCGTAGTGGCAAACAGTCCAATTACTTGGACTTTAGCCGCTGATATCGAGCACGTTTTTTAAAGTGAAAACTTTTATGATCGCGGTTAACTAAATATGGGTATCAAAATTTCACACATGATTCCATAACGCATACCTCACATCATATTGTTCATGTATATACAGTGTGTCTCACGAAGAGGTTAACGAGTTGATCCTCCATTATTTTCTCCATTGATCATTTTGAAACTACACACACTTTTTAAAGAGGATACAAGAAATAGTATGTAAGAATGGCATCTGGCTGATGTTTGTAGAAACAAAATGGCGGTCAAAATAATGTTTAAATAAAGTATAGAATGTGTTTACTGAAGTATAGAAGTAATGTTTAAATGAAGTATATAAATGATCCAAGACAATGGTTTGGAGAAATCTGCTGTTGAAGAAAGGCTACGCAAAATGGAAAGAGCATAAGGTATCACTAAAAATTATTGTAACAAAAAGTGCTTATCTAAAAATCTTAAAATAAGGCACTACACTACAGTAGTGAAACCGGAATGCCTGTACGCAAGTGAATGCTTGGTACTAAATTATAGTTTAGATAAACTGAAAATACTAGAAAGGAGAATCACGAGAAAAATGTTAGGCCCAGTGAAAACTAAAGAAACATGGAAACTAAGATCTAATGATGAAATATACAGGTACATAGAGGACATGACAGAGACGATAAAGAAGAGAAGACTGCAATTTTTTGGAAATATGTACAGGTTGAATGATTCAAGACTAGCGAAAAGGATACTCAAATACTTATGGGATAAAAAGTCAACAACTAGTTGGATTCAAGAGGTAAGGAAAGATTTAGAAAGAAATAATATTAAAGAAGAAGAAACGCTGAACAGAGAGATTTTTAGAAAGAGGATATTGAGTATGGAGGGATTCCAAGGAAGAAACCTGGTGCAAAGTGGTCCGAAGACAGAAAGAAGCTGCATAGTGTAAGGATGAGGGAGTATTGGAAGGAACGGAAGAGAAAACAGCTAAGTGTGAAGAATTGAAATTGTCACGTGGTCCCTAGCAGGCCTCATCGAAAGAAGAAGGTATTACTGTTTGCAGTTCACTTCTATAATATCACAGTGACAGAGCATGCCATATATTAATACTTTAATCGCAAACTGTAATATCTCTAATGTCAATTCAGTACACAGCTTTCAGTAGTGAACGTTTAGGCAGTAATAAATGTCAGTACGTTTTTGCGAAAACTTCGTAATGGTACAGCGTGCTACAGATTTCAACTTGAGAAGATTCTATGATCAATCAGTTTTTCTCCATAAAAGAACACGTTTCACGTAAATTTTTTAGGACCATTCTGTGAGTTATAACTACTGTACTGTATAAAATTTTCAATATTAATTTAAAGTAAATTCAAACACAACATAACAGTAAGCTTATCGTAGCATTATTATTGATAAAATAAAATAAAATAAAAATTAAAAAAATAAAATCGTCTGCATTAGCCCAAGTGTGCATAATAGTCGGACGTTAAACACCAAAACAAAAAAAAACAAAAAATTATTGATAAATGTATTATAAATTGACACTCACTCAATAAAAAAAATAAAATAAACATCAGTAATTGTGGAATATACATGCACGCATCACTGACCCAATAAAATGCTTAATTTTCTACAAGCCTCTAAAAATATGTGAAATGCATGTACTTAAAGGGACATTAAGAAGTTCAACATTGAAACCAACTTTATCTTCACGATTAACACTTACGACCAAATATACTCCCTGCTTACGGAAAACAAAATTACAAAGTTCATGATCTTTTTAAAATTATTTAAAAAATTATGTGCGTTAGCAACCACAAGTTCACAATTTTGGTACAATTTGACTAAACCATGGCTCAAAAATTGATTTTAATAACAACCTGAGTAAGTTTGTTACACAACACAATCAGCTGAACATATTCAAAATGGGAGAGGGGTTCAAATCTTAAACAATTAATAACTTTTTTAGAAAATCTGATTTCACCATCATAATCAGCATTAAAAGCCAAATTAAAAAGCGTTTAGTGTTTTTAAACACTAATTAAACATTAAACTGACGATAATATTTACGAAAGTAATATTTATGTAGATTATTAATGCTGATTATTACAGTCAAATAAGATTTTTTTAAATAATATAAAACAATTGTTTTTGAAAATTAGCTTACTTCCTTTAAAAAGGATGGAGTCAGAAATAAATATTTGTACAATGAATCTCGGATATATATATACAGTCTGGGAAGCAGGGTTATTTTTAATGCTCTACAATATTTCAAGTATTTTCAGAATCAATTGTTTCAGCACATAATGGAATGAAAACATTAATATTTATTAGATAGGTTGTTATAAAGGTAGAAAAACAGTAAGATTAATTCCAAAATTTTAAAATTATTTACGAGAAATAACTGCATTATTTGTTTGCATACTGCACTATTATTAGATGCGTAAAAGCCAATGAACAATTGTTACAAAATCAAACATTTAAAAGAAATATTTCCTAACACATTTAAATTAATATATTTTTACCCGTCAGAAGTTAATTTACTAAAACAATAATTTTATTAGAAGAGCAAATTGAAACATAATTTTCCATTCCACGAGTTCACATCTAACTTGTTTAATTTATCGTTAATCAAAGCCAAACGTACTTTAATGAAGTAACTAATAACAATCAATACGTATTACAGTTTACAGACTACGTCCACATTTGAAAGTTACAATGAACACTACTTGTTTCTGCTACAAAGTAAAAGGGAAAAAAACAGTAAAATAATTTCTTATACAAAACAGTTTATTGGCAAATTTCCAATAAAGCAGCCATCATGATAAAACCCAGACCCAGGGACCCTGAAAGAAATGCCTATTGTGATCTCTGGTTCACCGATTTTGGTAAAATTTTGGTGTTCGATTAATTCAAATTTGGCCATAACTTTGGCAAGTTCACTTACCAGTAAAATTTGTCAAGTTTCAACATTGCAACCATTTCAAATCTCTAAAAATTGTGTCATTTTTGTCTCAAAATCTGATCACTGTCTAAATTTGAAAGTTTAAAATTCTAATATATGCTGGTTATGATGGTGAAATCAGAATTTCAAAAAATGGTATGATAAAAAAATTAATCAAAAATTATTTAAATAAATATAAAAATTAATGAAAATTTAAGAATCCGTGAAATTGTAGATGTGGAGCACATTATTTTAGACGACATTAAGACAAAAAAACTTCGATAGTTTGCTATGTCCAAAGAATGGACAAAATTGACTTTCCAAACAGATTCTAAAATGGAAACCACATGGTCGTAGAAAAAGTGGAAGACCAAGGCTTAGTTGGAGAGAAGGAAGTGACAGAGCATTGGACCAAGATCTGTGGAACGACAAAGAAAAATTGAAGCTAGGAATCGGAAGACGCTGAAGAACGTTTAGAGCCAAGAAGAAGAAAAAGGAGGCAGATGCGTGCTGAGCTTTTATTTATATAAATAAACTTCCTATAAACAGCTGGTTCAGCAATAAAAAACGCAAGCTAAACTTTATATGTGAACAGAATACAGGATTTACTATTCCCATAGTGCAAGGAACATGTTAGTTTAGTTTAAAACTGGTTCAAGAAATCAGTTTTACTTGACAGTTTTAACAAAGTTTTCATTACACATGGGAAAGTTTCTTCACTTGTCTGTCATTGCTTCCTAATTTTGACAAAAATAAGTTAGAAGCTTGCACTGAATACATTACTTATACCACTTCCGTAAACAATGAATAATTATAAGAAATGCATTTGGTTATTAATTTAATTTTGTTAATTCCATTAAAACACTTTTAATACTAATTCAACATGTTTTTAAATGCTGAACTACTAAAATAATTAATAGTTTCATTAACAGAAACAGTTTAAATATACTATGTAATGTTTGCAAATTTTTTTTATATTATCTCAATAAAAAAACATTTTTAAAATAATATTGGCACACAGCTATCTTGCTGATGTGATAGAAGCATGTTCTAATATAATTTTTTCTATCTTACAATTATTTGAGTCATATTTCACAATTGTCATCAGCATTAAAATCTGTGGAAGTCAGCACTTTGTAACTTTAATCAAAATATGAAAGTATTCACAGAGTGACATCAAATTAATTTTCATACATTCAATTGATATTACAAATTTTAATTGCTAATTTATGCAATATTTAACACAGATTACGATAGTAAAATAAACAGTAATTAAAATAATAATAAATAATAATAATAATAATAATAATAATAATAATAATAATAATAATAATAATAATAATAATAATAATAATAATAATAATAATAATAATAATAATAATAATAATAATAATAATAATAATAATAATAATAATAATAAATAATAATAATAATAAAGTAAGCAGATGAACTCTCTCCATTGTTATTTAATTGTGCTCTAGAAAAAGTAGTTAAGAGAATGGAACGTGAATACGCATAGTGGAATCAGACTCGGGACAAAGAACAAAGGCATTAAGGTAAATTGTTTGGCTTTTGCGGATGACATGGCCTTACTAGCTGAGACATTGGAAGAAGCTAAGGAACAGACTGTTGAACTCCAGAAGCAAGCGTTAAAAATGAGTCTCAAAGTTTCATTTGAAAAGACTAAAATATTGACAAACATAAAAAAACCACCAAAAAAAGCTTCAAGTGGGAGAACAATACATTGATATAGTCAAAGAATTCAAATATCTTGGGGAATGGATCACCTGGAATGCCCTAGAGAAAAAAGCTATCGAATCTGAGAGAAATAAAGTTGAATTAGCCTTCCAACTTACCAAAGACACGTACAACAAGAAGTCCCTCTTCTGGAATATAAAGATACGGCATTATCATACGGTAATTAAACCAGAAGCCTTATATGCAGCTGAAACATTATCTCTCACAACCCAAGGCCCACTTGAAAGGCTGGCGATCAAAGAAAGAAAGATATTAGAAAAATCTTAGGCCCCAAATTCCGTAACAACCAAGCACTCCACATCAGGAATGAAACTCTTTACCAAAAAACTAAAAAACTATCAGACACAATAAGAAAAAGGAGAATTGATTTTTATGAGCACATCCCCCGAATGGACAAAAATAGATTAACCAAAAAAATATTTGACTACTTTCACAATAAAAGAGCCAAAACACTTTGGTAGAGAAAAAGATAAAGACATAACAGAACTACAAATCACTGACACTATGCTCATGGACAGAACAGCCAAAACAATAACCAAGGACAAGAAGCAACAGTTCCAAGGCAAAGTCAAATCCAAGCGAACGATCCAAATCTCTGACGAAGAAAGAAAAGCAAGATCACAACGAATGAAGCAATACTGGGCTACGAGGAAGGCACAGAACATTAAAAAGTGATTGATTTAGTGTACCCCAAAGTTGGGTGAAACAAATAAAGAATAATAATAAAGTAATTAAAATAAAAGTCGTAAATTTCTTAAGATTTGAAATGGCTGCCTTAATATAAATTTTTTAAGTTCTCAAAAAAAACCTACACACCAAGTTGGCTGTTCCAATAGCTCATTTTCTAAACGAAATTTTGCTAAAAACAACGGTTGTGAGTTTATTTCGAAGATATATTTACTAATATTGCTTACCCACAATGAACCATGTTTATTTTGTAAAGCTAGGTTTATAATATTAGCTGAATTAAAATTACGAAGAATTTTTTAATCTTTTCCGCCACCATGAAAAGTTCTACAAATTTTAATTGAATTATAAGTTTTCTGACTCGTGGAAGCCTAACATTCATGCGTCCTGAGTCAACCCAGACAGGTATTAGTTTGATCCAATTTAGTTATTTATACGTTAATATTCTCTTCGATGGCACGTTATTTATTATCAAATTTCACAATACTTATTTTCCTACCTACATACTTCATCCTGTATTATAGCAGAGAAATATTTTTGTATCTGATGAAAATCCGTTTATCTGGTTCTTAGAATAAAAGCCAGCAAAATATCTTCAAGATTACACTGCCCGTTAACATTATATTTTAAAAATACAGAAAATGATTAGATATTTTAAAAAAATTACACTTCAGTACTTTCCCGTAACAGTGCATCAGTTATCCTTGGTTTCAGATATCGTAGCACCAAATTCAATTTTACTAATTAACATTAGAAATATTTCAACAACAAAAAATGTAACAATTTTTTACTCTATGGCAAACAGAAAGTATAAAATATGGTGATTGTGGAAAATATTAGCCTTAAAATTTTGATGGATCGATCCTTTATTAGTAATAATTGATGGACTTTTAATTTTTCAAAAAAAAAGGTAGCCTATTTTTGATCAAAAAAGTGTTGAAAATCAAATAAAAGAAAACAAAAACAAGTTGTCCTCAGATGTCAAATTTAATAAATATCTGTTAATTCCTTTTCTGTTATATATCTGTTAATTCATTTGAGCTTAAAAAAGTTATTTCCATTTTTGCAATTTTTAACCTTAATTTTCTAGGAGAATAGTGCAACGACCATTACGTAAGTTTTTTTTTAAATTATGTTATTCCGATTATGGTGAAAAAATTTGCATGGCGACTCAGGAATTATCGCAGTAGTGATTTTTTTGAAAATTGGTAGTTGTATTATTTTGGAAATTGCTTTCTTTCCGTGAATTATTAGATTTATCACTTAACACTGCAAATATTACATAACCTATACTTTAGCAATTATATGGTCACTGTTAATAACACAAAAATAGCAATTGTTTACTATTTTTTTTTAAATAGTTTACTCAGATATTTTTAACAAACCATTATGTTTAAATGGACAGTTCTCTTTCATATTCCTGTTACACCAATACACTAACTAAATATTTAATGCAGTGCGTTTAGCATGTCTGTTACGATAACAAGCACACAAGCACAACTGGAAAACACGTTTTTGTATTACAAATTGGAAATGCACAATGCACACATATAAAACTGTTTTAGGTTTTTCATGCACAAACGCATGTGTGTTTCAGATTCGACATAACCATGTTAATTAGAATCTTAAGTCTTTTTAAAAAAAAAAAAAATATCTTCTATTGTATTTCATTATTAATAACAGGCATTCTGTTAGGATTTAAAAAATTGTTAATTTTTAGTTATTAATTTTAAATATTATAATGAGATCACAGCCAAAGAATGAACACTATTGACAAAGACACAGGCAAATTACAAAACTGCTGACATACTGCCTGTTGCAATTAGAAACAAGGTATGTAGAACAGCAGTTCAAATAAAAGCTTGGGGAACAGTCGATTCCGAGGGGACCGGAATGTCAGTAGATTCCAGGGGACAGTCGATTCTGTGGAGACGTTGAGACATACTACGGGAGAGCACTCCAGTCAGGCGGTGCTGAGAAGTAGCGAATTGGCAGTAAATGTAAATAGACAAAATTTGTGTACACTTTTCCTTTTCACAATTTGGTTCGAAAACATTAGGATAGATTTCGACGGAACCTTTAAAAGAATAAGACAGCCGTGTTCATTCTTGGGGTTGTCATCAAACATATTTGTAGCTGTTATAAGGTAAAAGTAATGTAATACATTTAAATATATTAAAGGATTTTTTCTTGAACCACCGATTAATTCTTTCGAGGAACACCGAGAAGGAGAGATCCCGAACACCTAACAATTCAATTAATCATTTCCGCAATGAAAAACATGTTACTTACTTTCACATGGTACTGATTTTGAGGTTAAGCGGGTGACTTTTATTTATTTTTTTTCAAATTTCCCGTAGTTTCCACACTTGTAATATTTTGAATTATTACTAATTACCCACGTAATAATGTGTTTTAGTCATTTTTCAGTTGTTTTTTTAAAGTTTCTATTGTTTTCATTGAAAATTTATTAATTAAGAAACAAGGAAGGAATCAGTAGGCATCACAAGGAATTAATCATAAACATACCTCAAACCGAACAAACATTTTACTAATTTTAGTAAAATAAAAATAACCAAATTACAAAATAGTAAAAGTAAAAAAGTACTGTTTATATAATATGTGTACTATTCAGTAATAAATCTTATGTTTTATCTGATATAACTCTAATATTTCACGCACAGTGATTTTTGAAATCCCTCTCATTCCATATAACTAGCATTTTTTTAAAAATCACTATGTTGACAATTTTTGAGTCCTCAAAAAATGTAACCATAATATTCAGAATAACAAATATTGTCAACAAAAAAAATTCTCAGATAATGGTGGTCACTCTCCACAATTACGTCTATAGCTGTCGTATTTTGTATAGCAAGAAAATAAAAAATCAACTCAGGGAATTTAAAAAAAAAAAATGTTCTAGACGAAAAACAAATTTTTCAATCTTTCAAAAATGAAAACCGAAACAATGTTCTGGTACATACAAAGGCCTTACTAGTGTAACCACAATTAATGAAGTTTATAACACAGGAAACAAAATATGAATAATCCATAAATATTTAATATTAGAAATACTTATGCTCTCTGTCAGAACTGCAAATACTGACAGATGTCAATAAATAATTAATTACTTCTCAGATGACACATTCCATATGCAACAAAAATCAGGTCACAACGTCAATGGGAGAGAATTCATTCCATCATTAATAACAAATTTCAACTAAAACACTATTTCATTATCAATTAAAATCCTTTTCACTAATTCATGTTACATAACTATTTTGAAAGAAATATTAAAAATAATAAACTGATTTTTCTTCACAATAGCTGACTTTACATTTAATATTATTTATTTTCCTTCTATTTGCTTGACTACGGTAAAGCAAAGTGAAGGTTTTGTATTTTAAGTCCGTGTATGTATGTTTGCATAAATGTTCTACTGTATCACCAAACCTACGCGACCGACTATGACAAATTAGGTGTCCAATTTACCTTCACCACAAGAGCATATAACATTCAGCACAGGCCATATAATATTTGTGCAAATTAATTACGTAGGTGTATTTTGTTAATTAATAATATCTCGAACCAAAACAATTTTTTGCCTTTTTTAAGGTGAAAAGCACATTTAGACTATTATCACCTCCGTAAATGTAAGTGTGAGTGCAAAGTGTTAAGTCGTAAGTGTCGTGTTGTAACTTATAAGTGTGTGTGTTAGACTCAGGTGTGTGTTACACCGCGAGGGACGTATAAATCCTCTCAATAGGTGCAGCTAGTCTGCACCCCGCTGCGGGGTGGAACCAAAACACAGCCACAATATTATTTAGCCTACGACACTCTTGCAGAGAAGACGAATCAATGTCAAAATTGGTCCAACGAAGTTGATGTTACAACGGTAATTCTACACAAACATTTTTTTGAATCTTAGGCCTATTTATTAACGATTTTGAACCCAAAAAAACTCCTGACTTGCTCACAGAAGAATTGGAAAGGCAAAGGCATTTAAGGCCTCTAGAAACTGGCTAAAAACTATGTAATAAAAAAACTAAAATTCAAAAAATAAAACACAACTACAGAGTGTTTAGCTAAAACAAAATTTGGTAACCCACTGACACTAATGAGTATAACATCGTACTCATTTTGTTTTGTTTTCAGTTTTGACAAAGAACGTACGAAGATGATAGGTGATTACCTCAGTATGTCTTATTAGTAAATTAAAGATTTTAGAATAAAAAAATATATAAGCTCGTAAGAGTGTGTTATACTAATTCAGATGCTGCTGTTTTATTTTTAACCCTAGAACTAGCAAACACCATTCATATTTAACCTTTTCAGAACTGGTAACGCTAGATGTACAGTATGTGAGTAAGCTTTCGGTAGTTTTGACTTTTAAAAGTAAATATTTTATCAACTTTACAGTCACAGAACATGAACGAGGATTGTTTACAGTTGTGCTGGATCCAGTTGTCAATCTTACACCGTTTAAATTGTTCTTCAAACATTAGATACAACTATGGCACAGGTATTGAGTGGTTATCTGGAAGTCAAGACTATTGTTAAAAAAGCTGCCAATTTGTGATGAGTAAATTGTTTTTTTTTTTTAAGTCGAATCTTTGGAACGCTAAGTTGCTTGCAAAAGTTCCGTTCTTTGTTTATAAATAAATTCCAACAAAATATAGTTCCAAATTAAAACAAGATGTTTTCAACGTAGTCGATAGTTTTACTTATTTTGTGTAATAAGTCAGTACTTGAGCAACCAGTTAGGAGAGAAATCACTGTTTCAAAGAAGCACTGTAAGGGGGAAAAGAAACCTTTTCAAATAAATATGTGTGCTGAAAAATACAAGTGCCGCTTGGAGCCTTAATGTTTTCCTGTTAGTCAAACTGTTCATTAAGAGTGATAAAAAGTTTACCGAACTTTTATGAAATATTTCCAATAGACGCAGACAAGTCTTTACGGACTTTGCCTTTCCTCTGAAAATAACGAGCTCAGTAGGATAAATTAGATATATATATATATATATATATATATATATATATATATATATATATATATATATATATATATAGATTTGCCATTCCTCCTTAAACATTGCCTCTTTATACATGTCATTTATTAGATATGCCTCCAGAGCGACAATTTGCCTCCGCTTGAGTTTTGACCTCCACGGAGGCAAGAAATCAGGTTCACAGAACGCAAGAAATATTTGGGTTTAGAAAACTGTGTGTTGTCTTATAAGCGGCCATGTTGGAATGCATTAGATTCATTGCAAACTTTGAAAAATATGAAATATTAAGTACTGTGTTGAAACGTTTCTAATATGTTGAAATGCGAGCTGAGTGACATATTAATACGATACTTTATTGTATATGAATGCGTCTTCAAATTCAATTTTTCCTGTGAAAATGCAAAGTGAACTGCTTTCTCCTAGGTTGAGGTTATGCCAATGTTGATAACCATAATGTATTTTGTTCATTTGTGTCTGGATTTTTCTATTACAAAAAGTAGTTCAATGAAGAATTGAGATGTAGAAACAAATACAAGTTTTGAAATATATTGACAAAATATTGTTACGAACCAAAATTCTGTTGGATTGAAGAAAACAGGACTGGAAGAAGGTTAGTAAACCCATGAGTGTGTTACTATAATTTTAAGATTTCACATTATTTATAACTTAGAATATTAACAATTATTGTACATGACAAATAGTTGGAGGACCAACAATCACTTTTATAATAATTACTATATTAATAATAGTAAACTGAAACTAATGTATTAGTAATAAATTTTTACATATCACTAAGATATCAGTTTATTTTTAATATTAAAGTAGGCTACTTGGTTGTAACATTGGTAGATCTAGTAATATTTTGCAAATATCTAAATAATATGTCTATGTCTACTTACAGACCAAAGAAAACTTACAACTAAGCATTATAGTCTAAATATATTTTTTTTTCTTATACCTACTACTGTAATGGGGTGAGGTTAGTCTAAAGTAGGTTTTTATGTGAAAATGAGAATATATTTACAGAAAAGTATAAAATATTCCTAAAGCTAACAGTTACAACTTATAAACTATATTAAGCTCTGTAAGGACATAACATACTTTCTTCTCTTATTTATATGATGGAGAAAAGATAAGTTATTTGTGTATTTAATATGCCTCAGGTGTAATATAATTACAATATTTTTATAAAAATTAAGTAGGCCTAATATTAACCCACACAACATTTATTAAGTAACGATTTTATACAATTTTTAACAGAAAAATTTTTTTATGACATTATTATTACATTTTTACATTACATTGAGCATGGAGGATTTACTTTGCAAATTAGTCAGTAATTAATTCAATGCAAATTTTTGAAGTAACAAGATGATAGGTTCTAACTAATTGTGAAGTTACAGTTGTTTTTAAGTCTAAAATATAGCAATATTTGTAGAATTCACAAGAATAATTTAATGTTGCTACCAGCATGTTATTGTTCAATATAAGCTAAAGGCAGTCAATTTTTAAAACAAAATATAGTTTTTATATAAAATGATGATTACTTATTATATTAGGCCTAACTATTTTTAATTTCAAATCTATATTTCACACAAACCCATATTAGACTAGTTAGGTTCATTTTTTTGTCTTTCATTCATTTGCGCAAAATGACATTTTGGATTTTTACATATAGGCCTATACATTTAATTAAATTAAGTGTTTTGGCAAAAGAACATTCAAAAGTCAGCTGAGGGATAAGTATTAAATACAAATTTATAAAAAGTTAATATGGTTTAAAATGGCTAATGAATAAACTAATCCCAGGCTTACGAAATTGAGGCTATGTCCTTCTTTCATAAAGAACTAGATAAACTTTAATGACTTCTACAAATTCAGTATAAAATCAAAGTTTGTAACAACACTATAGTTTTATTTAGTTTTGCTTTGACATTTTCTAGGCTAATAATAAATCTATTATATAGGTTACAATACGTATAAGTAAAATGTGTACATTAATATAAAAATTTAACAGTTTGGATTGTAATTACCTCTCGGTATGTCTGACTTTTCGAACTTTTGCAAAAATTATGATTTTACTATTTTTTTTCCTTTTATTATATGCTTTGTCATTTCATTGAGAGATATTAACCCATGGAAGATTAACTTTATTATGATAAATTATGACTTTTAGTAATTTGTTACAAATCTATATTCTGACGTCCATTTTTACTGTATGCTATGATACTACTAACAACAAAGATTAGTATGTTTAAGGAATATAAGTTATATATTTAATAAATGAGTTAACACCCAACAGCTAAGTTGAGTTAGGTTACCAAGTTCTTTTTTAAGAAAAAATTATATTCTTTTGATTAGTAATAACATGCGTTTCATTAAACACCCAACAGTGAGTCAAGTTAGGTTAAACACGCAACAGCTAAGTCGAGTTAGGTTATCAAGTTCTTTTTTAAAAAAAATATGTATTCTTTTAATTATGAAAATACACTTTAATTTTAACAGTTTGGATTGTAATTGGCTCTCGGTATGTCTGACTTTTCGAACTTTTGCAAAAATTGTGATTTTACTATTTTTTTGCTTTTATTATATGCTCTGTCATTTCGTTGAGAGATATTAACCCATGGAAGATTAACTTTATTATGATAAATTATGATTTTTAGTGATTTGTTACAAATCTATATTCCGATGTCCATTTTTACTATATGCTGTGATACTACTAACAACAAAGATTAGTACGCTTAAGGAATATAAGTTATATACGTAATAAATGAGTTAACACCCAACAGCTAAGTTGAGTTAGGTTACCAAGTTCTTTTTTAAGAAAAAATTATATTCTTTTGATTAGTAATAACATGCGTGTTTCATTAAACACCCAACAGTGAGTCAAGTTAGGTTAAACACGCAACAGCTAAGTCGAGTTAGGTTATCAAGTTCTTTTTTAAAAATAATATGTATTCTTTTAATTATGAAAATACACTATAATTTTAACAGTTTGGATTGTAATTGGCTCTCGAGTATGTCTGACTTTTCAGAACTTTTGCAAAAATTGTGATTTTACTATTTTTTTGCTTTTATTATATGCTCTGTCATTTCGTTGAGAGATATTAACCCATGGAAGATTAACTTTATTATGATAAATTATGATTTTTAGTGATTTGTTACAAATCTATATTCCGACGCCCATTTTTACTATATGCTGTGATACTACTAACAACAAAGATTAGTATGTTTAAGGAATATAAGTTATATACGTAATAAATGAGTTAACACCCAACAGCTAAGCTGAGTTAGGTTACCAAGTTCTTTTTTAAGAAAAAATTATATTCTTTTGATTAGTAATAACATGCGTTTCATTAAACACCCAAAAGTGAGTCAAGTTAGGTTAAGCAACAGCTAAGTAGAGTTAGGTTATCAAGTTCTTTTTTAAAAAAAAAAAAAATGTATTCTTTTAATTATGAAAATACACTTATCGTTATTATGAAACATTTATCGGTTTTACCATTAAAAGCATGTTACCTACTTTCTAACAGTAGTCATTTTGAGGTTATGTTGGTAACTTTTATTGTAAATTCACTTTTTTGTAAATTCTACTTGTTTCTTTATTTTTATATTTTTGATAAATTAATATTGGTCCCAATAACTCAGTTTTACCATCTCTTGTTTATTGGATTGTTTGCTTGTTAATTAATAATTGAGGATTATTGTATTCCTTAACAGGTTCGGAATATTGTAAACCAGTTTTCCAGTATATTTTATAATTCCACAAGGAGAATACCACTTGATATAGTTCACAAGTAACTAGCATTAAGAAAATGTATATTAATTTTTGTTACATATACATATACACGTCCTACAATAATTAATAATGTTTGTTTACATGTTGCCTTTTAGTTTATTGCTGTAGGTAGCCTAATCAAAAATTACAATTGGTAAATGAAAGACCACACAAAATTGGCCTTCATGAAATTATGACCATGTGATTGGAATACAAGTTTTTTTCAAAAAATGTCAAGGCATTTGTATAAATTATCATTTGATGGACTATCATGATATTAGGCTAGGCTATATAGAAAATATATTTTTCAGCGAGTTATTTTTTTAAGAGAAATATATGTGTTGCAGGTTAAACTTGAGAAACCTTTCAACTACAAGTTTTAAATTACAGTAATCATCACCTAGCCAAAGATATTTTGATTTGAACATTTTTGATTTTATCAAATCGAATATGTGCCTATTTCATCAGTGAAAAGAATAAACAACTCAGTAAGTACAACTTTGTTCACCTCAGCCTTAAATAATATCAAGTTTAATAATTTTTATACTTACACAGTTAATCAGATTTCACTCTAGGTAAAACTTGTAGTAAAGTGTTAAGCGTATGTGTGTTTTAAGTTAAATCAAGAAAACACTTATAGCCTCTTGTATATATTTTGAAATCTGCATTAAATGTAGTGCTGTTCTCCTATTTTGTAGTTTTAAAGTTATATATTTTGTTGCTTGAAATTGAGGTGAATATTTATATTGTTGAGAAAAAAATTTTAGCATTACTAATTTATTTGATCAGCAGTTTTATTATAAAAATAGAACATTAGCTATCAGTTTGATACAAAAGTACAAATAGTTATCAGTCTATATACTACTGCAAAGTGTAACTATTTTAAGTTCGTAATTAAAATTAGAGGTAATAGCTTTGTATAGTTATAATATATATTTTTTTCTAGGATCAGTCTTCAGTCATTGAGAAATTGGTTTGTCATGGACAACATGCAAATACTGGAAGCTTATAACAGAAGAAACTCCTGAACGCTCATTGATTGTGCTAAAATGATATATAAAATATTCTACTGATTGATTATATGAATGATATATATAAATACTGATTGTATGTTACAAATAAACCGTATGGGCTATTCTTAAGAAAGATGATTTTCCTTGTGCTTTTACATTCATAATTATACCAACATCCAGCCATAGCCTACACTAAAAAAAAAAAAAACTAACAGGCCTAAACATTAGTCTTCTTAACATATCTTAGAAACATTTTTAACAAAAAGTTTGAAGTATTTTTTTCTAGAAAAGCTTATTTTATAATTATAAAGAAGTAATATTTTCATTTTTGTTTTGCATTTCTAAAATTTTTTGGTTTTAAAAACTGGTAAAAGCAAGAAATAGCTGGAAAACTGGTTATTACAGTGCTTCAATCTTAAAGTTTTTATGACTAAAAGAAATAATTTTAGAAAAAACTATAATAATGTAAAATAAAGTAACCTAATATATCTTACACAGTATTTATTAAACCCATTTATGCCCACTTTCATCCATTCGTATTGGGCTAGCAGCGACACATGTTGATTTTATAATTGTATGACACACTCTAACCTTACCAGATCCCTTCACCTTGGTAAAATACTTATGTACAGTTTTGTCTGATGAAAATAATGCTTAAAAATTAGGTATTTATAATGGATCACCACATATCATGATACCTCATACATATTGATCATACATATATCATCAAAAATCACACATATTGATGTATGATTATACTACATTTTTGTTGTATTTCATATTGTATGACAAAATTAAGTAATATAAACATGTGGTACATTTTTTTAATTTATGATTTTATGCAATTTTAATGAACTTCATACATTAAGACGTTATATTATCATTTACATTGCATGCATGAACAATTTATTATGTGAACTTTTAATAATAAACTGACCCAGACTCTTGAAAGTAGTCTGTAGTCAGTAAACTGGCATGAACTCCAAATATGATCACAGTGGGCAATAAAATAAGGTTAGTAAGCTTCACACATCCCCATAGTTCAGGTTTTTCAATTGTTTGATTATTTCTTCAATCGGGCAAAAATTGATAAGGATTTTTATTGATATGCTTTAAAACATATACTTAAATGTAAGCCTAAATATTTATTTAAATATACATGAATTTAGCATTTTAGGATAAAAATTGGTGGTGAACCATTTATTTTATATTAACCAAATACTATAGAATTATTTAAAGTATCAGTAAGTGAATACTATGAAATTTAGTGGCAGTAAATTTTGAAAAACTTTTTATTTGCAAACCTTTTAATTACATTTAAACCTTAGATATAGCTTAGGTTAACAGGGATTGCAGCTGCAGATATACCAGTAGGCCTACTTCAAAAGTCTCCATTAGTAGTAGATTATTCTTTTAGTTTGCTTTATTATGAAGTATCAAGGTTTTAAATTTTCGCTCCTGTACCCATACACGTCAGACATTTGACATTAAAAATAAGATTTCTAATCTAATTAAAAATAAATAAAATTTCTGTTATATGTGGTTATTTACTATTCTATCGTCATATTTACTTTGAATTATCAATACTTGGGTTTTATGAGAACACAGTCTATGAAAACTAGGCAGTTTAAAATCATTTAAGATTACTATCTCCTGCAAAAGTGGAGTTTTCCCATTGAATTGTACTGCACCATTAACCACCTGCAAGGTGCATTTTCTGCACTTGTTTTTTGTTTACAGGGTGGAAGACATTTACGACTTATGACAGTATTGCACTTTCACATGTTATTCTGTTTTGAGGATGTAATAACAATAGTACACACTTATTCATAAGTACTTAACACTGCTTTTGTTCTGGTTACAATCACACTATCTTAGGTACTTCATTAAAAGCAACAGTAAGTGATAAAACCTTGTATCAATTCCAGGTACGTTATTGATTATATATATTTTTACCATACCATGTTACAAATTATAGTCATGAAACCATTCACAGCACCCTACAGATGTTAACCTAGGTGGTAATTGTAATATACTAACACACCAACCTTTCTGGCATTTTTCAACAAAGTAGCTTATGTAAATATATGTATTAAATAAGTTTAAGTAGCAATAGTGGTCACTAGACAGCATGTTTATTGCTACAGTAAATACTTTAGATATAAAAAAATTATATCAAGGCAGGCATATTATAATTTTTTTATGGGTTATGCTAATCCAAAACGGCATACTGCAGCTGTTAGGTTAGATTAGATTTCATATCGAAATGGTGCTAGACTATAATATTTCTGCTTCTTCTTTGTTGTTCATTACTCTTTAACCATTTTCCAAGGGAATCATGACCTCGTGTAACTTTTTTTCGAGCAGGCTATTATGAGTTGTACTGCCTATCGCACTAAGGTTAAATGACATCGAAAACAAAAAGACAGCAATATTTCTTTCCTATGTTTGTTGGTTTTATTTTTTTATTAGCACAACATCAAAATTCTATATAAAAACACTTGAGGTGATATTTTGGTACTTAGATTAAAAACTTGATGAGCAAATCGAAATCAATATTTAATACTTGTCCGTTAAATTTTTCTCATACTTAGCTTATGATAAAACTTGAACTTAGTTGTTTAAATTTGTATTACCAAAGACATTAAAATTTTTTAATGTATATTTGTACCTTTTATATATAGCACCTGTATGTATTTGGCTATGTAGGCTAATCACAATAGGCTATATTGTGATTTTATAGCTAAATAGCTTACAGAACTAAAATTTGGCCCAAAATATTTTAATCATATTTTTTGTATTATTATTATGCAAATCAGTTTATTAAAAATCAATTCCCAAGACCAAATGAACAAACATTTTATTGTTTTGGAAGTACAGTACTTCACCTCTAAAGTACAAAATTTAAGTAGCCTAAAAAAGTGGCATGCGTGAAAATAAACTTTAGGCAAAACTTAGATCTACAGTCAAATTAGTGATTTAATACATATGTATATGTATTACTTTTATATAAAAGTAGAAGTGAAAGAAAAGGTAGGTTTTGTAATATCAACTACAACTCTAACCTGTTTGAACTGTCAAACCAAAATTATGAAAAAGTACAAGAGCCACAAGTTTCGCCATATCTAATGAATACAACAATAAATCTCAAAGAAAGAACAATTTAATTGGTTTTATGTGTAGAGAAATAGAACTTTATAGTTTCGGTATATTTGTAGGTGATAAAACTTTAGAAACATAAAACATAACCTCAACTATATACATATACAGGACTTCAGTAGTGTTCAGTTTGGTAAAAGGTTTAGACTGGAGGCAAGGTCTAATGGTATATATCTGCAAAGTTAGACATCAATTATATTTAACGACATCCGAGGCAACAATCTATGTTTGACAAACAAATGTTTTATGCTAACCTTACATCTTGCCACCGGGAGGCAATATTTGATTAATTACATAACAAAAATTGTATTATACATTAGAGCATATTGGAATAAATGTCTTGAATCTGTTATTTTGAACATATACTCAAATGGGATGACACATATATCTTTACAATTAGCTGAGATATAAGGCTGTGAATGTGGAGGTAATATCTAAGGATTACGGACATGGAGGCATATTCTAATGAATGATATATATATATATATATATATATATATATATATATATATATATATATATATATATATAACATTTTTACCTATCACAGATGTTACATCTACAGATTTTTTTTTTTTTTTTTTTTTTTTTTTAACATCCGACTATTGTGCACACTTGGGCTAATGCAGACGATTACATCTATAGAATAGTAGGTATATAAAAACATATGTATATTCGAACGCAACATTATGTCAAAATTTTAAAACAATCTGTGAAAAATTTTCAGACTTAAGATTCTGAACTAACGAACATAGATAAGTAGACAGATAGATAAAAACAAGCACTTATTCGAATAGAACATTGTGTCAAAATTCCAAAGCAATAGGTAAAGAATTTCAGGCTTAAGATTCTGAACAAACATTTACATTTTTATTTATACTTCTTCTTCTTCTTCCAATTGCTCCTTTTGGTTCACACCATTTTGGATCATGCCTCCCAATACAATCCAGGAAAGTCCCTTTGTCCCTGCTTCCCTCTATCCAGGCCCTCACAGATCAGTAAGTGATTCTTGTCCATAACATACACATCTTTTGAACAAATCTTGCACTTGTCAGAGGTTATTAGTCATAATCATCCTATGGAGATGCTTTGCAAGACAATCGTGACCAGTTTCCAGGCGGAAATTTGCTATAGCTATTTTGCGTAAAAGCATCTTAAAGCTTTGTCTTGTAGGTTTTTCTTCATTTCACTAACAAATTTTTGCTGTGAGTCTGTTTTTAGTTTTCTTATAACTGCTTGTAATGACAGGGTTTTTGAATAATTGTTGTTCCTCTCTTCGCCAAATTATCTGCAGCTTCATTTCCCATCAATCCCACATGTACAGGGAAGTGTGCATTGCGATATTGCCAACAATATTTCTTACACTCTTGTAATTCTGTCTGATACTTTGTATTACCTTGCTTTTTGGATTATGATTATTGACTATTGTTTCCAGAGACGATTTCGAGTCAACTAAGACCACTATGTTTGTGTTCAGCCATGGTCTCACAATCAGCTGTTCGAGAACCTCATTTACAGCTATCAATTCCGCCTCAAACACTGTAGAGTTGCTGCTTAAAGCAATGTAGATTTTTTATTTATACAGGTATAGATAGGTTAGATAGATAAAAAATACATGTACTCAAATGCAACGCTGTGTCAAAATTTCAAAGCAATTGGTGAATAATTTTTGGAGATTCAAGATTCTTAACAAATATTTACATTTTTATTTATACAGATAGATAAAAACATGCACATATTCGAATGCAATGTTTCAAAATTTCAAAGCAATCAGTGAAGAATTTTCAGAGATTTAAGATTTAAGATGAACAAATGATCATTTATATTTTTTTTATGTAGAAAAAAAATGTACCCATCATTAGTTTTACAGGACTCACTTGATAAGTAGTTCCTTTTACATTTTGTTTAGCGCAAAATTAAAATTATGACAAACATTAATACAAAGTTATGTCACTTTGT
Organism: Callitettix versicolor; assembly: GCA_022606455.1. Lineage (NCBI taxonomy): Eukaryota > Metazoa > Arthropoda > Insecta > Hemiptera > Cercopidae > Callitettix > Callitettix versicolor. Next base: position 16,130,802 of record CM040186.1, on the reverse strand, counting down.
TAGGAAACAGCTTTCCTAATTTTGCACATACAATCCACATCGCCATGTCTGTCAAAACGGTTAAAATCAATCGTTTTTACTTACAGCGACCATGTCTTCGATGGCTTGAGTAGCTTTGGATCCCAGCATAACCATGCCCATTGCGATACCAGCTGCTTCTCCAGTGACAGCATCGTCTTGGTATAAGTTAAACTTTAGCTGTTCATAGACATCTTGCCTGTGCGTACCCATCGCTGCTAAACCAAGACCTAAGCAACCTCCATGACGCACCATCTGACAAAAGAAAAAAAACACAAATTATAGTGATTTTTAAAGTAAAATTTTAATGAGTAAGGTCAAAAATATTTTTTTTTTTTTTGGTATTTAACGTCCGACTATTGTGCACACTTGAGCTAATGCAGACAATGGGATGATTTATAGCGTATGAAAATGCCAAGCCCTGGCCAGGAATTGAACCCGGGTCCTCGGGGTGAAAGCCTAGTACGCTATCCACTAGGCCACCGAGGCGGCAAAATTATTATTTTACTAAATTACTAAAGAAATTAGCAGTTATACTGTTTTAACTACAATAGACCCTCAATAAATAAATGCATACGACAAAAAACTTCAAGGAAAAAATATTTACTATTTAATGTAATCTGACTAAAATTTAATTTAACTTAATTAAAATAGGTAATTCTAAAGTCATATTTATAAAGAAAGTATGTTTATATAATCTACAACATGGGTACAGAAGTTACGCAAAAAAATGCAGCAGTTAACACTTTGCACTCAGATACAGTTTTTAAAATACATCCTCTGGGGTCGGAAGGCCGCGCAAGTTAAAATCCTTCAAACATGCGTAAGGCCAAACTAATACTATGCTTTTGTATTAATTTCAGTGTCAGATTTTGTTTGGATGTGCTGTAACTTATCAGGAAACTAACTGATTCTCGACGGCGATGATAACCTTAACGGTTTTTCGCCTAAAAAAAAAAAAACTGATTCTGTCTTATCTCCATTCTGTGTATTTTTTGAAAAAATAAAATGTAACTGTACTGTGTCGAATTGCATTCGAATTTCTAGTGTCAATCAAGTCAGGTGTAGTGTTTTCTAAATACAATGGTACCTCCATTAACCGTATTAATTCATTCCAGAACTAAGACTGTTATCTGAGCAGACTGCTGTGTGAGTCAACATTTACAACAGAGACTTATGGTAAACATTTTAATTTGTTCAACAATTTAAAACAGGATCTAAACTGCAATTTGAAACTCGCACTTAACGTTTTGTTAAATTTAAAAATCAAAAGTATGTAACACAATAATATTATGACTGTTTAAATTTTTTCATAGGCTAACAAATTAAACACAAGTTGAAATACTAAATAACTTAGGTAATATAACACAAAAGGGGATAGGAGGGAATAGTCACTCTAAGAACAGATAACTAAGAAATAAATAAACAAAATAGGGAAGTTATTGCCCTACAAAAACCAAACACCCATCAATAAAAGGCTTGTTTGTATTAATTCAGCAGCTTGTACTATCTGTAGCACAGTACAACATTGCCTCTATATTTACACAACTGTTTAGAAATAATTTAAGCAAAATGAAAACACTTATAATATATTCAGTCCTTTATGGGAAACCTAAACTGTTATGCAGGTCATTTTTCAGACCATTGTCTCATATGACCTTTGTTCAGATTGAATTTTAGCCGGAGTATCACTGTATTCAATATTAATTTTTTTTTTTTTTTTTTTTTTTTTTTTTTTAAACGTCAGACTATTGTGCACACTTGGGCTAATGCAGACGATGGGATGATTTATAGCGTATGAAAATGCCAAGCCCTGGCCAGAAATCGAACCCAGGTCCTCAGGGTGAAAGCCCAGTACGCTATCAATGCGTACTAAATTGCGCTATTAATGCCCAAGGCGGCATTAAAATTAAAACAGTATTCAGTATAAAATATTCAAGTAAAAAATATTTGTGCTTTTTAAACTGTATTATAATTTTACATTTTTTTGTTAAAAATTTATTAATGTTTTAGGTAAATAGAAAATTGCTGTATTAATATTATAACTCCACATCAGTAATGAAACTCTTTACCAAAAAACTGAAACACTATCAGACACAATAAGAAAAAGGAGAATTGATTTTTATGGGGACATCCTCCGAATGGACAAAAATAGACTAACCAAAAAAATATTTGACTACTTTCGCAGTAGAAGAGCCAAACCACTTTGGTTTAGAGAAACGGAGAAAGACATAACAGAACTGCAGATCACTGACACTATGCTCATGGACAGAACAGCCAAAACAGTAACCAAGAACAAGAAGCAACGGTTGCAAGGCAAAGTCAAATCCAAGCGAACGATCCAAATCTCTGATGAAGAAAGAAAAGCAAGATCACAACGTATGAAGCAATACTGGGCTATGAGGAAGGCACAGAGCACTGAGAAGTGATTGATTTGGTGTACCCCAAAGTTGGGTGATTAAAAAAAAAAAAATATAAACAATATCTTTACAGTTAAACCAAATCATTTACAAATAAAAATATATACTGTCTCTTTTATATCAATGCAAAAGGTTTCATAAAAGCTTTTAGTTTTGTTTTTAAAAATTAATACCCTACGCCAACATTTCAGATTGTGGTGAAAAACAATTCACAAGCTATTGTCGCAACACCCAAGCTTACAGAAAAACAGAGCAACCAGTCAGGCTGGCCACCCGACCTTTAAGGACTGCGATCCCTTTAAATATTCCTACCTGTCTGAGAGTTAGGCCGTGGCCAACACTACTAGTCACCCGAGTGTTAGTAGTTGTTGCTGTCCACTGTGTACATAGTAAATAAAAGATAAATCGTAAACATAAAACAGAAACATCAAAAATGTCTACCTCATTTTGTGCATCTTTCAGCTGTCCCAATAGATATTCTGTAATGACAGCTCCGTGATTGGCATGGATTAATCCCAAAGCGTACAGTCCTCCACCTTCAGAAAATCCAGAACTAGGTCCTGCTTCTTTGGGCAAGTAACTCTGCATCAATGCTAACGCTTCCTGCTCATGGCCTCTGTGGATGACACCCAGGGAAGCAGTGGCTGTCAATTTAGCCCAGTTTGTAGCTCGAGCGAGCCATTCCAGGTTATCTCTGAAATGCGTAACATCGAAATTATAAAAATAAACAGCAAAAATAACAAATAACTAACAGCACATTACACTGGAGGATGTTTGCTCAGCATTTCAAAAGAGAGTAACGGGGAAGAATTCATCTGTTCTTTTCTTATTAACATTTCTAATGTAAAATGAGCTATTGAAATGATATGATAAGACCCAAACCATGATATTATGAGTGCTAATCCAGACCTGTGGTATACCTTTTTGAGGGGATATTACAAATTTTATATAGTCGACATTCCAAATAACAAATTCTCACGGGGTACAGCATAAAATTCTTTAAGTAGATATTGAGACAACGGTTCACTTTGTAATAAAAATACATACAGTAATTAGTACAATGAATAAGCTAAGAGTTTTAATATTTTTTTTTTTAAAATGACAAACTAAAGTTGATTACAAGCATTTAACTGTACAGTACAAGTACAAAAATACTGTATTTAAAAATTATGAAAAGCTGTAATTAAGGAAATTGTTACTGTACACAATTATAATCACTATACAGTTCTGAGAAAACATTTTTTTTTTTTGTTTAACATCCGACTATTGTGCACACTTGGGCTAATGCAGACGATGGGATGATTTATAGCGTATGAAAATGCCAAGCCCTGGCCAGGAATCAAACCCGGGTCCTCGGGGTGAAAGCCTAGTACGCTATCCACTAGACCACCGAGGCAGCTTCTGAGAAAACATTACTATATTTTACAGATATAAGACACACCTTAATTTTAAGCATTTTTTTTTAAATAACTTTTTTACCATTTTTATTATTAGATTGCAAAGCCAAACTAAAAAAAATCTAAGTTTATTTTTGTTTTTTTTCATTATGAAACTAGCTACTAACAACCAATAACACAAATCACTTTCAATTCAAGTTCACTGGCACCGCAGACTGCACCGACACATCGTAGGCTAGACAGTGTTCTGGGTTTGTCATGGCAGGGACGGAGGGAGACAGTGTTACCAAGCTTGTTAATCCCCGCAACTTATGTTCAACGAATCGGTGCACTGCTGCTGCCAGTTGAATCCAATGTTGCCAGACAGAGGTAGGTTTCCCGCGGCATCAAATAAATGGCCATTTTTAAGACCGGCGGGAATTTTAAATCAAACGCTGAATATTTTTATATTCATTTCGAGTTTAATACGCACCTGAATTTTGGAGGCAATTTCTCCAAGAAAAAAGTTTGTCCTAAAGTCCGTAAAATACAGTAAGTACGAACATGGAAGTAAAAAAAGATAAAACTATCTCTTGCACTGAAAAAAACCTGTAATCTCAGTTTGCATTTCTGTCACAAATACTTTTTCAACGAGTGATTCAAATTTATTTTAAGATAAAAACACGTCATCTAGTATGTTTATGCCACTGTTCATAACCTTGGAAACAGCTCGACACTCAGAGTATCTACCAGCTCCCTTAAGCAAAAATCAGGGACTATTTGGGGACATGTAATTACAAAAACATGGGACTTTGAATTTCTTCGACATTAGCGGCACCGTATATATTAGTTCCACGATTAAATACACTAAACGGTATACTATTTTTTCTGTATCAAGGTTTATTTATCGGCATTCCGTATCACAATTTACAAAATCACTGAGAAGGGAAGAAAACTATTATTTTCTAGGAAAAAAGGGGATTTTAATTCTAAATTCCGGTATTACCTGCGACATCTGGGACCACTTGATAAAATCCGTGTCTTTTACAGGACATCGGGGATATCAGGAACTAATAAACACCCTGGACAGGGAAATCAACACAGAACACATCACGTTTACATGTTAAAGCTCTTAGTAAATATTTTTATAATGATTGTACAATATTTTTGTGTTTTAAAGTAAAAATTTTAAACTCTAAAATAGTCACAGAACACAGGCATAAACAAGGAATCGCACAACTGACTGACAACTATAAACTTGCTGTCTTGAACCCACTGGCATTCACAGAACACGAGAACAACATCTGTGTCATTGATTCTTACCCTTCGAAAACGTGAAACTTTCAAATCTATTAAGTGAGGCGACACTTTTGTGCCTTTGTTATTGTTTTTACAAAATGTTATTTCACAAATGTTATTATTTTACAAAATGTTATTTACAACATCATAAAAGCTCCTACGCACCAACAGACTGCGATGGTGACGACCGCTTTAACTACAGCTTTGGCATTAGGTTTTTTACGCACCGAGACGGTCACGATCGCGGTGGCGGTAAAACAGTTTGAATACAAATATAATAAACCTTCTATAAAGGTTATAAGGCTTAAATAAATAAAATAAATGGCTTATTGTGAACAAGAAGAATTCTGTCAAACAATGCCTGATTACTACTTATCATAAACAGCTAAATCAGTAATCACAAATTCAACAATAAAAACTGAAAACCAACATTTTATCATAATCTCAAAACACATCAATAACAAAGAAAATTAATTAAAGAGCGATACATTATGATATATATATATATATATATATATATATATATATATATTATTATTATTATTATTATTATTTGCGTATAGACCCTGTTGGATCACGCAAAGCACTCCGACTCATGTCTTGTTCCTTCTAATCCTCCACACCTCCCTCATCCTGTCCCCATGGATCCTCCTCCACTCCTCTGTCCATTTTACTCCCACTCTCTTTGGGATTTCACTCTCTGGGATTTTCCACCCGAGCATCTTTCTCCTGTATGCGTTCCTGTCTTCAATGTCTGTTGAGTCTATTTCTGCGTCATATAGGTCAATTTTGACTTGTGTGATCCAAGACGTTGTTGACTCTTTGTATATACTTAAGGATTCTGTTGGCAAGTCTCGTTGTTGGGAATCTCCTGATGTGTCTATAGAATTGAAGTCTCCTTCTTCTGGTATCTGCTGCCAGGTTCGTTATCTTCTCTGTGGTCTTCCGGGAGTGCAACCTGTATCCGTCTTCTGTTAATCTTGGGCTAAGGATCTTCCTCAAGATTTTGCGTTCTTCCTTCAAAATGTCTTCCATGGTACCTTTTGTGTGGAGTGCTAGCGTCTCGCTTGCGTATAATGCCTCCGGTTTTATGACTGTGTTGTAGTGCCTCATTTTTGATGTATAACAAACATTATACACACATATATATATATATATATATATATATATAATGTAGTTTAACATATAATACAAAACCTATAACTTAAGAATCTTCTAAAAAAAATTATGATCCATAAAAAAGGATTAGGTTTTTTACAGTGCTTGTGAAATTGCACCTGTAGGTTATTACAATACAATTTTAGAAATTATTTTACTTGGGATCCTAAGTTTTTTTTCAGGTTAATTAAGTGTTATTTTCCTCTGTACACTTACTAATCCTAAAATATTACCTGAGAAACTGATCACTTGTAGTTCCGCTATGCATAAACGCGTTAGCAATGACAGTTGCCGTATGACATATGGACACTCTGATGGCATCTTTGGTGTTCTTCAGTATCAGCATATCTGTGTGGTTACTTCGAATTAAAAACTGGAGATGTAGATCAATAGTCACTTCACCGCTCAAAATCTTACTTAAATTTTGAATACGCGATTGTTGTACTTTTTCATCTTCGGTCTGAAAATCAAAAGTAATATTAAACTAAGTTTCATTCACTTCTGCTAACCCACTTCATGGGCCCTTTTCTACACTTACAACTACAAATATATGCAATATAGTAAACATAATCTTGCTAACATTTCAAAACAGCTGTTTAAAAATCAGGTGTTTGATAATCAGCTGACAGAGAAGTCAAAACAGTGTTTGTACAGCACATAATGCATTGACTTTTTAGCTCTGTAAATTGAAATTTTAGCAGTAATAAAAAATATTTGTCCAAAACTGATCGTTCTCCCATTTCAATTTACATGTGAGTGTAAAATTGTTGACAATTTATTTTAGAATTTTCTATTTAATGTTTTATTGGATATTAAAAATTCAAATGTTTCGTAGTATTATGGAAGATTATATGTGTAGATACCAAAGAATATTTTGTTTACATTTTGGCTTTGAATGTAAGATCTGCAAGCACTGTTATTAATCAAGCTACAACTGCTTAAGCTTTTTGGGAACTAATGTCATGTTTATGCGACAACAGTAAAATGCTGCACAGATTACACTCATGTAAACACATTTTCAAATTTTAACGTTTAGTATTTCATCACTTCAACTCAACCCATTCTTTCAATGACAAGTGCTGCACTCGATTGGCTTTGGATTGAACTATTTACACTGTCAACAGATTGCATCTAACACCTGGAAATTCAATGAATAGATTCGTGAAACTAAGTTGTGTTAAACTGTGTGTATATTGTAAGTAAATATAGCCCATTAGTCATAGTTTCTTCTTCAAGAAGAAAGCCAGGATACATTTCTTCTCGATATGTGGACAAATCGTGCAATTTACTTAAATCAAGTGAAATATTATTACATGAAATATTGTTAAACTGATGATAATATTGTTAAAACCAAATGATTTTTTTTGCGGCGAAAAACCATTAAGGTTATCATCACTGAAAACCAAATGAAATATTAAACCAAAGACAATATTGTTAAAACCAACGGAAATATTATTAAACGAAGAGTCGCTTAATATATAATATTATATTATCATTGGCTTGATGATGTGAAATCGAATGTTCCAGTGACATGTTCTATCATCATACTGATATGTTTATAAACCTAACCTGAGCACGACTTTGAATTCACAATAAGTTAGCCTTGAAAAGATTAAGGAATCAGTAATTTTGTAAATTCTTCAATTTTGAAAAAATGTTAAGGAAAATAACCCAATTTTCGTAAATGCACTACAACTCTGAATATCAACAGTCTGAACGTCCCCAAAAGTGAGTGTAATCAAATATTTATCCATACATTAAGATAATAGACAAATCTCGGAAGAGCCACGCAAAGACTAAAGTTATAAAACTTGTTGGAGCTACCTGGGGATGTACACGATAATACAGAACTGGTCAGAACATACGGAAGCTGTATGTTCCACTTTATACGAGTCATTCTAAAAATAAAGAATGTTTTGATCTGATAAGCCACACTGTTCCATTACTGCCATTATCAAATCATTTTCTTCCCATTTCTACAGTCATTTACTGATTATTTGTGACGTTAAAATGTGTGAAATGTTAACGATTCCACCAAGTGTGTCGTTAATAGTGTAATACGCTTTTTGAACATGAAAAAAGCCTATTTTATCGATATTTACAGATAACAAAGGTTTACAGTAATGTGATGAATGAAGCACCAGTTCTAAAATTGCGCTGTTTAATGGCGGACATCATGATGACTGTTCGGGCCCACTTTCAATTATGACTGACAAAATCAAAACCAAGGGTTAAGGAAAAAATCAATTGATTGAGTAGTATATCAATGGTATACTTTGTTATATCGATTCTTTTTTTTTATCTCTCATTTAAGGTAATTACTTAGCACCTACTTATTTATTTATTTACGGAACCAATATTTTTACAACGACTGACATGTAACCGCAGAGGGAAACAAATCCCTGTACACGGAGTGGTAAAGTAAAACCACTTACAAAACTAAAACAGTATTCAAATAAAGTTATCCTACAATATGTTTTTATATATTTTATATTCAAGAACCACAACCATCAGCCCATATTCAATAACCACAATTATCACTTCTATTATCCATTTTTCACCTGTATTTTTGATGTTTTCTTATTGAGTGACAATGCTTTCAAATCACAAGGTAGTAAATTGATCTTATATAACTGTTCTTCTCACTTACTTTTTTGCTATTTTTGGGTAATATTACACTATTATTCCTTGTCACACTATTTGAATTCATATATAATTTTGTAAGTTTCATATATAAACTTTTAAATTTTCATAATGAAAAAATAACGATTCTAAATGGAAAAGTTGCTTTGGTGTTAAAGGTTTCTTATCTGTTAAAAATTCATTTTTATTTATAATTTTTAAAATTCCGTTTTGCAATATTTGGAGGAGAGACATACACTTATTGTATGCCCCAACCCAACATAGAATACCATAACTCGCAATACTTTGGAAAAAAGCATAATGTATAAGCATTAACATATCATCATTCATTACTTTTCACAACTTATAAAATACAAAAATCAAATATTTTATTTTTGGATTACATATTCAATATGTTTATCCCACTTGACATTAAAATCGAAAACAACATTTAACCATTTATAATATTCAACTAATATTTATAATATTCAACAAATATTTATAATATTCAACTAATATTTATAATATTCAACTAATATTTATAATATTCAACTAATATTTATAATATTCAACTAATATTTATAATATTCAACAAATATTTATAATATTCAACTAATATTTATAAAATTGTCTTTAATTTTGATCTCAATTTTTTCAGGAACACTATATATATATATATATATATATATATATATATATATATATATATAATTGCCAAGATATACTTAAAAGTTTATATTTAAATTCATGTTTACTCTCGTTCCCACACTGCTCAAGTTATATCTTCGGAAACTTACCAAACTATCCATATCTCTGACAGGTTCAACAACTGCGCCACTCTCGTCCACTGCAGCAGCAGCTGTCACTGGTACTGGAGGTGCGCCCTCTACTGGTACCTTCACAACAACATGTGCAGCCGACGGAATCGGAGCTGATATACGCAGAGCTTGCAATACTCGGCCAAGAAACTGTTGCGTTGCTGACTCGTACATGTCGAATGCTATTTGGTACGCCATCAAAGTTCCATCCTGCAATATTATGAAAAGAGTTAATAATTTATAAAGATATTTTTACCGATAATGTTGCTCATTAGTTATTTATTAGTTTAAATTTTCACTGAGCAGTTTTATTCAAAGGAAGCTCAAAATTTACCTCAGACTCTTTGCTAAGTTTCTCCAGCACTTGTGCGACCGCCAATGGATCGTCAAGGAAGATGAGACACTGACACATGTTGACATAATCAGGTGTAGCCAAATCCCTGTAGAGATTAACTAAACAACGTAGGACGATGTTGCGGAACCCTCGACTCTCGAGCGAAGCCATTGCCACTTGGAAAGCATAAGACAGCATGCCTCCGACATCATCCTGTAAACAAAGAGAATTATTACAATGTAATAAATAAACTGAAGTATGCTGTATATGCATAAACTATATTGGGTGATCTTTGAACTTTATAATAATAATAACAACAATAACATTTATTACAAACATCAAAAACGCTCCAAATTTTTTGGTTACAGATATTGGTGCAGGGAAAAGTAAAGAAATTCAAATATTTGGGAGAAATGATCCAAGACAATGGCTTGAAGAAATCTGCTGTTGAAGAAAGGGTACGCAAAATGGAAATAGCATATGGTATCACTAAAAATTATTATAACAAAAAGTGCTTATCTAAAAATCTTAAATTAAGGCACTACACTACAGTAGTGAAACCAGAATGCCTGTACGCAAGTGAATGCTTGGTACTAAATTATAGTTTAGATAAACCGAAAATACTAGAAAGGAGAATCATGAGAAAAATTTTAGGCCCAGTGAAAACTGAAGAAACATGGAAACTAAGATCTAATGATGAAATATACAGGAACATTGAGGACATGACAGAGACGATAAGGAAGAGAAGACTGCAATTTTATGGACATATGTACAGGATGAATGATTCAAGACTAGCGAAAAGGATACTCAAGTACTTATGGGATAAAAAGTCAACAACTAGTTGGATTCAAGAGGTAAGGAAAGATTTAGAAAGAAATAATATTAAAGAAGAAGAAACGCTGAACAGAGAGATTTTTAGAAAGAGGATATTGAGTATGGAGGGATTCTGAGGAAGATTGCAGAAGAAACCTGGTGCGAAGTGATCCGAGGACAGAAAGAAGCTGCATAGTGAAAGGATGAGGGAATATTGGAGGGAACGGAAGAGAAAACGGCTAAGTGAGAAGAACTTAAATTGTCACATGGTCCCTAGCAGGCCTCATCGAAAGAAGAAGAACATTTATTACGAAAATTCCTTTGAAGTATACATAAAGGACGTACATGGGACAAAAAATACCTGTACCCAGGTTGTTCCTAATCTATGATTTTTCCTCAAAACTAAAGATACATTATAAATAATTGTGAGGAATACCTTACCCGATTATTTTAAAGTGTAAATAAACAATATTTTTTAATGCAGCAAGATTCCAAAGTTGCCAAATTGTAAAATCCATGAAACGTGACAAAAATTAAAGAAAGATTAATTCATCTTATTAGTTTATCCCGGGTTCGATTCCCGGCTAGGGCTTGGCATTTTCATACGCTATAAATCATCCCATCGTCTGCATTAGCAAAAAGTGTGCACAATAGTTGGACGTTAAACACCAAAAAAAACAAAAAAACTTATTATTTTATATTAATATATCTAATTTGTTCTTTCACTTTTTGTTTTATCACTTTTTTACTGAATTCTAAGTCTTTAAATTTATTATTTTAGTTTATAAAAATATTTTTTGGGATGACTTCTTCGACCTGTCTTCAACAAATGCCTTGGAAGCTCAATACTTTTAAAATGAATATTATTTGAATTCCGCAAAAATTAATTTTTTAGTTCACTGTATTCGTGCACAATAGATTTCATTATGAAAACTTGTCTGATATTTAACAGTTTGTCTGGATCTTAATAATTTATTTAAATACCCTGAATAAAGCATAAAGTTCATAAAACATTAATAAGACATCATGTATGACTCAATGTATGTATGACTCATCAAGCAAATAGCCAATGTTTACACTCATGAAGTTTTCGAACTGTTATTTAATCGGCAGTGCGCTTACGGTGATTACAAACCCTATTTTTCAATCACACACTCGCGATGACTAGGCTGTAAACACCGTCAGAAGTGATGATATTGCTTTTCCATAACAATGATAATCTTAGCGATTATCGTAAAAAGTTACAGTAGTGTTCAGATAATCAACCTGTTGTTTTTATTAATCACACACTTATCATGCTGTATTTTCTTTACATTGGACTAGGTTATGTGTTTTTTAACCTTTTTTTAAGATCAGCAAATACTGAATTGTCAAATACTGAATTGCAATAGGTCAAGGTACAAAACATTTATTATTGCTTGACAAATGTTTTTAATAACTGTAGTAGCACATTATTCCTAGAAATCTGATGTCCTGATTTTCTGTCTTAAACTTTATAACAAATGCACAGTTACAAGCAGTTGACAGATTGTGCTGACAAAGCTGACTGGGTGTTTATCAACAGACGTACATTATGTCATAAATAACTTCATTATTATAAACAACAAACATCAACTTTGATAAATAAGTTAGACAAAACAAGTACTGTACCTTACATAAGCCAATTTGTTATTTGTAATACAACAGTTTATTAAAAAGTTACTTTCCCTTTTGAAATATTTTCTGTATTAAAAAAATCTAGTTTTTTTAGCGAATTAGATCGCGCTTTGATGGTATTCAGATAACCCAGGGTTCAGTTATTCGAAGTTTGGATAGCCGAGGGTTTATTGTATTTTGTTTTTTTCACTAAACTGTCTACATGACATTTCACATTGTCATCGTAAGTTACTCGGAGGTATTGACAGCTTTGAACATTTTTTAGATGCTTACCATTAATCCCGATTTTAGTGATACCCAGTACAGAATCTCTGTAATTATTATTATTATATGAGATAACCTATGACAAATATTACTTAAATAAGCTTTTGTAGGAATCCCAATTTATATTGTTTGAAGCAATAAACTCACGCAAACAGAATGACAAAGAGTTAAGTTCTCTATTAAACGATAAACAAAACTTTTGTTGTGCAAATTAACTATTTTTCACTCATTTAAAAACAAAACTTAATTTATTTTTTTCTGATTTGGGTTTGAACAATAACTACCCAACAAGTTATTTTGAAATGCAAGAAATGTTCTATGAATCACTGCGATTCTTATGAAAACCTAAAAGTGTTTTAGCCATACACTTTTAACACTTATCGCGTAAATAACAGATGTAATTTACTCAAAAACACAAACTCATGCTTAAATAATTCAATAGTTCGCAATTAGGTGAATAGCACAATGTACAAAAAAAATACATGTAGAAAGTAAACTTTAACCTACTTTAATTTTTTATCATAAAAAAGTTGTTAAGAATGGCTGGGACTCGCAGGCTGACGACAGAGTTGTACACCTTTTAACAGAAACTCACTAAGCTGAGGACAAATTTTTCATGTTTTCTAAATCGATACTTTCAACATCACTAATACTAATTTTCTGTCCCTTCATTAACGTTATCCTAATCAACGGTATTTGAAAACTGTTTAACATTCTTAAAAGCGGATAAAAAGATCGAATATTTTTTTATACCTTTTTACTGAATTGAACTAATACAGAATAAACATTTTGTATAGTAAATTATTATACAATTTAGGTACATTAAAATGATACCGTTGAGTGAAAAATTGACTTTTTTATATGTCCATAACCATCTTCTGCATCATTTTAAATGGTAGCTATACTAGTAACTCATAATGTTTCATACAGTAGACTTTGAATAGCCCAAAACGTCTGATAATCCGGCTTCAGCAAGTTACACAAATGGGAACGTTTACATTGTCCACGAATCAAAATAGTACATGTATGATTGGCCCAATGTAGGGATGCACAGACCGCGGCCCGCGGGCCGCATGCGGCCCGCCGGTGAAATTCTGGTGGCCCGCCGTCACCAAAATAATACTCGTACATTCGAAAAATATTGAATTCTGTATCAGAATAAAACCAAAAAAATTTGTTCAAAAGTAAAGACGTCCATAAAACTTATGAAAATTATTCAAATACCGCGCCAGTTCATGAATGAAACGACGCCGTCGAATTAGTCCGAATAGTCCCGAATAGTGTCAACAGAAAGAAGCAGTTTAATAGTGTAGGAGAGGACCTAGGAGCTGTGCCTAGCCCAGAGGAGTGGGAGGTGCAAGGTGGAGGGGCAAAGGGCAGCCCTTCAGTCCTGCAGTCCTGACCGAGACGTGGCAGACTTCTCGAAGTAGTGTTCTGTGTTTTGTCTGATCTTCTGTACCGCCGTAACTGTTTGTTTCTGTGTTGTTGTTTGTTAACCCTTTTTTTATTTTGAAGTCTTATTAAAGTTTTTTTTTATCATTCTTGCATATAGTTTAATCCAAATTCAACGTAGATCTACTGTTGCAGTGTTAACCCGTCAAGTGTATAATTGTGTTGTGAAATCGTAAGTAAAACTCTGTTATCAATAAATGTTTCCCTACCTATTTATTCAATTATTCTTGGTAATTTAAAAAAGGATGGGTAATTTAAGTAGGTACTGTAATTGTTTTTAGGTGCAGTGTTAACCCTAGACAGGATTATAACGCAACATGGACAAGCCAGGACCTAGTAAAAAACGTAAGGCTAAAGATGAAAATCGGCAGTTTCAAGAAATATGGACTGAGAAATATTTTTTTGTATGGTTGCATAACAAAGTCGTTTGTTTAATTTGTAAGAATTCTGTTGCGATTGCAAAGGAATATAATGTAAAAAGGCACTATGAAACGCAGCATTCTTCTTTTACCAAATTTACAGGCGAATTAAGAAAGCAAAAAGTGTTGTCTTTGAAACAGAAGTTAGTTTTGAAATTTCTCGAATGATAGCAAAGCGAAGTCGCCCCTTCAATGATGGAGATTTTGTAAAAGAATGCATTGAAATCGCCGCTAAGAAAATGTGTCCAGAAGCAGCAAAAAGTTTGAGAAAATTCAACTGAATCGTATGACAATCCAAAGATTTAATTATGTCTTTGTCAGCTAATATTATGGAACAATTAACTGAAAAGACTAAGATAATTGAATTTTTTTCATTGGCACTCGACGAATCAACTGATATTAGTTCCACAGCTCAACTACTCATATTCATACGAGGTGTTACTCAAGATTTTGAAGTCGTAGAAGAGTTATTAGGAATGTGTTCATTGAAAGGTCAAACTAAAGGAGTTGATATACTCAATGTACTTTTGGATGAGTGTTCAAAAACTGGTTTTGACTTATCAAAATTATCGGGAATTGTGACTGACGGTGCTCCTTCTATGATTGGTGTCAATTCCGGGCTAGTTACTTTGCTAAAAAGTATCTGCAAGAAAAACAAACGCTGAAGATCTCATGCAGTTTCATTGCATCATACACCAAGAAGCCCTTTGTTCTAAAAAAATTGAATTTCAAAATGTCATGAAGGTGGTAGTTTCGACTGTAAATTTCATCAAATCACGAGGACTCAATCACAGGCAATTCAAACAATTCCTTGATGACATCGAAAGCGAATATGGAGATTTGCTGTTTTATACAGAAGTAAGGTGGCTAAGTCGTGGATTGACACTTGAACGATTTCTAAATTTAATAGAAGAAATTGGAATATTTCTGGTGGAGAAGCAAAGGGATGTCCCGGAACTTAAAAATCCTGATTGGTTGTGTGATTTGGCTTTTTTAGTTGACATTACAAATCATTTGAATGTCTTGAACACACGGATTCAAGGCAAAAATCAACTGATATCCCAGCTCTACGCTCATGTATCATCCTTTCAATGCAAGCTGACTCTTTTCAGATCGCAACTGACTTCTGGAAATTACAATCATTTTCCGAATTATAAGAAAATGGCCGAAAAATTCAACAAAACTGCGATTAATTTCAGTTATGTAGAAAAGCTGGATATTCTGATTCACTCTTTTCAAGACAGATTTTCGGACTTCAAAAAGTGAAACCTCTGTTGGACATATTCAGCAATCCTTTCTCGATTTCAGTTGAAAATGCGCCAGAGTCAATGCAGTTAGAAATTATCGATTTGCAAAACGACCAAGATTTGCGCAACAAATTCAACGAGGAGACTTGTTGAACTTTTACCACTGCATTGACAAAAATATGTACAAAGAGTTGCGCATAAACGCTCTGAAATGTGCCAGCTTATTTGGTTCTACCTATATATGTGAACAAACTTTTTCAATACTGAATAATAATAAAACAAAAAATCGAAACCGCCTTGCAAATGAAAGTTTGGAAGCAGTTTTACGTGTTGCTACAAGTAAATTTGACCCAAATATAAAAAAGATTGTAAGCACTATGCAGTGCCACGCTTCAAATTAATAAATTATTTTTCAATTTTAATACATTATATGCATTTTTTATTGTCTTTAATTACCTATACTTCTGGCGGCCCGCCATCAGTTCATGATTTGCCCGAGTGGCCCCTAGTTTTAATAAGTCTGTGCATCCCTGGCCTAATGTAATTATGCAACGTGACAATACTTGTGCTATTACAGGACCTGTACGAATGCAAGAATACATTCATCACACAGGGCCATATCTGCCCTCGTTGGTCATTACAGTACAGTTCTGTTGGATATGCTTGGCATGGATCAAGAATAGTTGGAAGTGTTCATCGCACGAGTGTGCAGATTGCATTATTTAAAATGTAATAAAAATTAAGTTTCAACCTGTGTTTGAGTTGAAATATTTTCTTTATTTTCCTGATAAACAATATTTGTTGAAAAAACATCGTTTTTGGAACTGTTTTTGCTTTACGACAGTGTTTAACAATTGCGGTAGACATCGCCCGATAATCCAGCATCGGAGACGTCCCAAACATGCCGGATTACCAGGAGACTACTGTAATCCGATACCTATCTGCTCCCATATTTGTTGGACTATCAAAATTTTACTGTATTACAGTTTTATAAAACATGCATGAAGAGACCAACTCTCCACAATGTTAAATAGGCTTAAGTTAAAATAAAATACAAACTTACAGCCTGCAGAATTGATTTCTCAAAAATGTCCATACGCCTGGTCTCAAGAGCAAGACCCAACGCCTGACGATACTGTCCATCATCGAGACATCGCTGGAACATACGATCGACAATTGATTCCAACCTTGGGTCAATGTCTAGGGCTTCTTTCGGATTGTCCATGTTTTTAATTCGAAGCTCAGTGTAGTGATCAATACATTTGGCTACAAAAAAAGTAAAATAAGGAAACATGTTAAAAGCTTAGGAAACAATTTAAGTGGACTGAATATTAGGAAAATAAAGAAAGACCAGTAACACAAAGTATATACAACTGGAAAACATTCCAAGCAACAATAATGACAATACAAAACAATTAATTTTAAAAATGAAACATTTCAATCTAGATTTTAATTAATTAAGGGTGCGATTTATTTAAATGTGAAATTACAAAATGTATCGTTTTAGAATGATATTCATTTTAGTGTGTAAATATTTTTAGACTAGGTTTCAAATGTAAAGGAACACTAGTGGCCTTGAAATTTTCAGGTTAGTTTCTAAACACTGAAGTGGGTCTAATGTGTTGGTATATAATAGAATCGCCCGTCACAGGGGTGTTAGTATCAACTTTATTAGAACTCTTATTCTCGCTCTTATTAGTAGAACTCTATACTTCTTAAGGTCGAGTATATGCTTTGTGTTTGCGTGTGTATAGTATTAATTAACAGTGTGTATATTATAAAAGCTAGCGACTTGTGAAAAATGACAGATAAAAGTAAATTAGGCAAAAAATGTCATATATTGCGTAGTCAAGTAGGAAAATAATAAAAAATGTTATAAATTTTTAACAAGAAAAAATTTTTGTCTTTATAGTATTATTAATATTTAAGAAAAAGAAGAATTGATTTTTATGGGCACATCCTCCGAATGGACAAAAATAGACTAACAAAAAAAATATTTGACTACTTTCACAATAAAAGCGCCAAACCACTTTGGTTTAGAGAAACCGAGAAAGACATAACAGAACTACAAATCACTGACACTATGCTCATGGACAAAACAATAACCAAGAACAAGAAACAACGGTTCCAAGTCAAAGTCAAATCCAAGCGAACGATCCAAATCTCTGACGAAGAAAGAAAAGCAAGATCACAACGAATGAAGCAATACTGGCCTGCGAGGAAGGCACAGAATATTAAAAAGTGATTGATTTAGTGTACCCCAAAGTTGGGTGAAACAAATAAAGAATTATTAATATTTGAGTAAGAAAATGTTAAAAATGACCTTGCACAATGATGTTGATAATGTTTAACGGACTAGAGCAGCTAACACGATGTTTCCAGGCAGAGTAGTAATACCCTGCCAGCGAAGGCAAACCAAAACAGCTAATAGAAAAAGTTATAATCGTCAGTGGTTGATGACATCACTGTCCCTTTACATCTGAAACCTACTCTACATTATTCCTCTGTTCTCTGTTTTTTGTGATATCCTAAATTGAAAATTCATTAAAAACATTCTGTGACTATAACAGTTAAGTAGATGATATTCGGTACGCAGGTAGATCTACTTCATAAAGTTGTACAAATATTTTTTCGCTCCAAAATTTCGATTAAAAACCGCAAAATTAGCTCTAATTTTTCATTGCACTAGTGTTCGTTCCAGATTAGTTGACAGTGACTCGTAACAAATTGATGACTGTAGGGCAATTAAATTTAGCGTCACTCATACCCAATACTTTTTGAATCTGTATTCTAAGTATTTATGTAGTTGGGTTAAAAATAAGCTAGCTAGTTTGTTGTTTAATAAGGAAAATTTGGTATAACATCATGAACTCTGGCTTTCTTTCTCTTCATTAGAATATTGTTAAATAGAAAGAGATAAACATTAACAAAGAGATAGTTATTTTAAAAGTTTACTAATTTTCATAACATTGTCATGCCTTTTTACACATATTTTTTTCTTTTTACAGCCATCATTTACAATTATTATAAGTGAGAGCCTACAGCTAACTGTAAATATTTGTGCAAAGTGTTTACTCTCCCCCTCTCACTCCCTCTATTTGCAGTCTAGCACCACTACACTTGCTCACCGAGTGTCGTCAAAAACAGACTAGCTCGACCATGCTTAGTTTTTATTATTCTCTTATAACAGTCTCTAAATGTACTGTTTACAAGTTTTATTATTACGTTTGTTAAATCTTTTTCTCATACTCGCACCCACACCCAACTGATACTTCTATCATTACCTATGATTGTATCCACATATTCAGATCGAGCATTGACATCGAACAAGTGCCCTGCACCAAGAGCATACTGCAACGAGTCGCTGAATGAGCCGAGATGGTAGTAGACTTTACTTGCAACCAGTGCTGCCAACTCATGCATATTGAATCCTTTATCTTCATGGAGAATTTCACTAAAAATGCACAAAACAAAAATAAGAGCCTATTATTTTTTTTCAAAAAATTTTTCGCACAACAAACAATTTTGAAAAGTTTTAAATAAAGTATACTGTTAACTATAAAGACAGTTTTTGACTTACGACAATTTGATTTAAAAAATGGCCAAAACTAAAGTTTACTCTGAGTATTTTGTAAATGGAAATACAAACACTATGAAATGAGCTTTTCCCTCTGCCCATTTTCTAAAATGCAAACAAATTTCATTGGTCCAAAATTTTACGTTTTGACTTTCTGTGAAAACCAATTACTATATTACCAGCAATTTTTTACCTTTGCCCTGTGTACCTTACTTATCCTGTTTGTGTATGTTTTTCTGTCTATAAAAGCATTCCTTTGATAAGTCAACCAAGTTTTGGTACTATTGGTGACAGATTATTATAATTTACGCACTTTCCAGAGTGCGTATAATAACTGCACTTCCTTATACATATACAGACCACCCAAAAAATTATTTATGCGGCCACTCGTATTTGCAGAGCCAAAGTCACAGACTATACAGAATTTGATTTAGTAGGCCAACCTAAATGACCAACTGTTTTTTTTTTATTTTTTATTTTAGAAAAATACATTTTTTTGGCTGCAGAACGACTTTAAATATTTATACTAAATTAAAAAATGCATAATCTAAATGATCATGACATGAGTTAGTCAATTTACAACAACAACAAAAAATGTAACAGAATTATAACTTACATTTTTTGAATCGCTTCTGATATTTCCGGCCAGAATTCATCGACAATTAAATCAAGCTTCTTTAATGCAAAAACTTTTAATTCTGGCATTGGTTCTTCTAGAAGGGATATAATCCCAGCTGAAACAGGTACAGATAAAGTTATAATAATTGAAAATTGTGCAGCATAAAAGTATTAGCTCCGCAAAATTAGCCTATAGTCTATGAAAAGAATTAAGCAAAGTGTATACTGATTACAACATGCTAATACTATCATGTAGGCCTTAGGCATAATTTCATCATTTTATAAAAAGCACTAGTGTTAATATATTGTTTAAAATAACTTGATCATTTATATTAAAGTAAGTTAAATTATAGCCCAGTTGGAGGCCTAAAGTAGGTTTGTAAATTTGATTATTTTTTTCAACCAACTTGTAAATACTTGGTTTAGTTTAACTTAATATTGGTAACTATTTAAAATAGGCCACTATCTGGAGAAATTAAAAAAAAATACTTAACACTTTTTAATCTTTTGTGGAAGATTAATAATTGTAAAAACCTAAAATATATTTGAATGTACTTTAATACGTTCAATATTGAATATTCAAATATAGTTTACAATTATGTGATCAAACAGGCAGGTGCTAAATTAGGAAAGAAGCCTTACACACATAACAATCAGCAACAACAGGAAAGAACAGAATGACAACCAATACATAATAGCTTTTTTTAGTGAAATTACAGTAGTTTTCCTGAATAATTAATAGAATTTTTTTTTTAAATTATTAAAACAAAAATTAACACCATAGCGATTTTTTAAATCAATTTTTTAATACTGTATTATTAAACCGGCACATAGTAACAGTTCTATATGATAGTTAACGTAATCATTTTAGTTAACTAAAAAAAAATCGATTTTAGTAAACAAAATTTACTTCTTATTGTACACATTACACTTTTACTAATACACATATATAATTTTTTTTACCTCAATGTGTAATAGCTCTTCCCATTTCAAAGTGTGCTATAAATTCTCTAGCACACTAGTAATAATTCCTTTGTGATGTTTTACTTGTTCAGTGTGCAAACATTAATATCTATCTGACTTGAACTTAAACTACTAAATTTGAAAAAAAATAAGATTAAAATGTTCTCAGATTAAAAAAAAAAAAATAAATGCTAAATTTAGTGATAAAAATTGTGTTTTATCTAAAATATTTATTTCACTCTAACCAATTTTTGCAGTGCCAATCTTACACCATTCAATTGCCAATTTAGAAGAAAAATTATTTTGTTAGTTTTTAGTACAAACAAATGTTTTGTAGAAATAAACGTACACTCCGTTTAAACTTATACTTTTAGGATAAATTAACAAACACTCAATCGGCAGTTACATTCTGCCTCTTAAGTTAATTTTGACAAAATGCCCTTAGGAATTACTATTTTATTAGGATTAGGAATTACTATTTTATTTGTGTTAAGTATGGTACAGGTTAGGTTCAAAAATATTGGTAAATTGCAAATAATAGTAGGCTACAAACTACTATTAAGCTAATGAAATACATAAGATGACTATTCATTTGGTTTACTACGCTACACAATGTATTCCTATATCATAAGCTGATGTTTAAAATAATGTGTTTCCAATTTTCTAAATATTGCCACATCATCAGCTAGCCTAATTTTCAGTGTGTTTTATTCAAAAATACAATGTATTTTTTCATGCTTAAATAGATAAATAGTTACTTTGGTCAGAATATTATTATAAAATTATCACCTAATATAAGATACAAATACACAAACAGCCCTGTGGTGTGATTACATATAAGCTTTAAAAATGTATTTTAGGAAGAAAATTGGTATTTCTGAGTTTTTTAGGACTTATAATGATTTTAACAATTTGTTTTCCTTTTATTTACTGTATCACTGAATTAAGATATATTCATTATTTATTATAATATATTATGATTTTAAACCACTTTTTACATAATTAAATTATGATGTCACTGATGTTTACTTTTCATGGAGCATGCTAGATTTATTATATTCAATTACTACACCAACTTCACCACCGAGGTACTCCTCATGCGTGTTTATCACATAATAACCAAGTCAAATTGGGTTACATAAGTACCGAATAACCGAGTCAATTTAGTTCCTAATGGTTTTTTTTTAAATTTATATTACACCCAACAACCGAGCCAAGTTAGTACTTCAGTTTTTTTTAAACTGAAATGAAAAGTAATGTTTGTATTATTTTCATTACTAGTAACACACATTTAATTAATCGTTTTCACAATTTTTTACATGTTACCTACTTTTAGCGTACTAGTTATTTTAAGATTTTGTTTGTAACATTCATTTTTTCAAACTTTCCATTGTTACCGCACTTTTATATTTTGGATTATTAATATTGGGCACATAATAAAAGTATTTTGGCACAAAAATTACCACAACTGACATGAATCCCGAGAACTCAGTTTTATCAATTAATTATTTTTGCATCATTAATAATGTTAAGAAAAACATGTTTCTTACTTTTGCACACTAGTCATTTTGAGGTTATATTTGTTACTTTTTTCCTTAACTTCCTGTTGTATCTGGACTTTTATATTTTGTATTATTAATATTGAGCACATTTTGTATTATTAACATTGAGCACATAATAGTGTTTTGGCGCAAAAATTATCAAAACTGACACAAGTCCCTAAAACTCAGTTTTACGGAACAAAATTAGGTTTCCATTAATTACATGTTTAGTTTACTAGTATTAATTGTAGCCTAATAAATTTTCTACACATGACTAACTTTTATCTCCATAATGCAATGCAAGACGCTTTCAATCAAAATTATATATTCCTAAAATAGAATAAATTCATGTTCATGATAACATAATTCATTAGGTTTCTTCTTAAACCCTTCTTAAAAACGACGGTTTATAAATCCCTTTCTAAACAAAAACTCAATTTATAGGTTATGTTCACGTGCCAAAACTGTTGAATGCCTATCTTATTAGACTAACATTTTCTTAATAGATTAAATTGTACCGCAAACAAACTCGATTATATATTTTCAAAAGCAATCATTACTTCACTTTTATAATATTAATTCAATAATAAATTCCAAAGTCATGACTTGCGGTTTTAGCGAATCATTGTTACAATCATTGTCAAACTGGAAAACAGTCATAATATTAAAAATAATATTAATTTCAATTAATTTAAATAACTACAAACTAATTAAATATTCCTTATTCTTACCAGCAGATGTAATATTCATTTTGAAGTATTAAATCTCAAAATCAGTGTATGTAATCACAAAGATTTTACTCAACAATCAAAATTATCTAAACGCTTTAACGCTCCCCTTGGATGTGAAACTGAACTGGACTGAATTAAAATATTGGTATGGAATTGACTAGATTCGGAACTGGAATTGGACTGAACTGAATTTCATGATTTCATCTTCCATGCAGCATACCGTAAGCAACAAAAATAACTTCTTGATGGGCAAAAGCGCTATTTTTGTTTAGCAGCTAATTATGTTAATGCTAATTAGAATTAGCAGTTAAAAATAACAGGTACAACTGCTAACTGCTAATTTTCTAGACTGCCAACAATACCATTGTTAGCAGGCACTTAGCAGGAAAAGGCAGCTTCAATATTGCCACATTACGTTAGTCTTTATTCCTTATCTTGACAGCTGAGATAAGCAAATGCAGTGAGGGTGCAGAAAGAGGTCCTACCCTTCCTGCACTATTAATTTGTCTATAGGATTTGTGAATAAATTTCTGATGATAGTGAAAAATAAAATGAACACGCTAAAATTAAAGATGCAATTAATTGTGTTCGGTTTGTCTTTCACGCACTGTCAAGTAATATGAAACATATTTTGTAGCACCCTTTTCTAAACCTATGATACAATAATAATTTTAATTAAAAAAATTAAACTAAATTAATTTTAATTTGATTAGGGTTATGTTTGATGTTTGTAATTAATTCAAATGTTATTTAAAAAATATTATTGTATTTTAATACATGTAGGCTATCTATGTAGGCCTATCTTTTTTTAGATTTCTCTTATTTATTCGTGTTCCTGATAAATAAAAATGTTCTTGTTATTTCAAGTATTTTATCATAATGGTTCTGATAATGTTTATTTTTGTTATAATCACATTATTTAAAATAATATTGTCATTTATTATATACTATATTATTGTAATTATATTTGTGTGAAAAATCGAAAAATAAGTGTTTGAAGGACAAATAATTACTTGTTAATCTATAATTCTTATGTTTTAAAATATAATTTTAAGCTAAATATGTTTATAATGTTAAAAGTACAAGTTCGACTTGTGTTACATTTATTATTTATAAAAAACACCTTCATTTAAATTTACAGTTAACAAAAAAAATATGATACTGCTATGCAATGTGAATCTCAGGACAGTAGCCAACAACAATTAATGGAAAGAAACACTGACAATGTGTTTCCTGTTTAGCAGCTTCAACGTTAAACAAGTTCAGCTGTTAGCAGTAGGGGTTACTGGTTGGCAGGTCTGAAACAGTGTGCTATGACCCTGCTATTCAACAGTTATATTAGCAACTTCAACGTTTAACAGTTGGCAGTAGATGTTAGCAGCTGCAGTTACGTTAGCAGTTAGCACCATAGCAGGTCGGAAGCAGTGTGCTCTAACCCTGTTATTTAACTGTTTGTTTATTATCTGTTATTTTTAAGTGTGATTAGCAGTCTGCTAATGCTAAAACCATTTAGCAGCTAAAAAATAACAGATTGTTAAATAGCAACCCATCACTAGTAGGTAAGTGATAGAACACAATGTTTGAATTGCCAGGACCATTATATATTGCCCTAAGTACAGAAGTTCTTACTCAGATTGATTATGTTATGCCCTATATTGAAAATTAACTAAATTCTGTGTTATAATTTAAGAAGTAAGGAGAATAGATTCACTTTTGGTAAGGAGTAAATGAAAATTTTAAAACCTGGCCGGCATAAACAACAGAGAATAAAACAGTTATGTCCTCAAGTGAATTTAATGGACTCACTCTTAATGAATGAATTTTTAAGTAATAATTTAATGACGGGTCATTTACTTTCCGATTATCAATGTTTGCTTAGGGTATCAATTAATGCCAGCTTGTTAATGTTGCCTGTGCTTATAAATAAGTTGTGTTCAGTTAGTGTTTTGTTTTGTCTAGAAGGTTACTTTTATTATTTATTATAATTATTTACTATAAAATTGATGACTATTTAAAAATGTCAGATAATTAATTAACCTAACAATTAGTAGAAACTGACCATTAAAAGGGTGACAGTTAATCAAAACTTTACCTATTGTACTTTGACATTATCAAAAAAACAATTATGTATGAGTGTAAAACACTCAAGTTTATATTTTAAAGGTCAACAGTAATGTACAAGGACAAGAAACAAGGCACCTGAAGGACTCTCAGTTATACTTGACCATTTTATTTCTTAATATCTTTATAAAATATACAACAAATTTTAAGAGAATTGATTTGTATATTAGACTTCATCAAAATATAAAAACTAACAACAGACACACAAACATTACAAAGTTATTAACAATGACTTTTGATAAGCACATAGATTTTTATAACATTACATTAATTACTACAAATAAATATACGTTATAATAAACAATACACTGTACTTTTACATAATATAAAATAGCCTATGAAGAAATTAAAATAGTTTATGTAAACACAAAGGGAATGTAAAATTTTCAACAAATCAAACTTATATATTTGTATATATTAATGATTAATGATAGTAGTTTTCATATTAATGATTATTATTGTATTTTCTGTGCAAATAATATTTGTGTTTTGTAGAAACTGGTTATTTTATGAAGCAAATAAATCAAAATCATATGCTAGTTTATTTAAATTTAAAACAAGGTGTAATGACTACCTGCCTTCAAAGTGAATACTTATTAATGACCCTGTTTACACCAGTATCTGGAGTTGACTTTAAATAAAGTTGATGACTCATACTTAGCCTCTCTTTTGTCAATTTTTTGTTACAATACTCTCAATTCATTTTCACTGCACCACAAAATTTGCTGTACTGGGAGGAAAGAAGTATTCACTTCTGTCTACCAGATGGAAACCTCTCACAAATAATTACAATGATTATAATTAAATGTGTGAAAAATGTATTACTGAAGCCTATACACTAAAATTAATTAAATTTGCCTATTTTTAATACCAATTACCTACCTTAAATTTAACAAGGCCCTAGTACTTGTTGAATACATTTTGTTTTTCACCAGAAAAGAACTCAAATTATAGAAAAATCTTAAAATTCTGTAAGTTAACACCGCAAGGTACCCAGATAATAAGATTTTATCCATAATTTCAAAAGTACTTTAACCGGAATCACAAACTTTTTGAAAAAAGAAATTCAGCACACAGTAAGAACAGTATCTCAAGTCAATAATGAAAAATATAAACTAGGAGGTTTAGTTCTAACTAAAGGAAGAGCTCTCTAGATTTGTTTGAACTAGCC
Source organism: Callitettix versicolor (assembly GCA_022606455.1). Lineage (NCBI taxonomy): Eukaryota > Metazoa > Arthropoda > Insecta > Hemiptera > Cercopidae > Callitettix > Callitettix versicolor. Next base: position 16,104,184 of record CM040186.1, on the reverse strand, counting down.
ATGTACTTTGTATATATTATATACATACCTAAATATAAAAAGATTTTTTTCTTTTTATCTATGTAGTAGACAAATATGTCATAATTTGTTTTCCCAAAACGAAAATTAAAATATTGTCTACATTTTAACTATAATCCTTTTCATGTACTTTTGTTACACATTATATATGACTCAAACAAAGTTCAGAAAATAAGTTTTTTTGTTCTTATCAATAAAAAATTTTGACCTGTACAGTAAAAAAACATAAAATGCCCTTTATAGTATGAATTTATTGTATGTGATATTGCAACACTATTTACATTATTATAAAATTATAAACAAATAAAAGTCAAAAAGCCTTATATTTCTTTAAACACAGTACCAATGTTATTCCTGAATTCTGATTGGTCGATTCCTTGGCCTGTTTCCCCAGAGGGAAAGAGAAAATCGTTTAGGGAAACACTATAGTACAGTGTTAATATAAAAAAAAGTAAGATATTTTAAAACTGTTTTAAAAGTAATTAAATTATTTCTGGTACTTTTTATACTAATGGTATGGATGCAGTAATGTGATTAGGTTAACAAACAATGTTAAACAAAATATTTGTTAATTGACATGGTTTCCCAAGAACCTACATTGTGTAGACCTAACCTATATATATGCAGTATAAAATGTAATTTGGATTTTAGATATTATAGTTATTCCCTAATGGAAAATGATTATTTTAACATCAGTTTAACTAATTCCGTAATTTTTTTTATTGATTGAGTATAAATTAATATTTTATTTTTTTCATAAATATTTAAAACATTTATTGAATATATAATCATACTTTGTTTATCTGATGATTTAGTTTAACCTGTTGCTCATACACTTTGCTTGTTGTTTCAATACAGTACTACAGTCTGTTTACTTTTAAATAGCTTATATAACCTTCTATAAACAATATTTATTTAGAAACAAATAAAACATTTTCAATGTGTAGACAATTTTGTCACTTATTAAAAAAAATATATAGTTTGAAAAACATTTATTTCAGTGACTTTTTTGTGTTGATTAGGTTAAGTTAGTAGTTTTTTAAATTTAATTAGTATAATTTTATTTTGTTAGATCTTTGGTTAAATGGTATTTCATTAGGACATCTTGTCTTATTTTACTCACTCTCTATTGCTCCATATATGGAGGCCTATTCATTGTTAAACACTAACACTATATAACACTTCAACTTAGCACCTTTCACAAACTAAACCAAGAAAAAAGGGCAGTGAAACTTGAGGAGGGGTGCGGGCGATGGCTTCCTTCAATGCTATGTCAGTGCTTCCCTTACTTATTCCAACAAATTATGTAGACAGGGTCGATGTTATATTAGAATTCAGAATACACACTTCTAAACATTAATCTATTTAGTGTACTTGTATGATATCTTGACCAGTATTAAAGAATTTTGTAAATACTGTGATACAAAAATTTGCATTTCCATAAGAACGTTTCACTTATGACATTATTCGTTTTAGCGATTTTTTTTAAATACCCGATGCCAAAATGTCAGATTGTAGCGAAAACAAATTCAGAGTTACTGGCATAGCACCCAAGCTGACAAAAAACCGTGACCGTCAGTTATGCTGGCTCGTGATGCATTAAAGACTCGTGTTCAATGAGCCTAGTGTTTTAATTAAATTAATTTACAAAGCATAAATATTGAAATTTGTCAAATCATATATTTATAAATAAATTTGCCTATATTCATATGTATTTATAAAAGAACAAAAAAAATCTATAGAAGGATTTATTTATAATTATTTTCAAAACTAATCTTTGAATTTTACTGTTATTACTAAAAGACCTAAACGTCATTATTTTATAGAACTTATCCATTTGTACCAGATTGTACTAAAACTATGTTAATGTTTTTCCATCGGGTGTTAAAATTATTAAACTGCTAGGAGAACTTGTCCTAGAAAGACCTATGTTAAGTTGCCCATGAGAAAAACAATTATCTCTCAAATCAATTGCCAATTTTCAAGTCTGTCCTTGCGACCTGTTGATAGTCATAGGAAAACATACTTTAAGGTGAAATTGTAGTCTTTTGAACTCGAATGGATAATCTGATGGAATCAGAGATATTCTTTGAATCAAAACTGATTCATCTCGGGCACAACCAGTGATTATTGTGGCTATAACATAATTCTATAACATGTAATTTTAAAGCTGTTACCTGCAGTCTCGTTCCATTGTACAATTGTGGATTGAGATTTCTCATTGACATTACAGGCGTACGTACTTTGAGCCGAAGTTTATACACCAGAAGTCCTGAAAGTTTGAGAAATTCCACTGGATAACTGCTTCATGTCAGTAATACTTTATCAACTGATTTATACTCTATTAGTTCTCATTCAAAATAATCAAGTAATTTTTCATTTATCTGAAATGCTGTGTTATTTGTGGGAGTTAATATGGTGCGCTCACTGAACCACTCTACAGTTTTTTTGGTTTATTTTAACAATATCAGGATAAACTGCACTTATAAGTTGATCTAAATTCTTTACTACCAGCGTTTCTGGTATTAAAAATTTGCCATCTTGTTCTGCATATTACCCATTTCCTATTTTGAGCAAAAGCTCTGAGAAAGTCTAGTAGCAAAATAATTTTTTAAATAAACTCTCATATTAGTTTTAAGATATTTTTTTATTGTAGATATTTTTTTATAAATCACCATCACGATGATTTAATACATGCTTTTACCTCATCTGCTCTAGTACCTCTTGGCACCGCAGGCAGTTTGTCTGAAATCTCCAGCAAGCAAGACTAACTCATTAATAATTCAGAGTTTTTTAAATCTTGTAATGTACTATCCAAAGCCTCAATACATTCTTTATGCATCATTGTGATTTCATCCCAAGCTATGCAGAACCTTGTAAGACCTTAGTTTTATCACTCTGCTTAGAAATGTTGCACTTCGGATATTCAATATAATTAAAATTACGAGATAATTAGAAAGTACTACAAGCAGTTTTTCCTCCTTCTAAAAGTAGCAGCAATTCCAGAAGTTGCGGTCGCTAAAGCAATTTGTTTATTACTCCTCACTTTTGCTAATAATAAGTGAATTAAAAATGTCTTTCCAGTTTCACCTGGTGCGTCAAAGAAGTATGTACCATCAACCGATGATTCTATGCTATTTACAATTTGACGGTGCTCTTCTGATAATAACGCCGACTCACTATTTGTTTCAATTTTTCCGAGTCATATATTTCGTTCATAAATCTTCGAACATCATCCTGCACTGCTCTTTCTACTTTGTACCAAAAAAATCCTTATAACCTTTCCAAAGTCTCGAAGGTTTGGATACACGACAGAATACTAACATCGCTACAAATACTTGCCACATTTTGTATGGTGATTGACATAAAGCAGCTTCTTGTAAAGTATTGTCCCAGTCATCATCATTTTCTAACAAACCTAAAGCTTTGCAAGCTGATTGGAATGTTTGATGAACTACACTGTTTACAGTTTTAAGGCTTTCAAATGACGTTGGTCCTCGTACTTCGTGTAACTATAATCAAAGATGATAACATTCAACATTGTTACACGTTATCAATGTAACCTGCTATGCCCAGGCTGTAAGGTTATAAAACTGCTTTCACAAACAATACCTTCCCCTGACCTAATATAAATCAGTCCAGATTACTGTTCAACTAAGTTGCTCTAAGCCGCCTCGGTGGCCTAGTTGATAGCGTACTAGGCTTTCACCCTGAGGACCCGGGTTCAATTCCCGGCCAGGGCTTGGCATTTTCATACGCTATAAATCATCCCATCGTCTGCATTAGCCCAAGTGTGCATAATAGTTGGACGTTAAACACAAAAAAAAACTTAGTTGCTCAATTTTTTTTATGATGCTTACTTACGCCCATATACGTCACGACATAATTAGACTATAATTATTTCTTTATGCTAGATATAAGTGCGTTTATTAGCACTCACATGTTCACAATATTGTCGAATTGATTCATATTGGGTACAGTTGATTTTTGTAATAGCATTGACAAATTTGTACACAGCAAAAATGGCAGCCATTTAAATCTTGAAAAACATAGAAAATTACTTCCACAACATCAGGAAGAAAACTGCAATTTGCGAGAATTTTCAATTTATATAGTTTGCAAAAAGCTGTATACCAAACATAGTTACACATTAATCGAACAAATTTTAAGGTTATCAGGATCGAAAAATAATTTTTCATTAGAAATTTTCTAAAACAACAAATTTTAATCCATGAAAACTTATTTTTTACACAGCATGTACTGTAATTATATACGTACCCGTCAAAATATTATAAGCAATATTTTAAAATAATGACATTTAATTTTATCAGGCTAATTATAAAATATTATTTATTATAATTTGTTGTATGCTTTTATTAATATGCTGTACACAATTTATGCTGTATGAAAGGAGCTATAACAAGAAACTGTGTTTCAAAAAACAAATTGCTTCAATACATTTTGATGAAACATTTTAGGTAAAAATTATAAGTACAGTACACAACAAAATGTTACAATAATAATTTTATACAATATTGGTATTTTAAAAGAATCACATTCCTGCTGTTTTAAAAACTTTATAAACATTTAAAATCTGTTTTTGAGAATAACTGATCTACGGACATCAATGATTCTATAGACATTGTGATGCTAAAATTATAATTTAAATACGGTACATAAAAAATACAACAGAAATGCCATTTTGCATTTGGTTCATTATATTGTACACATTTTTCACTAATATATTTTGAACACTATAATCTGACAATTTTTTTTCTTTTACTTACATACCTTTATAAAGCAAAGTATATTCTTTTAATAATGAAAAAAATTCAATATCAAATATTTGTTTTTTTAATTACATTCGAAACTGAAAACACAGAACAAAATCATAACGCACAAGAAACGATTTTTGAACACTTAACCAAAATTTAACAGTAAATACATTTACCAAGAAAGAAGTAGACTCGTAATATTGTCAATGAAGAAGTTGAAAATTATAATAAAATAACAATCGGTGCAAAATAAATTGACAACGAATCTGTACACAGTTTTTTTACCAACAGTTATGCTACAGTTTTATTTAATAAATAAATATACTATAAATAAATATAATTAAATACTTTCATAAACTCTGAGTTTAGGCTACAGTAAAATAAAATTAATTATGCAGAATGAGCTTATATTTGTCAGAAAAAAACATTTTCGAATGTTTATCATTTTTTAACAATTACATATTGTTTCGCAAGTATGTACAACAAACTTATCTTAATAAAAAAAGTTATTTATAATACATAAACACATCCGCTGACTTTCAAATAATTTATATTTTCAAAAAAAATAGTAGTAACCTTTGTAGATATTTTAAAAATAATGTGAATGGTACAAAGTAAATAAACAGGCCAGATACAAAATATAAATATATTAATGAGTACTTGTAAAAACGGAAAAGTCGTAAGTGTTTCTCACATTTCATGCCGAATTACATCTTCTTCTAAGTTTTACTCGTTTCTGAAAATAAAACAAATAATTTAATCACAAGTAATGCAACTCTAATTACAATGGACTTTTGCTGATGTTATACGTGGCAAAGTGAGTATTGAAACAGCCAGACTATTACATGGTTTGCGGATGCGCTGCGCACATGCGGAGGGATCTGATGATTAGTGTCTGCATTAAACTTGGCAAGAATCTTTCAAACTTTACCAGCTCCTCTTAAAAGACCAGTAACTCTTCGCAGTATTGTATATACTGTTGTGCTCCTTGTTTACAAAACTCAGATTACACCTGAGGGGTGCTGGGCCTATGACCTCACCCCTCGTAGGTTGTTTTATTTACAGTACTACAATTTAATTATGACAATGTTTATGCAATGTTTTATTAATCGACTGGAGTTTAACTAGTTTTGGACCACCATGTACTTACACAGCATTCCACTAATGCTCTTATATTGGAATAGTTTTTTAAGTGTACTCTCCAAAAGCTGGTTCCTCTTTAAATGTAACTGTTGGGAACATTTCCAAATGGCGAATTCAAGTTTGCTGCCTGGCACCTTAGCCTTACCAATATATGGAGCTATGCACGGTATATAGATACACAGTAGGGGCCACGGTGGGTGTGTGCAGTAGACTACTGCGCGCATGACGTCACTGAATCCTCACTGCTACATTCTGTAATTTCCCGTTTAACAATGCGGTGTTCTGTAAATGTAGTTGGAGATTCGGTGTGTTTATGTGAGTGTTTGTTTTAAGTAAAAGGTCTTTTTTGTGTAAATAAAAGGTATTAATTGTGTTTTGTGGTCGAGGTTTAATAAGTGTAAGAAAAAATTTAATTAGCCTATGTTTTGAATCCTAAAAAATACATAATTTGTTTTGTTTGCTGTTGTATAATTGTGTATGCATAACAATGCCTAATTGCGTTATAGCCAGTTGCTATAATATTGATAAGAATTTTAAAGAGAAAGGAATTACATTTCACAGAATTCCAAAAGACAAAGGCCTAAGAAAAGCGTGGGTTCATGCGTGTAAACGAGCAGATCATTTTAATTTTGATAATGTTAAAGTCTGTTCACTTCATTTTAATGACGATGATTTCGAAAGGGATTTTAAATCCAAATTACTAAATACGAAACCTAAAAAACAGCTGAAATCCGGTGTCATTCCACGTTTTAACATTCCTACCTTTGAAAATAAATGTATCAATTCTGAACGAGCTGCAAGGATTAAAAAACGTGAAAACCAAGAAACATTAAAAAAACTTATTGACGAGTCCGATGGAAATCTACCAGGAAAATCACCTGTAAATGGAAATGACGTTGGTGCAATTGTAACGTGTAATTCTGTAAATGAAACCCACCCTTCCGTAGTCAGTAATTTTAATACAAATATCGTTGTAAATAATGCCTCTGTAGAGGAAATGAAATGTTTAAGAAATGAAAATTTACTTTTGAAGGAACAAATTCAACTTGCATTACAAGAACTGGCCTCGGTTAAAAATAAAAATGTGGCTTTACAAAGCAATGTTACTAATTTTAAGAATATTTTTTCTGATAATATGTGTTGAAACGTAAGTTCTAAGAAATACGTATGTTTTATTTTACTGTTTGCATAATAGGCATACGCCTATTTGCTATTTAATTTGTTGTTAATTTTTTAATTGAGATGGCGTTTTCACAGTCAACCACATAATTATCACGGAAAATCCGTAGATACGTAATTCATAGTGTGATGTGCTTTTAACTTTCAAACAAAAAATAACCTGGAATTTTTCAAGCTATGGACCTATAATTTATTTTACTTTAATATTATGTAATATTGTATAAAATAAAAAGTTTCCGTTTTGACAATGAGCGAATTCACTAAGTAAAGTAATTAACAGCGTTATTAATGTTAGATATAAGGAATTATTATTGTAATTACTATAATACAACTGTATTATAATAACACTAACAACATTATAGTACAACTAACACTAACATTACAAACTGTTTTCTAATGAACACTACGTCTGAGTGAACACTACGTCATTCGATCAGGGATTCGATGACGTACTTCAGCCGGCAAGTGGTGGGGGAGACATGCGCGTGGCCCCTACCGTGTATCTATATACCGTGGAGCTATGTATCATATTTCCCTATCTACTTGTGGGAACAACATGAATAAGAATATAAAGCCCTGATTGCACAACAAAACACTGGCTAAATGGAGTACAAGCTCTGTGATAAGGAACAAGAGAAAGACAAATTTAAAGGGAATTAGCAGATCAAGCACCTACAAGCACCTCGATAAATTTGGGAATTGATCAGTTAGAAGTGGATGAATATCTTGAATCCTCTACAAATCCTAGACGTTATGAAGAGACTAGAGCCTCGAGGTGTGTCTTAATTGAGCGCCTCAGGAATATAGAAAAGAGGCGCAATAGATCTACAAAGATCACAGTGCAATATTAATCTTACAAATTCATTAAATTAATGCCCATTTGTGTTCTATTATTAATTTACAAGCACACACTTTTATTTTAACACTCTGATATATATTTTGTTGTTCCTGGCTAACCTTGTTGAAAATATCAAACTTAGATCACTCCATCGAGCCAATCAGAAACTATCAATGTATATATCTTTACAGAGTAGATGAAAATTTGAGCTTTGTGACTGGACTGTTGATGTGTCACTTACTGGAGCGGAAAAGATCTTTAACCCAACAGAAGTTTAAAATTTATCGTAGCAAGTTTAAAGACTCATGAAGGACGTCGAACTAAACTGGATTAACTATGGTTTAGAAAGAGCCTAGCGTAGTTCAGGCGCCTAGGAGTGACCCAAGTTTTTTATAATAAAAAAATCCTTTAACATTAATTAATCCGTTGATTTAATGAAATTTTTACTGTAGTTATACTGAACTTCTGAAAACTAATTTATCGCAACGATTCACTTACCTAACAGTCTTCTACGAACTTCGATTCAACCAAATCAAAGCTTTAAATAAGAAGTATGCCAAACCGACAGCGTACATCATTTTCTCTCGCTGCTGTCGTTGCAAGTTTTCCACTTCGATTGACATGACTCGACGATTTAGTTTAGCCAACTGCCGTCGTAAATGTACAACTTCTTCGCTCGGTGTCATACTTTCAGACAAACCAGGTGTTATTTCTCGGCTGTAACAAAAAATGTACAAAATTAATAAATCCTGAAGACGTACTTGTTTAAAAAAAGTATGGGATAAATAACCTTCAGATTATTTTTCTATTAAAAGGAACTGAGCAATAAATTATTTTAAACAATATTTTTTATACCTTAATTGGTATTTATAAACGTTCCCAAAAAAAAACTGTTTTCAAAGATATACACAAAAAACTGGAAAATCAGTTAAAACTGTTCAAATTTTTATAATATTTAAAAAGTCCATTATTCAACTCGTGTACCAAATTTGAAATAAATTCTGTACTTAAGTTGTTTATTCCTATTTGTGGACATTTAGTGTGAATAAGTTAAATGGACGTTTTAGCAAACCCTCACATAATCACGACCATTACCTCCAGCTTTAAGGAGAATAAGTATTCTCCTTAAAATCTTATTTAGGTCAAAATTCACTTATTGTCAGCAATGCTTTTACACATCGGTCATTGTAAAAGTAAAGAACTTTTGTTTCTTCGGACAATTTTATTTAAGATAGTAAAAAAACTTTTTTCATAACGTATTTGATTCCTTGGCCGTTTTATGTAGTCGCCATATAAATTTAAACATTTGCTGCAGCATTTTGCCTAATTTTATATGCTTTCTGCACACTCAGTTGCTGCCAATTTGTTGAACCAGTCCCTAATGCTCTCAATTCACTATCACTTCCATAATGGTTTCAGTTCAAAAATCCTTCAATCTGGGAAAAGGTGGTCATAACTCACAGCCAAGTCTGGGCTGTAAGAAACTTACAACCACAGTAGCAAGATCTTTGTCAATGCAGCAGCATGCAAACGTGCATTATCGTGAAAACACACAACGTCGCTGGACAACAATCCAAGCTATTTGTTTTGAACGGTATGCCAAAGTCAGTGCATGTTCTGACAGAAGAATACTGAAGAAGCACAATGCTGCTGGACAACAATCCAAGCTATTTGTTTTGAATGGTATGGCAAAGTCAGTGCATGTTCTGACAGAATACTGAAGACGCACAATGCTGCTGGACAACAATCCAAGCTATTTGTTTTGAATGGTATGGCAAAGTCAGTGCATGTTCCGGCAGAAGAATACTGAAGACGCACAATGCTGCTGGACAACAATCCAAGCTATTTGTTTTTAATGGTACGCCAAAGTCAGTGCATGTTCTGACAGAAGAATACTGAAGAAGCACAATGCTGCTGGACAACAATCAAGCTATTTGTTTTGAATGGTACGCCAAAGTCAGTGCATGTTCCGGCAGAAGAATACTGAAGACACACAATGCCACTGGACAACAATCCAAGCTATTTGTTTTGAATGGTACAGCAAAGTCAGTGCAGGTTCTGGCAGAACAATACTGCACATATGGTTTCCACTCCCGACATGTTGAATTTTTTCCTTAATACTTTACTTAAGTTTGTCAATTACAACTGAAGATTAACCCAAATATTATTTATCACAAATATTAACCCATCCGCCATTCAACATGAGAACCATTTTTGAACTGAAGCTTCATTCAGCATATTACCACAAACCTCAGTTCTACGTTTGTAAATTTCAATAGAACGGAATTTTTAGCACATTCACAAATTGTATGACATTACGAACCTTACACTTGGTGGATCATTAATTTTGTCACATATTTGTAAGCTGCATAAATAAACAGTAAATGACCACAACGGCTTGCTATTCGCATCAGACTGGCGCAATAACGTGATGGCGGTAGGAGAACTGCATTGCTTTGAACGTTTAAAATCAAAATGTTTTTACTTTTAGAATGACCCTTGTACTTCTCTGTAAATAACTCATTATTTGCAATTGTTTGGTTGGAAAACCTTAGCGTTAGTTTTGAGAAAAACTGTATGTTCAGGGTCTGCAGAATATCTATTTGATATAAGTAAAACTGGACATCGAATTACGAACACATTATCTACATAGGCTAAACAGATATTTACATACAGCGTCGCAGATCTGACTTCTAATCTGCTGTCATTGTCCTGATCCAAATCTCTCCTTGGTTTCGGCCGTACGATGGCGAAATCATTATTTTGTTCAGAAGGCAGTGTGAAATCATCTGCCGGTGGAAAATAATGTTCGTCTAATTTAATGACTCTAGGAGGAGTCTGTAACATAAACATAACTGATGTAAAATATAACAAATTATTTCATATTATTCTCTATGTTTGAAATAAAAATGGACGATTTATACGTGACATCTACTTGTAAAATCACAAAAAAACAGCTGATTCTACAATAATGAAACAAATTAGGTGCAATGTTAGTTGTAACACAGGCTATATACATTACAGTGGAGCATCGAATATCCGGAACTTGAACCATTTAGTTTGCATTAGAAAGATTAATAATTCCAATACAGTCCAGTTTCAATAATTAATCTTGATTTTTTTTTAAAGAAATACTGTATTCAAGAATTTACAGTTTGCCTCGTACATGTTTAGAATCAATATTCTCAGTTGTTACCCACACTCATAACATATATAAAAAAAGAGATGACGGAATTTCTTTTTTTGCAATACTATTTTCCCTACAATTTTTATATTGCATAAAATAAAAAAATGTACAATTTTATATTACACTGTCCATATTTTTTAAGCATATTTTTAAACAACTCAAATACTTTAGATATATTTGACCTATTCTATATTTGGTATATTCTACAATTTTTTTTAATTTATTTTGAAATACCAAAATCAACATACATGGATATACAGCACTGCATTACAAAACTTACTGCAGAGATAAACTGCATTTTTCAAAAATGCTCTAACAACTTTGATTAAATTTGGAATTCTTGTTTGAAATCTATTAGAAAACAACTCAAATCAACAGTAGTGAAAGTTAAGACGCTTAGAATTAAAATCAGCTTTAAAAATGTTGATCAGATAAATCGGATCTTGTGCGTTATAAATTTGAAATTAAAGAAAATTACACGATAAATTTTTAAAAGAATAGTAAACGCTAACCACCAAGCAACAAGTGTGCCAAGTCTGTGCTCTGTTGTCTTTGATGAAAACTGACCTGAACTCTAACTACTCCAGGATCTGGTGGCATCACTGTGTTCTCAAGAACTAATTCCCTGGGCGGCGCTCTTGTACCAAAGTGCTGGTCATGCCCTGAAATCAAAAATATATTTAAGGCAGAAATCTATCACCAAGTAACGTCTCAATGAGTACAATCATTCCATTGGCATGATGGAAAAAATAATTAATAAAAAGTATGAGTTAATATTTGAAAGAATTTTTTAATAAATTCATCAACTTTGCGAACATTTTAATTGATGTTCGTACATGTAAGTACGTACATGTACATGTACGTAACAGTACATGTAAGTATTAAGAGTTAAATTTTTTATATTAACCTTGCCTGTTTTATGGCCAACCTACTTTACTGAACTTTCTCTCTACGGCCTAACCTTACCTGGCTACTTGTTATATAAATCTGTGCCACTTTTCATTCTGAAACGACAATAAACAATTTGTTCTTAAATATTTAGTCAGTCACCTACTTGTGAAAAACATTTATGGGCTGTATTTGGGATATTATAAACGTCAGTTGTGATGTTTTGTATCAGTTTTAGTTAACATTCCTTATTCTGAAGTAAAACTAAATGTAACTAAAATAACGATTACAATACCATAAAAATTTTTAGAACATCTGAGTTATTTAAATGTTATCACTAATTGTTTAACATACAGGTTTATAATTTATTTACTGAAATGAATACAACAAATGAATATTTTGGGCAAACATTTTTTTTTAATCTTTTTGCTATTTCCTTTTTAATTTTAAGTAATACTACGTCTACAATGGCTATGTTACAATAATGAATACTACGTCTTTAATACTCGTGGATTCAATTTTTCAAGTAATTTTAATTACAAGTTCAAATGATTTTTACTTGTTGCCTACTATACTCTTGTAAGTTCATTATTAATTGTTTTTCTACCTAATCTTGCTTTCCAAAGTATATTGGGTGCACAGTTCTGAAAAAAAACGTTATCTACTTGATTCAAATCAAGAGACTGAAGAGCCCATTCTACGCAGTCCCTCTTTGACAATTAATAATGTGATAGTACAGTTTTGTTGAAACCTACAAAACTTTAGTTTCAGGTAAAGTACAGGTTGCAATTTGACTATTCTTTAAAACTATTATTTTATATTTTAATTTTAAAAGTATTTATGAAGCGAAAAAAGTAATTTTATCTTTGTGGTAAATAGTAACTGAAGCAATATAAAAATAAAATACTGACAAACAATGACTACAGCAATCAGTTCGACATTTCTCTTCCAAGCACAACAGAAAGAACATTCTTACCGTTAATTTTAAGTTTTGTTATTACTGTATTTTACAGACTACAAGACACACTATTTTTTTCCGAAAAACTGCCTCCAAAATTCAGGTGCATCTTATACTCGAAACTATAAAAATGTTCAGTGTCCGATTTAAAATTCCAGCCAGTCTTAAAAATGGCCATATATTCGATACTGCAGGAAACTTATCTAACTGGCAACATTGGATTCAACTGGTAGCAGTAGTGCACCAATGTGACGAACATGAGTTGCGGGGATTCACAAGCGTGCTAACACTGTCTCCCTCCTGTCCTGCTATAACTATCCAAGAACACTGTCTAGCATATGATGTGTCACTGCAGCCTACTTAAATTGAAAGTGATTTGTGTTATCGGTAACAGTACAATATTTTTGTTAGTAGCTAGTTTCGTAATTGGAAAAAATAAACTAAGAATTTTTTAAAAATTAAGGTGTGTTTTATAGCCCGTCGCGTCTTACAGTCTGTAAAATATGGTATTTGTCTGATCAGCCTCAATTATTCAGGGTAATAAGAGAAAAGAAGATCATCATTATAGCAGAAAACAAGACAAAAAAGCTGTGAAAGTTTTACAATAGACACTACAGCAAATATCTTTCTATGTTACTATTGTAAAATGTGTTCAATGGTACAGAAGGACGAGGCATGGGAGTTATCACCAATTTTAACTTAAGTTTTTTGATTGTACTAAATATAGTTTGGGTTCAAACTCAATCCCGTACTTTGTTAAGGATCAACAAGTTTTTACTGATCAGCCGATTTCCAAGATTTGTGAAGTTCAGTGCTGCATTATTGTATTTTGTGCGAAAGATGAAAATAATGTATTTACTACTAAATCCTAAATACTACAGCAGCTGTACTAAATAGTGCACAATATTGTATAGTGCATAATAAACTGTAAAAATTGTTCCGCTCTTTCATAAGTTTCTGTACTTGTACGTATGAACTAACTGACATAAGGTTTAACTAATTTAGTAAGGTTTAATTGTAGTAAAGGTTTTTTTCCTTATCAAAGGAAAAAAATACATTTTTATTGGTCTGGATATTTGCCACTCCAATGTACCATTTTTCAAATGGGCATGACTAAGCGATGACTTTCAAGAAAAAGCAATAAATGATTTTAAAAAAACGATTATTTTAAAACTTAAATTACATACTGTACATAATATTACCGAGATGTTAAGTATTTTATATGTTTTAAGTTATTTTATTCCTGCATGTAATGTGGTACATAAACAGGGCAGTAATCCCTCGCCAAACACAGTTTAACTTTTTTATGTTTTACATTTGCATATTTTTTTATCATCTTTTTAAAAACAAAAAGTAATTAATACAATATTCAGTGAACTCATAGTGCAATGGTCTTGTGCACTCAAATCCTACCATCAGTGAAAGAAAAACAGCATGGAATGGTTGTGTATTATTTTTAAAGATATGGTAGTAAAACATGTTACATTCTTTAGTTTTTCACAAGGTGTAACTGCGAAAAAATCTCAATAAATATTTTATAAGTCAAAATTCAGTTCTAACTTGGTTCTTAGTTCTGAAAGAAATAATGTTTTGTTATAGCTTTTTTTTTCATGTAACATTTTGATAAAACAACATTTCTGCATTTGTATGTTCTACACTTTTTGGTCCGTTGTCAAAACCACAAAAAAATATACATATAAAAAATTGTTGAACAGATATTTTATAGCATGTTTTCTCCAAAATGCTTGCAAATTGTGGCCAACAATTTATAAAAACCTAACCTAAAATTTATATAACCTAACATAACCTAGCCTAACCTTGAGTTGGTCAACCTAAATTCAGTTGGTCAATCGGCCGTTGCACAATACAAAGGATTAAATTAAATAATATTAATAAATGTCACCAAATGAATACAAAACTGTTTCAAAGTAGGACTAGGTCCGACTTTGTCAAAATCAAAGTTTAATGTTTTGGCAAGTGCTGGTCACAAGTCACTCGTACAAAAATTACTTTTCACAGTCTACAAAAGCCGAAACAATCAAACTGCTGCAAGCATGCACCACTTAACAATAAACAAATCAATGCAAACCCTTGAAAAGTTGTGGCATTCTTGATTCATCTGAATAAAACAAATCTTCTTCCTTTCGACTTTTACCATGTTGATCTTTTTCAAACAACAAAACAAAACAAATTTAAATTTGGTAATATATAATATAAAACACAATTATTTGTAATTAGCAAGGCAGTAAGATATAACATCAATAGTAATTACAGTCGCCACTCAATACTTTTTTTTGAACTTAAAGGAAACAGGAAAGAATTTCGAATTATCAAGGACGGTAAAACATAGAGTTCAAAATATAGAGGGTTGATTAAAAAAAAATTGAGAAATCGAGCATGTATTATTTCAATAACAATTTATAGTACAGTTGATGGTTTTTTTTAGTTTTTTTGTCTGCAAGAGAAATATTTTGACGCATTCATTATCACAAATAACAAATAACACCAGGTCTACATAAACGATATTGCACTTGAACAGTTTCTATAAGAACTGACTGACTACCTGACACTGTCCAATAAATAGGCCTATGTTATCATTTATTATCTAAACATTCACTGCCTTACTCCATTTAGTCAGTGCGGCCAAGTACAATGTTGTTTCTGGTTTACAGTTTACTTCAGCACCAGTTCTGTGGCGCTGATGCCTGACATTCTTAAGATGTTGCTTATCAGAACAACACTGTCCTACTTAAGAAGAACAATCTGTCCTACTTTTCCATTTCATAATGACAGATAAGCGGTACTTTATCAGTCAATAAATGTTTTTCAAATGAATGGGTTACACAGTCGTCGATTTGATCCAACAAATAAACAATAGCCTTTTTTTACATGTAACATTTTGACAAAACAACATTTCTACATTTGTACGTTCTACACTTTTTTGTCCGTTGTCAAAACCACAAAAAAAAATATAAATATAAAAAATTGTTGAACAGATATTTTATAACATGTTTTCTCCAAAATGCTTGCAAATTGTGGCCAACAATTTATATAAACCTAACCTAAAATTTATATAACCTAACCTAACCTTGAGTTACACATTACAAACAAGAAATGTACCTAGTTAGTATGATTTATAGAGGCGAAGGTTTGGCCAAGTACGGATTACAGAGTGGATACTGAGCATCATCAGTATAAAATAAGAACGTGCCAAAATGTATTGTTTATGTAGGATTTATCAAGAGTTTTTCAAGGGTCCAGTGTCTCAGTACAAATTATGGAGGTGCGAATTATCAGGGAGAATAACAATATTTATTAGTAGAAGAAATAATAAAGATGAGAAAAAAAAGGAAAAAGATGATTGGAACACCAACTTCTCAGAGAAAACTTTAGGAAAGTAAAATCTTACCTAAAACTAATATCCTGTCTGGGACCTGCATATCAAATTTGTCGTTATTATGATGCCACGAATTGGCTGGAATATTGGCGACCACTTCGTTATTAGTTTCTCCATCCACTTTGATACGCTTTGGCACTCGCATTTTCTGGCTTATTTCAGCGGTAAAATTTGGATCATAAAAGTGGTCCGAATCGCCAGCGAATCGTGTAGGACTTGTTCCTTTTGACATTTTTTTTCTGAAACAAGAGCAGCAGCATTTTATTTATATTCATAATTATAAATTGGTTCAAATAATGTCGAATATTCTTAGTAAAGACTTTCGTTTTGTTAAACTGATTATGGCCTACTTAATTTATGGTTTGAATATTTAACAATCAAATTTTCGTTTAAAGTTGTTGAAAAATACATTGAAGTTTGTATTAAAAATACTACAAGTAATAATCAGCTTTTACTATCATTACAAGCTTATTAACAATGATTTGTATTTTGAAAAACATAACAATTATGTAGGCTCTATTAAAATGTGTTTTTTTTAATTAAAATATAAAAGGTAATAATACTACAGCACAAAAATAGCACATATTATCTGCATTTAAAAGAATATTTACTTACATGAACAAAAAATAACATGTTTAAGAAAATAAATTTACGTAAATTTGTAAAAAAATACTTTCAATAAAAGTAGTCTGTATTAAAGACATAACATAATTATTTCATAAAAGGAAATTAATGTTTGTCAAAATGATAACATCAAATTTTGAAGAACTGACTCTGTATGAATGTTCTTTGTATGGTTTTCAAACCAGAACTTTTATAAAAT
This sequence comes from Callitettix versicolor, assembly GCA_022606455.1. Classification (NCBI taxonomy): domain Eukaryota; kingdom Metazoa; phylum Arthropoda; class Insecta; order Hemiptera; family Cercopidae; genus Callitettix; species Callitettix versicolor. The sequence continues at coordinate 16,086,978 of CM040186.1, read as the reverse complement.
AGCAAACCATATGTGTTCTAGAGTTTTTTTAGTTATGTGCACTATTTATTTATTGGCTTTATATATACATATCTCTCCATAAGGAGTTACACATATTCCGAAGAGAGAGGAAGTTCAGGAGCCATAGCTTAAAACCTAATAACCAAACAATGAAAATCTAATAAAAAAGAAAACAAAAAACTTGTATATATTTACCCGGTTCACAATTTAAATGCGTTTATGGTTTGCTTATAAATTATACTTAAAGTATTTCAAAATTATTTTCTTTTTTGTCTTGCCAGACACTTTTAGATCATTAGGTAATAAATTTAAATATTTTATTGCAGCGTATATACAAATTTTTTCATATATGGTTTTTTTATGTTTATGATATGCAATGTCCTTATTTCTTGATCTGCTGGTAGAATCACAAAAAGTAGCACTTAAGTATTTATAATGGAACATAACACACTTGGCTGCATACAGCTCTTCGAAACTTGGAATATTACTGTCATTTAACAACTTAATAAATTTATTCTGTAGATTTACAAGCCGTTTAAGTTCCGATAAATACGCACCACCCCAAATAATTAGACCATAATTAATAAGACTGTACACATAATGTACACTGTTATGTTTGAATTTTTTGTGTACTATTTATCTGTAACCTAAAAGTGTGTGATGTTCATTGGTTACATTAAAAAAAAAAAAAAATAGAATTTCTATTTTGACATTCTACAGGACAAACATTATTAAAAACATCTTAATTTTCACGCTAATGAAGCTGATATAAAAGTGAAATTTATCCGGGAAATTTGATAAAAGTTGTTCACTAATGACATCAAATTATTTTGCCTCCTATGAAATGAATTTTCTTTTTTAGTTTACTGTTCATAGGGGGTAAGTTTGTTTCACTACAATATTGTAAACTGAAACTAAATAAGTAAGTTTAACTGCTACCTTTATATAGGTTTACTGTATTTATAAATACTTGTGCACAAATAAACCAACAAATAAGCATAGTATACAGACCTAGAAATTGACAAGAAAATAGTAGGGTAAAAAAGTTTATTTAATTATTTAAATTTCTTATGTAAGATTGAAAAAATAAGTTACTACATAATGTACAAGTTTATTATAAATACGAAAAAATGAACTAGGGTCAAATAACTACTGTGTTTATTTATTTCTTAAAATGTCACTGTTTCTTATTTCTTGTAAATTTGTAATTATAATTTTGTACATCATATGATACAAAATAGGATCATTACTTGAATAGCCTGTTTCTGATACTGAGTAACTTTAAATAGCTGACATAAAACTAGATAGGCTACATACCATATGCATAAGAAAACTTTAACTAAACAATATTAAGAAAAATGTTACAAATACTACATTTTCATAAAATACTGACTCTTTGTAATAGTTAAAAAAAAATCATATGACTACCTTAAAAATATTATTAGCAAAGAAGGGAAAATTTATCTAAATAATTTGTATTATTTCAAGCAATATAAAAACACATCCGGTAACAAACCATAATAACTTTCTTCACCTTTCCTGAAATGCATTAATGACCTGAAATTTTCAAAATTTACTTAATGGGATTGTTTACATCATACATTTTTACATGTTTTCAATATCCTCTTAACGGTACGTTTTGGCAACAATGCAGCAGAACTATTTTACTCCGTTTTCTAACCACAGCTTTTCGTCCTTCACCCAAAACATTCATAAAATATTTTAATGGCGGTATTAAACTGTTTATTTTATAACAAAGTGAAATATTGTTTAAAAAAACTAAGGAAATGATGAAAATCTTAGCCTATATTTTCGTCAAGGGCAATCTGTCAATTTTTAAATTTAAATTATATTACAACCTCTACATTACTCCCAATACACTCTTTTGTATCATTAAAAACCGTATTAATAAGAACATTTCAAACTAAAATACAATCTTTGCAAATTCCCTTTTCAAACTTTGTAAAAAGCACACATTTCACTATGTATTACAAAGACCATTTTACTGAAAAAATGAGTATATCTGCACTTTTGGATAATTTAATAAAGTTATGATTTATATATATATATGCTTTATTATTAAATTAAAAGATATTCACCCATGAAAAATTAATTTTTTTAAGAGAAGTTACAATTTTATATAATTTTTAACGAAACTATATTGTAACGTCATTACTTTTTACATTGCATGGAACATGATCTCTGTCACCCTGTAGTGTTCATGTATGTTCATTTGCGTTATCACAAACTTATAACCATTCGAATATCAATACAACCAAGTTTCACTTTTAAGGTAATTGCTTTTGTTATTAATTACACACATTTAGTTAACTGTTTTCACAATAAAAACATGTTAGATACTTTCACACAATAGTAATTTTGATGATATGCGGGTCACCTTTATTTTCACATTTAATTGACTTCCTGTATTTTCCGCACTTACAGGAAAATACAGTATTATTTTTATTTATTTTTAGTCATGTAATGAAACACTTGAGCGAAAAAATTACAAAAAATGACAATCACCCGTAAGTACACATGTACCGTAAGTACACAAAATTATTACAAACTAGTAGATGTGAATATAACATGACCCCCAAGAGAGGGTATTTTTGTTATACCCTATTGTTAATCAAAATTAAAACAATAAATTAAACATTCAAAAATTAATGATGTTTATTTTTAAAAAATGCTAACATTTAATGGTAGTTTATCTACTATATGATTACAGGAACATTTGTAGACTATCGAAACTCAACAACTTGTTATCAAAAAGTATACCCAAACTTTCATAGTTAATTTTTGTATCATAGTTTAAATTACTACAATCACTATGATTATTTTAATTATGTGGCTACTCTTTTCATTTGAAAAATATTAGAAAAACCTTGTCTAACCTAACCTATTTTGTTTTATTTGAAGATATGAATTGTCACAATTTAAGTTAGGCAGATTATGACGTTATATAAAAGGTTGTTTATAAATTCTGTTAGATTGATGTTAAAAAGGCACTAATATTAACTGCTAATTAAATGATATATATTGCAGCTATTTCAAAAAAAGTTATAGAAAACAGGAGTGTTTATTTTTAAGGTAGCCTAAATATGCAGTGTAGGTTGTTTTCAATTTTTTTTTTTTTTTTGCTAAAATGCTTTATTACACACCCAAAAACAATAATCCAAAATATAAAAGTGTAGAAAGTATGGGAAGTATGATAAAACCTGAAAAGTGACCAGATCAACCTTAAAACTGCTATAATGTGATCACTAAAACGATAAAAAAATTCAAGACCTAACTGACACGGTTGTTGAGTAAAAAAGCAATTTAATAATGGATGCAATATAAACATTTTATTTACAAGAATGAACAGTGTAATACATTAATTACTAAAAAATAGTAATGGTTATTAGAAATTGATAACGCACATGAGCAGTAAATCGGTGTAATAAATAAACAACAGCAACAATTAAACGGCAAACAATTCGAAAGTAATCTTTTAAAAAAATATTTTCTTTAGATGAATGATTATTTGTTAATTGGATATGTATGTAACAACAAAAAAAATATTCAAAAATCACTATTTAAAATAAAAACCTATGTAAACACCATTTTTAATTCTAAAAAAGTGAAAAACTTCAGATATCCAGGTTTATAAAAAAACTCTATAAATCAGGACTACATAATGCATACTTTTAATGATCTGATTTTAATTTTTTTTATAGGCCTGCCCTACTTTTTTTTAATTCTGAAAGCATATAATTATTTAGGCCTAGTCTATAGGTTAGTGTGATTTTTACCATCTAAATCAACCAAAGCTTGAGCTCAAAGCTCTATTAATATAATGAACAATTGAGGTTTCAAGTACAGTTAGATGACCCAGGTTAATGAATACACTTCCATAATTAAGGCAATAATATACCAAGAGTACCACTAAGGTTATGCATCATAAAGTAGCCTAATTCATTTCTATAGTATTGCTAATAAAATAAATATTACTCAAATCCAAAGTTTAAACAATCAATAAACTTACTTGTACATTTTTAGATATGACAGTATTTGTTTTTCTGATACCAAAATAGGAACATGCAGGGTGGGCTGCACACAGCTCAAAACATAAAGACTCTATTAGTTACTGTTTATCACAGTACCAATTATTAACAAACGTAAACTTGAAACAAAATTAAAAGTAGTTACAATTTAAATTTGATGAACTTTTCTAAATAAATATATAGTAAAATAATAAATACCTGATAAAAATTACACCATTAATTTTAAATTCTGTTCTGATCACACAAACGAGAAAATTACTCCTAATCGGCTACACCACAACAGTCATAAACAGCTGTTTCCACCATTGACCATAGTGCAATGCTTCTAGCTTTTGTGCTTATCATTAGTTTGAATAACAAAGAAGTTTAAATTTAGTACATTATTTGATGTTGGAATTTACTTAACTTTTATGAAAGGTATGTATAAAATACATACCTTTCATAAATTTAAATATTTCTGTTGAAGTTTGTAAACTAACTATAGACAAACAAAAATAATTAAAATTTGATTTTGCATTATTTGTAAACAAGTTGTAGAGGATTAAATGTCAAGAAATGTTTGTATTTTGAAGTATAAAAAATATTTTTTTTTCTAAGTTTAATGAAACTATATTTTTTAAGTTATACTGCAAAAATAACTTCTATAATTTAAAATTTATTTTTAGCTATTGACACGAAATCAACCTTATCCCTTATTATCAATTCTATAGTTTAAACTTTGTACAATAAAAGTATCTCTAGTATATACTATGTAGAACAAGCTCGTTAATCTATGAGTATACGGTAGACTACCATTACAGGCCTTGAAACACGAAACTGATGACCGTGTGTGATGTATCACAGCATTTAAAAACTGTGGAGAAATTAAATAATCGCAGCACAATGCAAAGCTGACGTGATAAAGCGAATTTCCGAAAATGACTGTGCCATCATTGAATCAAATCGTGCCAAAATTGTAATATTTTGTGTGTGTGTGTGTGTATATATATATATGTGTGTGTGTGTGTGTGTATAATACAAACGGACTAGATGTACAACCATCTTTATAAAAAGCGTGAACGATATTTTATTTTTTATTTTTAAAGTCCATGTTTTATGCTAATGAGGGATCAGCATTAACGGCAAGGGGAAAGCAACTGGAGTAACTAGAACTAAGAACGTTAAGGTGCGCAGGTCAGACGCAGCAGACTGACCAGTGTTTTTACCACATGGACCACAGAGTCCACCAATATATATAAATTTGCCCAAAGTGTATGTGGGGTGTGTTTATATAAATGCAAATGATGCTGCATGTATCATTTTGACAGACTGCTGCAATACTTTGTAGAAGGAGGAAATATTCCCCTCACTGACAAAAAAAAATAAAAATGTATTTTCATGTTAAAGAAAAATACATGTCACTAACATTTTTAGAAAAAATAAACTATAACTTAATTTGTAAAACATTTTTCATAGTTAGCATATGCAAATATAACAGTAAATAATTCTTATTCATCCAATTTGTTTACATGTTTCCTAAATTTTTTACATACATTATAGTAGAGTACTGTAAATATCTTTCTATTACTGCAGTTTTTTATTAATTTGTTCATACTGCAGTTCATTCAAAATATTAAATACAGTTTGTATTTATATAATAAATCAAGTTTTTACCTTTATTCAAATTTTTAACTGCCGGAAACTGGTATCCACGAATTTTGCACTGATAATCAAAAGTCTGTTGTATATAGAAACTGTAACAGCCTTTCAAAATGTAATCTAGAGGTCAGGATTGATGCTAATTTTAAGGTTCCAGGTCTGGGTTTACCATGATGGTCTCTCTAATTGCTCATTTTTCTAATGGAAATTCACAAACAAGCAAGCTAATTGTGTTTTTAGTAATTGTTTCTCATTTAAAATCAAAACATTTTGAACGATACTAAAAATTATGCATTTTTAAAAAAGCAAACATGTCTCTTAGAGACAATATTGATATTTTTACCTTTATAACAGTAAAATACTTTATATAGTTAAATTTTGCTTAGAAGTTGTTATATTATAGAAAATATAAATTACTGTTAACTTTTCTATTACATTTTTAAGTAGCTGGTATCATTTTGGAAGGTTTGAATAATATAGTGTTCAAATGTGTAAACAAGTCTAAAAGTAGTCAAAAGGAGCAATATTTTTTTAATGTTATGAAATTATCATTTGTATTATTATAAAAAATATTTTTAGGCAAAAAAAAAAAAAAAAAAAAAAAATTTAAATAGTTGAATGTTATTGTAATCACACTTAAATATTTGTATTTCCATTTCTTTCTTGTCTCATTTGTGTGTTTGCACATAAAAAAACATCTTTCCTTCTAATTTCCTTCTTCTATACCAATAGATACTTGCCTCAGTTGTAAGTACTGTGCTATAGATACAATAGGTATTGCTTGTTGCTATATTTTGCTGATAATATAATACTTGACCACTTCAAACTTACCCTTACTAGAACTGTGCACTTTAATAATACAATATTTCTTAGTTAAGTAAGTAAATTAGAATTCGTTATCTTTCTCCCATCAAACATATGATGGTAATTTAAATATTGCACAAGAATTTTATTGTTCTCTTTTTCACATTAAATAAATAAATGTAAATCTTGAAATATAAATGGAAATAATAAAAAAACTGATGTGAAATGGTAATGGTTTGACATTATTACTACCAAAATATTCACAATTATTAAACATTAGTTTTTATTGAATGTCACACAAAGGTATATTAGAGTTTAATTACAAAATTTAAGATTTTAAATTGATTACAATATTAGGTATGAGTTAGGAAAAGTTTATTTGCAAAAAAAAATAAAATACAAAAGTTATTTTCATTTAAAATCTGTTAGCCTCTTTCATGTATAAAATTTTGTCTACTCTGTTAAACCACTGTGTTTGTGCCACAAAATCAAGTCATCATTAAAAGCTAAAAGACCCTACTTGATCATATCTTAAACAAAATCCTATCCACGTCAGTGGAACTGTTATAGTATCAGTGTCAATCAGGGTTAATTGTTTCTAGGATGGCTAAGGAATGTAGAAACCATTAAACTATTGTTTGAGTTATAGCTCGTTCTTTTGTACAGAGCGATACAAAAGTTTAGTAACCGAGTACAGATATTTGAAAATTAAACGAAAAATTTTACATCCAAATTAAAACAGAATAACAATATTATTATTTTTTATAACGTTTTTGGTAGATGAATTTAATATAAGACATTTGTACGTAAATTTATTCTATTGCTATCTCATTTTGTAAAGTATAAAAAATTTTGGCGATAATAAACAAAATTAATTTTAATGGATATTTAAGTTTTCATCACCTTGGGCCAAAATGTGTGTGTGTGTGTGTGTGTGTGTGTGTGTGTGTGTGTGTGTGTGTGTGTGTGTGTGTGTGTGTGTGTACATTCCTTGATAATAAATCAATTGGCCAAATTTGATGAAATTTTGCAAGTAGATTCCATTTCTTCACTAAAAAAAGGTTCTTTAAGCCCATTTTTCACTCAAAATAACTATTAAAAAAATGTTTTTTTCAATGATATTTTTCAAATTTTACTGAAATGTACGAGTTACTCACTTTTATCTTTAAAAAAAAATCTGGCTCTGGAACTGCTGAAATAAATTGAAAAATCAGTTTATTTTCTAAAAATTGGTTCATCAGATTTTAAGATTCATAACTGAAATCAGTGTAGTAGAATAAAAAATTGAAAAAAACTTTAGATTGAAAGTAACTGAAAAAAAATAAATACAAGTGTTTGCCGTGAGGTTTTTAGTTTACTCACAAAACATAATTTTCTTTTATTTTGAAATGTTTTGCTATGACTGAATTACGACTCTTCATACGCATTCATAGTTTAGGCAAAATCTGATGTACAGATTTTATGAAATTAGTCTGTTTTTTTCTTTTTTTTTCAGTAACTTCTTAACCATATGTTATGGGAGGAAATGAAATGTGGGAAAGTTTGTTTAATGTTTTTGCACCTTTTACTTACACAACAAGATGTTCACAATAAAATATTTATAATTAAAGGTTTGCATTTTAAATATTTTTGTTGTCTCACACAATAGGCTTTTGAAAGTAAATATAACAAATAGCCCATACAAAAAGTGCTATTAAACATTATTAAGATTAATACTTTAAATAGTTTATAAAATAGAATCAAGTAACAATTCGCTAATAAATAATTTTACAGTGATACAGAAAGAATTCTTTTGATTTGCAAAAACAGCGTTAAATGTGTAATATTTTAAATTAATCTGACTGACAAACTGCAAAAGCAAGATAAAAAAAACGGAAGGTATTATCACTTATTGTTTCTTAGTGCTAACAAATTTTTTTAAACATATTTTTAAACTGTTTTACTTTTTATGAATTTTAAATCTCGACACACGACATAGAAAGACAAAAGTAACAAAACTGTCGTTCATGTATCTAATTCGGAAAGAATTCATTCATCTCTGTCTACTTCTAAACAGTCCTTCACTCAACCATAGACAGGTCAACTCTATGCAAGTTGTACAGAAAAATCACCATTTAATGCTGGCTACAAACCAATCACAGCTAAACATTACATTGGCCATGTATAGTGCTTCGACCCACTCCGTAAGTGTTAAATCCAAAAAACCCTGTATATTAAGTAAATAAAATTTGTTTAAAGAATGTGTCCTAACAGATAGATCAACAATCTGCAATGCAAGGTAACTATTTTCAACCGCTTCTATGCCCAAAAAACTGTTTAAAATTCAAGTTTGTAATTATTGTTCCTTTTTAAAATCAATCATTATTTTGCTTTCTTGTCAAAATATAGAACTAGCGTTGTCGAATGAGACAAGTCTGGTACAATCTCTGAACCATGTAAGTGTAAATCTCAAGGTCGTAGGTTCGAGATAGAAGTTACTGCCATATTGAATGAATGAATTTTCAGGGTTACTATTGCACTGCAACCTTTGTAGATATATTGTGCCCCCTTTCTACATTCCTAATTTGCTCAGTTACAGCTCCTTCTCCAGTCATATTACCTAAATAAAGTCTACGATTTGGAGGTAATTCGAGCTGGTTAGCTCCCCCCCACTTCAAATTGGTTTGTTATTGAGGTGCTTACCGATGCTTGTTCTGCTAATTCCTTTTCAATTTTTTTTCTGTTGACCCTCATTATGGTTGCACTACTTTTGGCCAACCTTTATATTGTACAATCAGGCCGCCTCGGTGGCGTAGTTGATAGCGTACTGGGCTTTCACCCCGAGGACCCGGGTTCGATTCCCGGCGAGGGCTTGGCATTTTCATACGCTATAAATCATCCCATCGTCTGCATTAGCCCAAGTGTGCACAATAGTCTGACATTAAAAAAAAAAAAAAAAAAAAATTTACAATGAGATCCCCTAGCTCTATTTCATATTCTTGCTTATGGAGACACACCAACAAGTAGCTATGGAAATTATGCCTGTCCATATAGAGCCCTCCATGCATGGGTAAGGCTAAGGTACACTGGAAGTTGCTAGGGGATCCCAAGTTTGATACACCATTAGGCCGGTGTCATTCACTTCATCAGCACGGGTTGCTTTATTCACTTTAGAGTTAGCTAAGCTATATAGAGTAACATGTGTGTGTGTGTGTGTGTGTGTGTGTGTGTGTGTGTGTGTGTGTGTGTGTGTGTGTGTGTGTGTGTGTGTGTGTGTGTGTGTGTGTGTGTGTGTGTGTGTGTGTGTGTGTGTGTGTGTGTGTGTGTGTGTGTGTGTGTGTGTGTGTGTGTGTGTGTGTGTGTGTGTGTGTCTTGAGTAGATGAATGAGAGTAGTATGAGCTACAGGCATGGTGGGATCACTAAACCCATCAGCTGCTCACTTCAGCTGCCTCCGCCATAAGCTGTCATTTCTGTTAATGCTGATCCTTTGTTTTCATTAAATTACCTGGAATAAAAATATGAAGATTAAGCAACAAAGAAAAACTAAATCTTATCGGAATAAAATAATACAGGACACATTAATTTAACATCTTAATTCAAGACATTTTATAAAGATAATTAACTTGCAATTAATACAGTGTGCTTTTATTCTAGTCACCTTTGTCACAACTACTGAACATTTTTCAGAACTATTCCCTACTTTATTTTTATATATAGATTATTTTTACAATGTCCTTTACAAAAACTATTACTAAAACTTAGCTAAAATTGCTAAAATTTGTATATTTATACAAAATTGCAAATTTTACTTTCAAAACCTACAAATAATTTTTTTAATTTGAAAAAATTTTCTGAATTTTTTATAAATCAATCGTTAAGAAAATGATTTTCTTTCAACCTCCAAACTAAGCAAATCTGTAGGCAAGTATTTTATTTTTTAATAAAAACAAATTATTTTTGTTAACAATTTTATTTATAATACTGAACAAAAAACAAAATTATCTCATTGTTGTCATCTACTTCTTCTTATGTGGGCCACCAATTCAAAAGTTAAGATTTTAGCAGACGTTCTAATTCTAAAGATTTCTAAAACAAAAATATAAAAAATCATACACTTTTTTTCGTAATAACAACTAGCAGTATGTACAAATTATGAGTTATTTTTAAAATTTACAACTATTTAAACTCAGTTTTTCTGTTGTGTATTCAGCCCGTAATTATCTTTTACACACCTTTTAAAGCTTTATATAGAAGAATAAAATAAACGAATAGGCCTTAAAATAAATATACAGTACCAACAATGTTTGATAAAATATATATTCATAAATGCTGGGAGAGTTATATTTGAAACAAAACAATGTCAAAATGTAAACAAACACAAATTAACAAGACAAAACATAATTCATTTGTAATGATATGTAAAAACGAACTGAATAGAAAGGTCCACTCTAACTCATTGATTGTGAACAGGTTTATTGCTTTTTTAATAATCCAAGCAGCAGCAAACCTTCAACAGAGATGACTGACCTTGACCAAGTCTAAAGCTTAGTATTGGGACAGTCTTTCCAGTGTACTGATACTTTATACAGCACAGTTAATCCAGCTCTATTGGATACACTTAATTAACTTCTATTTATTTACTGTGTAAATTTTATACTAATTCATTATGTTTTGTTTTTTTAACACCTTGTGTTTTATTGAGAAATTCAGCGCTTATGATTAACCAGTTGTGTCAATATGTGACTTATGTATGAGATCTACTTACAGGCCTACATTTAAACCATGTCTGCTACAGAAGAAATTACCTTCTATTTTGAAGGAGATGGAAACGTTTCCAACAAGGTATTAGTAGTTGATATGTATACTATTTTTAAAGAATCTATACAAAAAATATTCAATCTTATTTTGTTTGTTATCTATAGGCTAGGATTGATTTATTACAATGCATTGCTTTTATACCTAAAATCCCCTGTTAAACTGCATGAATTGTGTTTTTCGATGATAAGGTTTATTGTAACACGAATATTTGATGTTCTGCTGTTATCATATAATCAACACTAAATGTTAAATTAGTTTTAATCAATTATCACAGTTTTATTTATTCTTAATAGCCTTACTGTGTTTGAATATGAAGCACAAATATTTAATTTTTCTCCTTTCAGCACTAAATACGCCAATAATTAAATTTCATATTAGTTTTAAAAACAACTGTAAATTAGTTTTTAATATAATTATAGTATAACGATGCCTTAAATGTTATTACATTATTTGGTAATGTAGGTATATATTTAACAAAGTTAAATGTTTGTTTACAAAAACTCTATGATACTCATTCAACAAACACCCATGTATATTATCAGTTATTCTTATTTTTGTTTATAATACTGGCACATAAAGGCCTTGCTAATATGATAGAATCAAATTTCCAAAAGTACTTTTCTTCATCTATACCCAGTCTTGAAATTCTAATTTCACCAACATAATCAGCATTAAAATCTACATATATTAGCATTTTAAACTTTCAAATTTCCGTACGTTGAAAGTATGAAAATAGACTAAACGTTTAAAACAAAAACGTTATGATTTTTTAAATATTTAAAATGCCTCTTATTTTTTAACTATTGTTTAACGAAGTTGTCTAAGCTTGAATTTTGTCCAAAATCGATTTTTGTGCCAAATTTAAATCAAATTGAATTAAGGATTATAATTACAAAAACGAGCATGCTAAAACACACACACACACACACACACACACACACACACACATACAAATTTAAACAAACCCTCAAAAAAGTGATCTAGAGCTCAGGATCAGTGCTTATTTCAAGGTTAGCATATCTGGATCTTACTGTGACGCCTGTTCAATAGCTTATTTTTCAATGGAAATTCACTAATAATTTTCAAAATAATTCTCAAAATTATAAGCACGCATTATAAAATTTATTGTCTGTTAAAAGTCAGTGTTTAAAATGGTTATAATAAAGTTGCAAACAAACTCAAATAAATTAATTGAAAATTTATAATATGTGACTGTTTTTTTCCGCATTAAATATCACAAATAATATAAGTATTAAATGTTTTATTTTTAACATTTAACGTAATACACCAAAAATATGAGTATCTTTACTAATGATAAATCAATTTAAAAAAAATAATAAATCACAATAAGTCTATTGCTACAAAATTTTGTTACTCTGCATACTCAAAAATTAGACAAAATGATATATTGTTACAGTTTATACAGCTGATGACATTAGCTAATAACTGTGAATGCACTTATAAAACTTATTGTACTATTTTTTTTTAAACACTAATAAATTGTCTTACTTATTCTACTATGACTGTTACCAAAGATAATAAAAATTAAATACAGCTTATCTTTTAAAGGCAACCGATAATGTCCATAATTAGAACATTGTATTACAATGTTTCGTGTTAAATTTTATCATTTTTTGCCATAATTTTTTTGCACATTCAACTCTAAATGTATCGATGTCCTTGTGTCTATTCTAGGTCAAATGTTAACACAGATATAAAGTAAAACATGTTTATTGATCTTACAGCTATAAAATTACCATTTTGGTTTGCCATTCATTTCATGTATTGCATCAGAGTTTTTTCTAATTTTCAGTCGGTGAAAAATTAGGTACATGTTTGTTCTGTCTTTTAAAACTTTTATGTACTTAATTGGGTTATTTCGTATCCCAAATCTTTTAATAGTAATTAAAACAAAGCTTTCCAGAATTTCTCCCTTAAAAATATCGTACGTTTTACAATATTTTTTCCGGTGGCCTAGTTGATTGGGTTTTCACTCCGAGGACCCGGGTTTGATTCCTGGCCAGGGCTTGGCATTTTTATACGCTATAAATCATTCCATCGTCTGCATTATCCCAAGTGTGCAAAATAGTCGGACGTAAAAAAAAAAAAAAAATCAAATCAGATTAAATATATTTTTTCCTGTATGACTATAATTTCTTTAATGTTTTAAATTTTAAAATTATTTTCCATTTTTATAATTCCTGTCGATGTATTTTCAAAATAAGAAAAAAATATATTTCTGTGAAGTTATTAATTTCATTTTTTTTTATTGTTTCAATATTTAGAGTAAAACAATTAATACATAAACTTGTGATGCATAAAATATGGACGTTAACAAGAAATAATCGTGGCATTCTGCCTCGCTGACATGATAGAAGTGAATTTACAAAAGTATTTTTCTTTATCTTAACCTGTTTTAAATTATAATTTCACCACTATAATCTGCATTAAAATCTGCATATATTAGTACTATAAACTTTCAAATTACGTTGGAAATACGAAAATGAACGCTGACTTATATCAAAATAGATTTCTTAATTTCAACGGATTTTGAAAATTCAAAAAACTAATTTATGCTGTTTTTAATGGTGATTAAGAGGATGAATTCTGATTTTCAAAAAAAGTACAATAAAAAAGATACGAATTTTTAAAGTTTTGAAACTTTTTAAAGCTATTACTAAAACTTAAGTGCTAAAACATATTTATACAAAAATTGCAAATTTTACTTTTCAAAATCTACAGATAATTTTTTTAATTTGAAAAAAAATTCTGAATTTTTTATAAATCAAACGATGATTTTCTTTCAACCTCAAAACCAAGCAAATCTGTAGGCAAGTATTTTATTTTTTAATAAAAACAAATTATTTTTGTTAAAAATTATTATTTATAATACTGAACAAAATACAAAATTATCTCATTGTTGTCATCTACTTGACTTATGTCAAAATAGATTTCTAATTACAACGGATTTTGAAAATTCAAAAAACTAATTTATGTTGTTTTTAATGGTGATTAAGAGGATGAATTCTGATTTTTAAAAAAAAGTACAATAAAAAAGATATGAATTTTTAAAGCTTTGAAATAGCTACCATTATGAAACTGTAAATCAAATTTGGCTGGTTAAAAAACCTGTCGAAGATATCACCATAATCGATTTTTATGCCAAGTTTGAATAAAATAAACCCTAAAAAAGTGATCTAGAGGTCAGGATCTGGGTTGTACCATAACGGCAGCTTCAGTGGTTCATTTTTCCAATGAAAATTTGCTAAAAAATTACATACTTTTATAATATAACTACAAAAATATTTCTTGACATGTAGCATTAATAAAATAAAAAAGCATTTAAAAAATGCGGCAATAGAGGGCATTGCCGACAGAATTAAAACTTAGAACTTGAAGTAATCTGTGTTTATCGTTGGTATGAATTGTTCAAATTATATTACTGATCTTATTGATAGATTGAAATTATACACAACTGATATTAAAGTAAATGAACACTTATCTGTATCAAATACAAATAAAAAATCTCTCTCTTGTACAATACATCCAGCTGTTAATTGTGATGGTGGGGCTGGGCATGTAGTACAATAGTGTTTGTTAATAATTTAAATATTTATTGTTTTTATACAATGTGCAAGATATATTTAACTGTAACTAAACAAAGTTATGATAGATGGTTAGTGAATATTTAATTAATGTCATAGTATTAATTATAATTTACATTTTTATTTTTGAAATTATTTATATACATAATTTTATACAACAAAGTTAAAGTCAGTAGCAACAGGTTTTGAAATCTCTTCTCTTAAAGTTATAAATAGAAATAACAATGAGCCAAGAATGCACATTGAAACAAAACCAGCTCACTGGTAGAATTAAATTCACTTCATGAATACTAATAACGTTTACACAGCAACTGTGATAATTTTTTACATGTTATTTGTGCTAATTTTCTCTTATGCAAAAAGTGCTAGGCCTACCTAATGTAGTTTTTCTCTTCAGTAACAGACACCAACAATGGAGTTGCCGAGAATATTCTGAAAAAAATGCTTTTGAAAGAACCAATTAAAATTTTGATATTTCAGAATATCATTACAGAATAATTTCAAATTGCTAATATTGTTTAACAACAACAATAACAGTTAACAAACTTTCTTATTTACTTATAAAAATAATTTCAAATTTTTTTCAGGCTTGTACGTCCAAAATCAGATGAAAAATTTTTGAATTTAGAACGATTGAAATGAAAACTGATACATTCTGTTTAGCTGAATATAAACTCTTTATATTTTTATTAAATAAATAACAATGTTCTGCAATAATTACATAACTTCTAGTATTACTTCTTACCCAAATCATGGACGATATTTCCAATAAAAGTCAATCCCCTCAAATTTAATACCCTACACACACCAAGAATATATTCATGAATTTATATTCTAAAATTACCTATTGGAGAGGCCATTATTGAAAAACTTGTTTGGAAACCTTGAAATGAGCGCGTGATCTCTAGTTCATTTTTTGAAGAGTTGTTAAACATTTTTATTTATATCTTAAAAATGCAAAAAGACATTTTTTTATTGCACACTGTAATTGGTGTTAAAATCAGCGTAAACAAACTTAGCACGAAAACTGATTTTGGCAATAGCTTTAGATACGTTTCAAAATGGTGGTAGTCCAAAATCTTTAATAAAAATTGTAACCGTTTAAAATATGATTTCAATACACTGTAATCAGAGAAAAATTTACAGTTTAAATATTCAAATTTGATTATGTTGGTGAAATTAAATTTTCAAAAAAGTGCAAGATAAAATATTGCTGGAAATTCGCTTCCATCATGTCAGCGAAACAGTTTTGTGCCACGATTATTTTTCTATATAAGGGTGCAAAGTTTAAAAGTTTTGGACAATTTGGGGAAGCCGCCTCGGTGGCCTAGTTGATAGCATACTGGGCTTTCACCCCGAGGACCCGGGTTCGATTCCCGGCCAGGGCTTGGCATTTTCATACGCTATAAATCATCATACCATCTTCTGCATTAGCCCAAGTGTGCACAATAGTCGGACGTTAAACACACAAAAAAAATGGACAATCTGGTTAGAAGATACAGTAGCATTCAAGTTCTAGATAGAAATGGACAAAAATTAAAAAGATTCCCTTATTTGTCTGCACTGCTTAAGTAGTATACCTACCTTCCTGAGTTTTTGAAATATTGTCATGAACCATTATGCAGGAAAAACAGTTTGAGGTATAATACTCGCTTAAGTTTAGTTCTATATCTACTCGTAATTACAAAACAAACATTACATACCAGAAATAACATCATTGTAGCAGTTGATTGTAAAGTTACCTTTTATAATAATGTATGCCTTTACTTTTACAAAATTTCTGTTGTTATCTAAAGCTTGTGAACACTGATGAGGCGAAGGTAGCTTTGAGTGTATAAATTACACCTAATTCTTGTGGCCATATATCAAGATAAATCTACAGAAAAGACAACACTGTAAACAAAACATTGTTCGTGTAACATTAAAATGAAGAAAGATGAGATAAGAAACGTAAAATTTATTTCTTTAAATCCAAGCGAAGTTAGAGTACAGTCGGAAAGTGCTCATGATGTGAACGTTTATTCGTTTTCCATTATAAGAAGTATATTTCTACAATGTTTTACATCAAAATGCTTTAACATTATAATTTTTTTAATAGATTGAAGTAAGTTACATAGAAATTAGTTTGATACCAGACTGAACTTTACTAATTTATATTATTAGATTTACCATTTGTACAATAACATACCTGTGTAACTATAAAGGACAAAAATCTGTTGTTAAAATTACTTTCTATAAATCATAATATGTTAAGAATACTGTTTTAATTTCTCTTAAAGTTTTTATTTTAAAAAAATGATATTAATTATGTATACCAGTACTTTACTCTTATTTTCATTTGTTTATTGATCTCTACAGTTTATAAAGGCTTCATTTGTTTATTGATCTCTACAGTTTATAAAGGCTTCATTTGTTTATTGATCTCTACAGTTTATAAAGGCTTCATTTGTTTATTGATCTCTACAGTTTATAAAGGCTTCATTTGTTTATTGATCTCTACAGTTTATAAAGGCTTCATTTGTTTACTGATCTCTACAGTTTATAAAGGCTTCATTTGATAATTTGATTAACAACGCTAATCTATTGTTTGCTTTAATTAATACAAAAGTGACTATAAAGTCCAATAATATAGAAAATAATGATCAACACATTTTTATTAATTAACATTGTTATAAAAATGTTTACAAATTGCAAAAATATAGAAAATTTAGATATAATCAAACAGAAGCAAGAACTAGATTAAATTAATATCTGTGTGACTTTAAATTAATATCACAGACACTTCTTGTGAATCAAGTTTGCTCTAGCCTGCATCACAAATAGTTTTCACGTTATTCAATTTTTTACGATAAACCGTTTTTGTGATACAAATTAAGAAAATACCACAATACCAAAAAAAATTTCACAAATTTTTTCAAAGTACATTACCATTTATAAAAAAAATTATTACGGTCATTAGTTTTGATATTTGAAACATGATTTCTACACAAAAAAATTGGTGATAGAATTTGTGTATGTTTCAATATAGTTAAAAGAAACAGGAAAGTTTAAATAATTCTAAGTGGATAAGCAATGTTAATGAACACCATTTATTATATAAAACAAACAGCTTATTCTATTATTGAAAAGTATTTTCAAATTTTTTCTGTCTTTACATAAAAATTCTCAAAATTTTTAAAATGTTTACAAAAACATTAACAGTTAAAAAAAATTTTATTTTTTAAAATAATTTATTTGATTTATTTGACAAAGTGCTACAAAATGTGTTTATTCACTGTTAAATCACTACAGTTTACAAAAAAAAATAAAGGCTTTAGAATTAATTATTTTGAATTTATTTACCAATGTACCAACTTGTATCGTTTTCTGTTAAGGGGAATGAAACGGTTTCTGGAACAACACCAAAAAAACAAGACAACAAAATGGTATTCAGTATCCTACCTACAAATCCATACAAACTTGGAATATTTCGGCAATACTTGGCGTCCTTATCAGGTAAGATATGTTTAACGCAAAACTGTATATCAGATTTTTAAACATTGAATTTAAGAAAAAGTAAAAATCAGTAGACCTCAAAGTTATAAATTAAATGATAAAAATAAATTGTCTAGTTTAAAAAAAAAAGTTTGTAGAACTCTTTGACGAACAACAAAGCACTACAAATTGTTAATAATATATTAAGCTGTAATTATTTGTATTGTGGATTAATTCTTTTTACGTTAGACCCTAAAATGTAGGTGATAAAGATAATAATGGCATAAGTCCCACATTTTTATCTTATTTTTAGAATGCCAAAGAAGCTAAATTGAAATATTAATATATCATACTTTCCAGAAATAGGAAAAGTACGTTAATTTTAAAACTAAATACTCAAATTACGCACATTTTTTTCAATATTGCACCATATAATTATTGGATATGTCACTCTATTAATGCGCTAGGAATAATAGCTTATAACAGAAACACCTTTCCGTTACATATCCAGATATTATTTATAATGTAACAAATGTGGCAGTCAGAGGGACTGTCTAGTTGAAGTGAAAACTTTAAAAAAATGAAGAATTCAGTGTTCATTTTTTGCTTGTATTGGTTCAATTATATTACTAATCTTACTGCTGAAATAAAATTATCCACAACTGATATTATAGAAAATGGACACCATATATGATATTTATCTACTTAATAAATATTAAACATCATTCTTGTACAATATATCCAATTGGTAATGTTCCAATAATTGCGAAGGCTGAGCTCGTATGTAGTACAATAGCATTTGTTAATAATTTTAAAAAATTATGAATGAACTTATTTATACACAATGCGCACGCCGCCTCGGTGGCCTAGTTGATAGCGTACTAGGCTTTCACTCCGAGGACCCGGATTCGATTCCCGGCCAGGGCTTGGCATTTTCATTCGCTATAAATCATCCCATCGTCTGCATTAGCCCAAGTGTGCACAATAGTTGGACGTTAAACAAAAAAAAAAAAAAAAATATATATATATATACACAACGCGCAAGACATATTTAACTATATACACTCTAAACAATTATTATAGGTTGGGTATGTAGCATAATGGCCTTAATTATAATTTCAGTATTTATTATTGAACAAAGTCAGCAACAGGTTTTGAACTCACCTCTTTTAGTTTCATAAGCACTGAGCCAAGAGGAGAACAACCAGCTCACTGGTAGACTTCAAAATTTAAATGAATACTTATAACGTGATGTTTTTCTACCTGTTATTTTTGCTGTCACCAGTTTACATTTTCTTCTTTTAAAAATAATATAAATAACCGTGTTTCTTATTAAAAACAAATACAAATTAATATTATATCAATTTTAATGGAAATCTAAACCAGATTTATTCTAGAACGTTAACATAGTATAACACATATTGTGTTTTAACAAGTGTTTTCATGATAAGAATGTTTCAAATGTAGACATCATTGTATGTAAATCTAAAAGTTTATTCAAATGAAATATTTCTTAGTGTTCTGTAACGAGCTGAAGGTAATATCTTTGTGTTTTGGTTTGAAGGTTATTCTTAGTAATTGCTTATCATTACGGAACCAGGCCTACAATGCTACAGTAATTATGTCAATTAAAAGTATTTTTATGTTACATTTTCTGCACAATTTACCCGCAAAATTTTACGATGTTGCTTCATAGAATAACAGATTATTTCCTTGCTCATGTGTTCTGTTTTCAGGAAATTTGATATTTTTTATCTCCACAGAAGTGAATAAAAATTTTGTAAAAATCTGTATATTTTTCTTAAATTTCAATAGTATGGTACTATTCATTATTGATGTCTTTTTATTGTTTTAATGTATGCAATTATTTTTAGGTTAAGTTACCTTGCTGTAAAAGGGCCCTCACTTAGGTGGTGAGGTAGTTGCCATGGAAACTGGGCCTGTAAATGAGAGGTCCTACAAAGGAGCAACAAAAAAATTTATTAAAAATTCCTTAACTGAATCAACTAAGTAGGTGATTGTAGAACCAATGATAGTACAGATAGAGTATGCTGTGAGGATGCAGCCACAAGCCAGGCAATCACCCCTCCAGTCAGACTCAAGGTCAATGACTAATGTCACTATTTTTAGTTTTCCTTCCCCCTTCACCTCCACACAATAGAGGTGGGCATTTCTGCTATTTTTACAAAAAGTCAACAAACTGTTTGTTGAGGAAAAAAGCTGCTATTTAAAACCGTTGGAAAAAACATTGTATTAGCAGCAGCTAAAACATAAAGCACATACATTCTGTTTTCTAAGACTACTTTTTCATTTCCACTGCCACCATGTCCTTAACTGTTTTTGGGTATAATGCATTTAGAAAGGATAAAAATAATTCTTACAAGTGTAGTAATAATTAAATTACATTCTCAAAACGTAATAATTATGTATGCCATTTTATATTTACAAAATGCAATGAATTTCTAATAGAAGCATTCTTTTTTTTACTTAAAAATTAAATAGTCCTTTGCATATTTACCAAAATGCAAACGATTTAGAATATTTTTAGTTGATTAAAAAATATCTATGATTGATAGTAAATATAAAAAATATGTTTAAATAAAATTAGGCTCTGTATCTACAAAATGTGAGAGGTTGTTACTACAACTCCCAACAAAATAGAGATAAACATTGACATTGACCAGACAGTTCTTACTTCACTATGAGCAACTTTGAAATAAAGGGAAAAAAGCATAAAAGCAGTTAGCAGAAAAACAGTTTTAGCGCTTGTGGCAACATTGGAATAGAACGTGGGTGTGGTAGTGGTGAAAGTTCATTCCTTGTTTAACAAATCATAAACCAGTCCAAATCTCACTGCTTGTTTCCATTTGAAAAAGCAGCTTGTTTGTCCTTTATGAAAAGCAGTTTTTTTAACAGTTTGGTGTTTTCTGCCCCACCACTACCACACAATATGCAACTGACTGATAAATCACTCAGTGTCCACAAAATTAAATATGTATTTAATACATTTTTACTTATTGTCTAGCTTGCTTGTTATATGGTGTGTAAATTGAATATATAACTTTTATATATACATGGAGTAGGAATAGGTTTCAGGACAAAAATTAATACAAAATATGTATGTTTAAAGTTTCAAACACAAATAGTGGACCAGGGATTGTCCACAGTTCCAACAAAAATGATTTTTTATCGTCATAGGTGGGGATGAGAGGCCCATCATAGGTGGGTATGAGGGCCCACAGATTGATGTGCAGGTCTGGCTGTAACTAACAAGACCAAAGATAGCTGGGCTTAAAAATGATTTGTACTAAAATATTTATGTTTTATTTTTTAAACAATATTAATATTTGTTCCTCTATCAAGTATATTTATTAATTTATTGATGTGTATTTAATTAAAATTCCATTTTATGAAGAAATCAATTAATTAATAAAACATTTTCACGATACATTTACAGTTAATTTATAAGTAAATTGAAAAAAATATTACGTCTTATTAAATCTTTAAAATAATTTTTTTTTCAGTGGCAGTTTCTCAGTTGATGATCGGCATGGGAACAGCTTGGCCTTCCCCAGTCTTGCCAAATATAAGGGAGCACTCAGTGCCACTTCATATGGACAACACTCAGATCTCGTGGATGGTTTCTCTACTCTTCTTTGGAAACACCATCAGTCCGATTCCTTCAGGATACTTAATGGATATTTTTGGAAGAAAGAAAATGTTAATATATTTAACGATCCTGCCATTCAGTTCGTGGATTCTAACATGGTATGCAACATACCCTGCAGTGTTGTACGTTGCGAGGTTTTTAAACGGTCTTTGGTGTGGAACTGTGTACACGATAGTAGCAGTGTATATAGGAGAAATCGCACAGCCAGACATTCGCGGGTCATTAAGCAATTTTAACAATCTTTTGAAATCAACAGGAAGTCTGTTTATTTTTGTAACCGGACCGTACGTGTCCTATTCGACGTTAGCAATAATATGCGGATTCATTCCAGTTTTATTTTTTGTTGTTTTTATCTACATGCCGGAGTCACCTTATTACTTACTTATGGTGAAGAACAAGAATGAAGCGAGGAAAGCTTTACGATGGTTAAGAGGTGATAAAGTAGAAATTGAATTAGAATCCGAACTGAGCCAAATTGAAAGAGCTGTCGAAATACAAACAAGAACGAAGGCTACAATCGTTGATGTGGTAACAGACCCAGTCAATTTCCGCGCTTCTCTTATTTGCAATATGTTAGCAATTAACAAAATTTTAAGTGGTTTCGATGTAATGGTCGCGTATACTTCAACGACACTACCTAAACACGCTTTTGATTCCTTCGGCCCCAATGAGTGTGTTATTATTTTAGGTGTGATTGCAGTGATCTCTTGTATTATTTCTGGCTTTATTTTGGATAAGTTTAATCGAAAAACACTACTTTCAATTTCATCGATGGGTTGTGGTATTACAGCGACGATCGCAGGGATTTGGTTTTATTTTGATGAAAAAACTGAAATCAATGTTGACTTTTTTAGTCCGATCCCGTTTTATTGTTTCTCAATTCACAGCGTGGTTTATTCTATTGGGTTAGGACCCATTGTTGCAAATGTGAAAGGTGAATTTTTTTCTGCGAACGTAAAAGGAATAAGTTCCGCATTAACTACGATTATTTATGCAGTATTTTCATTTGGATTTAACAAAGTATACCTGATGATAGCGACAAATTTCGGAATGTTTACGAACTATTTTATTTTTGGTTTTAGTTGCTTTATAGGTACAATTTTAATAAAATTATTTATGATAGAAACTAGGGGTAAAACTTTGCAAGAAGTACAAGAAGAATTAGGTGCGAAACCTCAAAATACAAATAATCAAATATGAAAGTTAAGGATAATATTTTAAATTAATTTAGTCTGCTTAAAAAGTCTGAAAATAGGGACTGAAAAACAGATCTTATTGAGTTCTGTCAAGGGACTTCTGTACTTAATTTAAAAAATTGATAGGTAGAAAAAATTAAAAAAGTATAATTTACTTTCAAATGCATAAAAAATCATTTAACTTTAAATACATTAAGTTTTTTTTAAGTATTAAAATTACTAATAAAACAATAGCATGTTTATTAAAAAAAATATGTCACAGTTTCCTATTGCATTAACTTACAAACAAAAATACAAAAAAGTGAATCCATTTGATCAGATAAAAAAATATATTTGTAAATAACAAGTTGATTATTCGCTTCAAAAAGAAAATCATCAAGTATGTTGAAAGTTGTGAACAGACAACTCGAAAACCTTAAAAAAATTACTTATCTAGTAAAATCTGAAAATGTTCAAAACAGAATTATTACTTTATAATATAAGTTTTAGAATAATTAAACTTTTTTTATAGATCTCAACAAATGTTTGTTTCAAGTAAGTTCAATGAAACCACTTTGACCAAAGTCAGTTGTATTAATATTTATATTATTGTAAGATAACGTATTGTAAGCGTTGTGTAAAATAAAACTGTTTTGTTATTGTTTTTTGTTATTATAATTTGTGCATTTTAAAATAATAAAAATATAATAATAGGTAAAAAAAGCCAAACAAAAATAATCAAGGTTATTACCACAATGTAATATTCAATTTATTAATGTTTCTAGCTCTTGATAAACATAATGGGTTTTATCAATATAAAGAGGAATAAAGCAAAAGCATGAAAATAGAGGTTGATCTTTCAGATGTGATTAAATTGCAGTCTACTGCTTCTCTAAACTTGTCTTAAGTCTTGAGACTTTATTCTAACCAGGAGGCCAGTGCAAAATTTTGTGTTATGAAAGTTTTAAGTAAACACAGCCTTTAGAATAAGAGTAGTCGTTTGGGTGGAACAATAGTTGGAAGGAAACGGTAAAAAAATAAATCGAAAAGCGATAGATTAACAATAAACGCACGATGGATGGACAGGGATAGGGGACTGTCTAAGCTACAAAACCGATATGTTTAATGACTTTTAAGTAAATATTGAAATTGTTCTAAGGACGTTATGCAAAAAAGTGGCATTTGTAATTGGATTGTATGTTCGTGATTAAAAAGTTAGCTTTCAAATATATACAAAATATAGTCCAATTTGCGATGCCGTGCGAGCTGCACATCCATGAAGCCATTTTGCCTAAGACAGTTAAAAGTATCTTTTATGTTAAAATTTTCCACAAGCAGTAAGTTTTAGCACAAAATAGTTTTGCAATGTCAGAAGCAGGTTAAAAAATCTTTCTGAAGATATCTCATTTATGCCTGTACGAATAGTATGTGCTGAGAAAGGGGGATTTTGACTCGATAAATGATATATATGACTTGTCAAACTGGCATTAAGTGGAAAAACCTTTGAATTTGTCAATTGATTGATTCTTTGAGGATAGGGTTTGGAGCTGTCTGGAACTGCGAACAAAGGATTATTGTGCAACTAAGTCTTTTGAATTAGATCAGTAGACCAATACTCTCAGTGAGTTTTAGCAGTCCAACGACTATCTCATTCTGCTGGAGGCCCTCAGGGTCTTGGAAGCCAAACATACTTTACCTCTTGCTGGCATTTGCAGTTTCTTTATCCAACTAGCATAGCCTACACACGGTTTATCCATAGTATAACATTCCTGGCTGACAGCGCTCCAGTGTTGGAGTATGGTTTCCATTAGCCTGCGCATCTTATCCCTGTAAGGTTTGTAATTCTCACCCCCCCAGTTTTGATCATTGGAGGTATTCTGTTTCTAAGTTCAATTGGAAGCCCTTTTTGCTAATGCCTCTGCTCTAGCATTTTGTGATTTCACACTCCCAGTATACATTTGTAGATGCCTTACTACCATGAGATGTTCAACTTCACCTCTCACTTCTTTCATTACAGTTTGGTTAAGTCCACCTAGTGTTGTCACAACATACTGTAATTCTCTGCTTATGGGTTCCATGGGAATGAGATACAGTCCCAGTTTCCTCCAACTATTTTCTTTTGCCAGTCCTTTAGGGTTTTGTGGGTTTTAACAAATTGTTTCCCACCACTAAAATTGCACAAGTAGCTAGGAAAAAAAATGTCCACCAATCAGAGCTACGCATGCATAGGTAAGGCTTAAAACTGGAGGTCACTTGGTACCAAGAGTCCGCATACTTAAGCTA
Source organism: Callitettix versicolor (assembly GCA_022606455.1). Classification (NCBI taxonomy): domain Eukaryota; kingdom Metazoa; phylum Arthropoda; class Insecta; order Hemiptera; family Cercopidae; genus Callitettix; species Callitettix versicolor. Next base: position 16,061,482 of record CM040186.1, on the reverse strand, counting down.
AGCTTCCTCTGAATAGATGAAGAAAGATTAGATACAGCTAGGGCATCTCAGGATTGCAAAACCTGTAATCATAACTGGGAGACACTAAGGGAATGGATTTGTAAAAATTTGAATGAATGAATAAATTAACATTTAGAGCTTACAAACACACTGCGGCCTTCATTGATCTATTGTGCTCCTCTTCCTGAGACTTTCAGTTACAGTGTCTCCTCCACATCTAGCCTCTTCATGAAGTCCAGAATTTCGAATTGCCAAAATTTAAGTGATAATATTTTTTGGGTAGGCCTATAACAATTTGCAAATTTATAAATTAAAATTTTAATAACAAGATTATGAACTGCCTTAAATTTTTCATTTTATTGTCAGTGTTTATGTACTAAAGTATAAAATAATTTCGTATAGGCTGTGTTAATATTTAAAAAGAATTATCAAATTAAATTTCTCCATTGCAAGAAAATCAGAATTAAATACAGGTAATAATGTTCAAAACATATATGAAGGAGTTGTTGCCCAAGAAAGCAGAAAAGAGAACAAAACCTGAAATAAAGTACATAAGAACTTTCACATAATAAGAAATTTACAGGAAGGATTTTTATTAAATAGTCCAAAGATGGCAGCACTTTTCAGGACACAATTTTTTTTTTTAATAATCAAAATTGATTGGTAAAGTACGACGAAAGTAGTTAAATATAACTCTACCAGAGTGGAGTACTTAAAAGATTTTGATTATAAATACAAAAACTCTTGCTGCTTGCTGAAGAAATTACAAGTTCTGTATTTAATGTCAATGTACAAAAAGTTCGCGAAACATCTACTAGATAGCAGATAATTGAACTAACGAATACTTCGATTAAAAAAACCCACCAAATACTATTGAATGGGGAAATATTTAACACTGTGCCAAATCATTTCAACTGTTTTTAATACAGTATATAGAATAGCATTATGACTCACAAAATGTAGTTAAATAGATTAGATTATGGCTATTCTTTTAGGAAGATAGAATAATAAGAAACTTCATTACTATACCACTATTGGTAGGAAAGTCAATATAATTAACAAAAACTATCCATTAATTGGTGCAAAAAATTTAGACTTTTTCACATTTTATTATTTCCTGAAATACCTTTTTTTTGCTTATGTTAAAAACATACAGAAATCTGCCTTATTTCTCAAAATTAGTTAACAGAAATGCTCATGACAATGCCCGAAGTCACACTGCAAAGGACAAGACAAATCTTACAACACTTTAGTTGGGACCAGTTATATAACCCTCTGTACAGCCCTTACCTCACCCTCTTACATCTCTCTTTGCACCTGTAATCATTCTTTAGTGAACAAAACTTCAACAACAATGTAGAGGTCAAAGAACATGTAAACACAGGCGGCAACGTTTTATGAAGAAGACATACAAAAACTGCACTACATCAAGTGCCTACAATGATGATGGAGACAAACAGGATCTGTATATTTTTTGCAGTAGTTTTTCTGTACCTGTACTAGTTTTGTTTCCATGTTGTAAATGTTAAATGCAACTGTTTCAAGGTGTGATAGTATCCATTTTCCAAAAAACTGTCTCAATACATGATCATAAAGCTAGTAAGAAAAATTTATATTGGCTTAGACGAGTTTTTTAACCAGTGAAGTGCATTCATATTTTTCAAAACTGTCATTTATAATTGTCAAAAACTTCACCTCAATAATCAGCGTTAAAAACCTGTATACATTTTCAATAAGTGTCTTGAGCCAAACAATTAAAAAATGGCAACTTAAAAATACCCTATTGACATAAACGAAGTTATTAAATTTAATTTGTTGCTTTTTAAATAACAATTACTTTCACACAAAGCCAGACTATAAGAGTCGATATTAAACTATCACAAACGAGCAAAATTAATTAATTACTATTCACTGTTATCCGATTACATAGTTGTTTAAATTAACATAAAACATCAATACAGATTAAACACAAAGTGATTTTACATGTTACGTAAGTTCCAAGTATAAATCCATTTTTTAAGATAAAACTTTATCAGTAGGTCTGTTGGTAGGTCATTTTACATGTCACAATTTAAATATTAAATGCCCCAAAACAAATGTCACTTTAAAGGTAAGACTATAAATACTATTAATATAAATATAAACGATAAATTTAAGAATAATCAAGGCGTACAGCTTATTGTTTAAAATAATTTTTATACGTTTGACATTTTTGAAAATCCAATTTCATCATCCATAACTAATATTAAAATCTGCAAATATTAGCATTTCAAATTTTCATATTACGTTAAAAAAACGAACTATTAAAGCCGTCAGATTCCATTTTAGTATTTTCAAATGAATTTGAAAATTTAAATTTATATAGATTTGAACGATTGTTACAGTAATAAACTTAGATTTAAGGTAGTAATAAGGAATAAAGTTTTTAATTTTGCAAAAAAATTGTTTGAAGCATATTTTTGGTTGAAAATAAGTTTTTTTCAAAATCTACTTACATATTTCTGAAAAAATATAGCGTCTAAGAACTCAAATACAAAAACCCCACTATATCTCTGAAACATTCAGAGTTATAATAAAGTAAATAAAGAAATAAAGTTTTGGTTTGAAAATAAATACTTCAGTCATTGGGTTTGTTAATGAATTTCCATTGGAAAAGGAGTTATTGGAGTGACCATATCATGGTTTTGAAAAGAATACCTTGAAAAGAACACTAATTACGACCTAAACTTTGTTTTTTAAGCGGTAATATTCATATACATATTTGAGTGCTAGCAGGTGCACACACACACACACACACACACACACACACACACACACACACACACATATTTATTTTAAATGTTTACATAGAATACATACATAAAATATGTCAAACTCAGTAAACCCTACAGAGGTATCAAAATATCTGTGTGTAGTTCCCTTTCATTGGTTCAGGGTCTTACCCCGATGGTCATTTTCCAATGGAAAGTCGCCAATAATGAATCATAAGCATTGAAATCCACCTTTATTGGACAGATGTACCAGTTTGCCTAGGTCTTTTTTACTTTGTAAAAGAAAAAGTTTTAATATTTATTTCAGGGTTGCTACAGTTCAATTTAATGTTATTTGAAACAATATAAGCCACCTGGAATTTACAATAAATATTAAATGCTTGTCACTATAAACTTTTGTTATTACAGCACTGTTGTCCAGTCTTTTTGTTGCATTGAGGATGGCCAGATGGGGATATTTCATCTTAAAACAAGGTAGGAGTTTTAATTGTTTAATTAGTTATTTTAATTTCATTTATATAACCTACACGAGGTGTGTTCAGAAAGTAACAAGAATTTTTAAATTTCACGGGCTTGGAGAGTCTGATTGTCAAACATTTTTTATTATTATGTTGGTATACATGCCCTTGAAGTATGATAAAACTTTCAGCTGTTTTCATTGTTGACTTTGTCTGTAACAACCACTAAGGTCAGACATGATTTTATGAGCTCGTTTGTTTTTTTGTTTGTTAAAAGAAATGGATCAAAGAATTTGTATCAAATTTTGCGTAAAAAATGAAATAAAGTGTAACAAAGTGTGTGAAATGTTAACAAAGGCCTATGGTGAGTCTGCTATGAGTAAAGCAAGAGTTTACAAGTGGTATAAGCATTTCCAAGAAGGCCGTGAAGACGTTGAAGATGACGAACGTCCTGGACGCCCCAGCACATCAACAACCGATGAAAATGTGGAAAAGTGAAAGAAATGGTTATGAACCATCGCCGGATCACAATTAGAGAGGTCGCTGATGATGTTGGCATATCGATTGGATCATGTCATGACATTGTTTCCAATGTTTTGTGTATGGCAGCAAAATTCCTTCCAAAATTGTTGAATTTTGAACAAAAACAGCAGCGAATGGAAGTTGCTCAGGAGTCACTAAATGAAGTCAATGACGATGCAGAATTACTGAAACGTATTATAACAGGTGACGAAACATGGGTTTACAGATATGACGTCGAAACTAAGGCTCAATCATTCCAGTGGAGGCATTCTGACTCGCCAAGACCGAAAAAGGCTTGACCAGTGCGGTCGAACGTGAAGGTTATGCTCACTGTGTTCTTCGATATTAATGGTATTGTGCATCATGAATTCCTGCCACCAAGTGAAACGGTCAATAAGGAGTACTACCTACAAGTTCAACGCGATTTGAGTGAAGCAATCCGAAAAAACAATTCATGGCTTTTGCACCAGCTCACACTTCATTGCTTGTTCGTGAATTTTTGGCCAAAGTAAGTACTGTAACGATGCCCCAGCCTCCATATTCGCCAGACATGGCTCCGTGTGACTTTTTCCTATTTCAAAAAATAAAGAGAACCTTAAAGAGCCGTCGTTTTACAGCCATAGATGACTTTAAAAGTGCATCGCTGAAAGAACTAAAGGCTAACTCAAAGATCAAATTTGAGAAGTGTTTCGAGGATCAGAAGAAGCGCACAAGTGCGTAATCTCCAATGGGGACTATTTTGAAGGCGATAGCATCAATGTAGAAGAATAAATAAATTTATGTTCAACAAATTAAAATTCTCGTTACTTTCTGAACACACCTCGTGTATATTTCATAACTATTTTTTAAATGAAGGTTATTTCACATCTACTCTAAACGTACAAAAATATAATGACACTGTCTAATATGTACATAAATATTGTTACATTAATGGTGATGTTCACCTAAACAGCTGATTGTACAACACAGCTGTTCCTTCAAATATATTATTTCAACTATGGTTATGTTTACTGTCATTGTTTATGATGAACATAAATAATAATGAAATGTTGTTTGTATTTTTTTCTTAATATTGAAATTTTTATGGGTAAAGAAAGACATTATCAATAATTTTGTTTTAATCACTAATAACTACAAATACTAAAGAAATAGACCCATTAGAATAAAACAAGATTTACAGATTTTCATGTAGTAGATGTACAAGGCACATGCAGAAAGTAAGTATGGTTTTGGACTTCTGCCACTGCAGCGCTGCTGTCAATGCTCCGCACATGCACACTAGTCTTCCTGGTTCAGTGCCTCTTCACTGACACCATTACGGTCGATTTGTGTAGTGTTTCCAGTTTCCTGTATGTATTTAAAATGTTTTAAGATAATTCGTCTTACTGAATCATCAAATTCAAGATGTTTACGGTGAAAATTCAATGAGTGATGTAATGGTGAGAAAGTTTTATGAAGGACGTATCAATGTCAACGATGAGGCACGGAATAGACGACCTTTTGTTGTCAATGATGATTTGGTAAGGAAAGTTGATGAGAAAATTCGTGAGAACAGACAGTTCGTAATGACAATACTTTCTGAAGAATTTCCAAGTTTCAATATTTCATCTGTTTGAGATTTTCTCGGCTGGCTTAACATTCCAAAAACCAAATGACAGAATGACTCTAACAGTCGGTAGGTTCATGAAGTGTCTTAAGCATTTTAAATGCACACAGAAAACTGGAAACACTATACAAACCATAATGGAGTTGGTGAACCAGGAAGACTGGTGTGCTTGCATGGAGCACCGATAGCAGCGCTGTGGTGGTGGCAGAACAAAACGGTACAAACTTTCTAAACACACCTTGTAACAAAGAGTTATATAGTGTAAACAAACAGGCACTTCTTATCAGCACCAGAAAAAACTTGTGACATTTCAGCTTTGTAATCTAGAAAACTATGACCAGTGGAGCACAACGCCCACCATCCACCCTCTGAAACTGGCCCTCTAATATAGTTGGCTTAAGTTCAGTCTAATGATCATTGTTAACACCACATATGGTTTACGTAAACTTGGGGCCTCAAGTCCGGGTACAATGCCAGTGCAATAGACTTCTTCAATTCAACTTAAAGACACAAAGAGAGACTCACCTTTAAAGATGGCAGACAATGCGAAACTTCAACAATATTATTTCTAAAAACAGTTTTCCATTAATTTTTTTTATCTGTAAAAATAATTATATTTATCAAATTGTTTACAAGTTTTAAAACAATAACAGATATAAATATAAAAGCTTCACTCAAATATAAAAATAAAACAATCATTATTGCACATAAGTGTAAGATGGGTTAATTTTATATTTTTAACCCTTTAATGGCCAGACTCATTTCATTGGACATCTGTTTTATATAAATCTAATCCCAGAGCTTTGCTGTTTTTTTAAAAATAAATAAAAATAATATCGTCGTAAGCAATAAGTTGTTTAACATAACCGTACAATTATAATACAATAACCAAAAACTCGTTAAACGAAACAATTTCAGACTAGTCAAACGCGCGAGTGGTCAAAGGCCAGTGTAGTGTGTTAGGCATGAGTGGGTTCAAACCCCACATTGGCTGTTGACTGTACAACTCACTTGGAGTTTGCCTGTGTATGGTTGAAAGAGGCAAGGTCCACCTTAAATAAACAGTGGACCGGCTTAGGCAGAAGCCGACAGTGACAGTGAATTCTTTGAATTTTGCTACTTTTTTCTTATATAATGTGCTACTATATAATGTGCGTTTCCACTTAAAATGTTAATTTAGCTTGAAATATATATATTAAACATTAAATTTTTGTCCATGGCCTGAAAGGGTTAAATTGCCAGATAAAAATTTGCGAAACTAATAAATTAATTTTTTTTTTAGATGGACACGTCTGCCAAGCCTAACAACGTCCGGTAATAACAAAATGAATTTGAAATTTCTCAGCTTTTGCAATACAGGGATATTTCGACAATGCTTAGTCGCACTGACAGGTAAAAATATTAGCTTATTTTCAAAACGTCAAAAATTACTGAATTTTAAAAATTAAATATGAGCCGTACTGTAAATTTACAGACTGCTTATGGAAAGTGAATAAAACAATATTTGTGAATACAAGTGGAGTAGTCTCGATTAATCGTCTTCTCAGAACCATTCGGTGATTGATAAAAATAACATACTATACTCTGTTTATGGCACAGAACGTTTTATTATCATTATTTTGAAAAACTCCTGAATTTTCTATTTAATTTTAATTACGTACATATGTGTTTAATATAGTAAATTACCCATACTTAACCTTTTGACAAGTATTCACATATTAATGTGGTGTACTTATACGCTGAATGGTATTATCATAAATCATGTGAGAGTGTTTATCTTTCAATATACACATTCATGCACTCTTTCTGAATTTGTTGACACTATTTGAAATGTTTCTATCTCATTCCATTAGATGATAGGATTGTTTACTTTTCAATTATCAATGTTTGCGTAGGGTAGCAATTACTGTCAGCTGTTGTCCCATATGCTATAAATAAGTGGTGTCCAGTAACAGTGTTTTGTCTAGAAGGTTACTTTTATTATTTATTATAAATTATTTGTCATGAAAGGCTGTTTAAAAATGTCCGATAACATTTTAACAATTAACAGAAACTGATTTAATTGACTCTATTGTACAAATATCCAACAAACTTTTTTAATTTTTCTACGTAACCTATTAATAATTCTTTTTTATTTCTTCAGTGGCAGTGTCCTTTCTAATGATCGGCATGGCAACAGCCTGGCCTTCCCCAGTCCTACCAAACATAAGAGAACATTCAGTACCACTTCGTATGGACAACTCACAGATTTCCTGGATGGTTTCGTTGCTCTTCCTTGGAAACACAATCAGCCCAATTCCTTCAGGATACTTCATGGATATTTTTGGAAGAAAGAAAACGTTAATATACTTTAACTTCTTAACTTTAAGTTCGTGGATTTTAATATGGTACGCAACTTACCCAGCAATGTTGTACGCAGCGAGATTTTTAAGCGGTCTGTGGTGCGGAACTGTTTACACAATAGTCGCAGTGTACATTGGGGAAATCGCACAACCGGATATGCGTGGGTCTTTAAACAATTTCAATAACCTTTTAAAATCAGTGGGTAATATCTTTGTTTTTGTTACTGGGCCTTACGTGTCTTATTCAATGTTAGCTTATATATGTGGAGCGATACCAGTTTTATTCTTTATTATGTTTGTATACATGCCAGAATCGCCATATTATTTATTAAAAACGAATAATAAAAGAGAAGCAAAGAAGTCTTTAAAATGGTTACGAGGTGATCGTGCTGAAGCAGAAATAGAATCAGAGCTTAATAAAATAGAAGCTGCAGTTAAATTGCACAGCGGAAAAGCGTCATTTTTGGACATATTTACGATACCAGTGAATCGTAGAGCATTTTTCATCTGCAATATCCTTGCAAGTATTAAACTATTAAGCGGTTTCGATGTAATTGTTGCGTATGCATCAACAACATTACCAAACGAAGCTTTTGAATTTTTTGGACCGAACGAATGTGTGATAGTATTTGGTGCTATCACTGTGATTGCTTGTATTTTTTGTGGTTTTATATTAGATAAGTTTAAACGTAAAACACTATTAACAATTTCATCTCTTGGCTGTAGTATTACAACTTTCATAGCAGGAGCGTGGTTTTATCTGCACGAGAAAACTAGTGTAAACGTCGACTCTCTCAGCCAATTGCCTTTTTATTGTTTTGTTATTCACAGTAGCGTCTTTACTATCGGTCTAGGACCAATCATGTCTATTTTAAAAGGCGAATTATTTTCTGTAAACGTAAAAGGAAACTGCTCCGCTTTAACGACAATAATCCACTCGGTGTTGAGTTTTGTGTTCACCAAAATTTATCTTACAATAGCTGATAATATTGGAATGTTTCTGAATTACTGGATATTTTCTTTTTGCTGTTTTTTCGGAACATTTTATATAATATTCTTTACAATAGAAACACGCGGGAAAACATTAGAAGAAATACAAGAAAGTTTGCGTTCGAAAAATACAAAAGCAGAAATAATAATTGCATAATAAACATGTACATACTTATAAAAGTATTTTTTTATATTTTTACTTTTAGTCTAAACCAGGAGCTAACCTTTTAGGGCACATACCCCCTGAAATACTTTTTTTGAGGTTAAGTCTTCCCTAATGGTCGTTTGAGCCTGTAATTTTTAAGTTGCATCAAGTGGGATCTTTTTATTTGTGATATATAATATAAGATTTATAATATAATTGTATTTGAAGTAAATGTAATTTTTATTTCATATATTAAAAACTTACTCTTCCAGTTTCTCTATTTATTTTACAGACTTAGAAATATTAATTTTTATTTCTCTACTAGAGAACCGTTTAACAATAAACATTTGTATCTCCTCAACATGCCTACCGTTAAATTCTTTTACACTCCCCTCCCTACATATTTACTTTTTAATTTGGTTCTGAATTATTCCGCCTTGGTAACACAATAAATAAATAATACCAACTAACACACCTAATATACAATAAAAATAAAATACAATATACAATAAAATAATGCAGATGATGGCGTACGTAATGGCGAACAAATTCAAGATCCTGACGTGTACTCTGACATCTTATGTGTTGGCAATACTGTATATACTAGGTAAAATTTTACAGTTTCATCTACTTGGTGCACTTCCCAAATCAGCGCACCTTGTGTCTCTCATGAAGTCGGATAAGTTGTTGCATTGTAAGATTCAAAACAATTATAACAAATCATTATTGGCAAAATTCCATTGGAAAAATGAGCTGTTGGGAGTAGCCATCACGGTAAGACCTAGATCGGAGACCTTGAAATGAGCACCAATCCTCACTTCTCCACATCACTTCTCGAGAGGTTAAATTTTTTTTTATTATTTTATACATATATATTAATAGCTTGAACAAGTTTGTTAACCCACAAAATTCGTTCAACAGTTCCAAAATGGTGGTCATTTCAAATCTTTAAAAATACATAACTTTATCTTAAATGTTTTTGAAAATCTGATTACAGCACCATAAACAACGTTAATAACTGCATAATTTAGCATTTTGAATTTTCAAAAATCTATTAAGTTAAGAAATTTTTTGACAGTGGTCAGGGTTCCATTTCGTATTTCTGATGTAATTTGTAATTTAAAAACGCTAATATATGCACATTTCAATGATTGTAATTGTGAAATCCGAATTTCAAAAACATATATTTTTGGAAATTCGCTTTTATCAGGTTAGTGAGGCAGCTGTGTGCTATGATTTTTTCCCTATGAATTCTTCTTTTCACTTACGAAATAAAGCAATAAAGTAACGTTTGTAACAACATTATCTGGGGCTTAGGAATGAGGGTGACTGCATGCAACGAAGTGTCGACACCTCGTCTATATTCACACAATGACTATATTCATTGAATTGCGTATTCTGTATAATAATACATAAAAATAGTTCTGTTCTTATATAAATTATTATACATATGTGGCACATTCAAACAAAAAAGTCATCATTAAAATTCTTAAAAAAGTTCAAAATTTGGCTGTGAAATTACAATTTTCTACCCTCTAATACACCCACATTGTGAGTACAGGTTTGGCTTTCCTGATGTGCCCTACCTAGACCCAACCTTTCTTCATCTATTTATTCAGATCCCAGATCTCAAGCCTTAGTGGAAGTGTATCCTGAAGACTGTGTGGCAAATGTGGAGTCTGTGGAATCTTAACTACACAGATTCTGAATAAATGGTGACCTTCAGTTTTAATTTAGCATAACCTATGCAAGCGGGGCATTGTATGGGGGGGAGTATTTTAATCCCCTGTCTACTTCTGGAATTTTGATGGTTGAAAACAAATTATCAAACTGCACAAAAACTGGATAACAGTCAAAAGTGGACCCACAGAGTAAAAACAGCATGGATGTAGAGGAAACTAATTTTGTACCTAATTGCACGGAACCCACAAGCAATGAATTGGAACAGATGGTAAGAATACTTGGCAGACCTATCCATCCTGCAATTGAAGAAGTGCGAGATGGGGTTGAACACCTCAAATCAGATGGATGTGGTAGCAAACTGGCTCCTCATTTCACCTAGAAGCAGAAGACCTCCCACGGATCAAATCTACGGTGAGAAACACACAGAGCTGATTGGAACCATACTCCAAGACTGGAGGCCATCAGCTAAGGATATTGTGCAATGGGATACTATGCAAAACCTATGCAGGATGGATAAGGAAACTTCAGATCACATCTATGATTGTGAGGTTTTTGCCAACAGGAGGTGAAGGGTGTTTGTTTTCCAGGACGATGAGCATTTCTACCTAAATGAGCTAGTCAGTGGACAAATAAAACTAACTGAAAGAGCCAGTCTAAGAAGAATGTGGACACACTCCAAGAACGTTATTAGGGTACTAACACGTAAAGCTGGTAGATTTGTAGCCATTAGGTTACAAAAACTTATTGACTAAAGGTTATTAAAAATTATTGTATTATTACAGGAAAATAGGAAAGTATTAGGCTTTTGTAATGGCCACTTTGTGGTGTTTAGACAAAGGATTTACAAGAATAATATATAATTTAAAAAAATAATATATTAATTTATTCAGTAAATACTATAAACTATTCAACTTAAGCATTAACGATAATTTCTTTTAGAGTATATTTTGGGTTTAATAAATAACAACAAATATTTGTTTTTTTTAAAATATAGTCTATATAAAACTAAACTAATTAACGCTATAATAAAAAAAAATTAATTTTAATTCGCATTTCAGCGTAGTCATTAAATTGTACGTCTACTCTAACAATTTGTACAGTTTAGAAAAATGTGAAATAAGTAAACATAAAACACTATAAGTTTAATAACATATCTATATGGAACAGGTCCGTCAAATGTACTAAACAGAAAAAAACTATTACAGCTTACCAAAAACTTAAAAATTTCTTGTAACAATAATTAAGATATCACTGCAGACGACTGTCGTTTTTAATTTTAAAATTGACACTGCTAACGACCATTGTGCTCCTGTTGTACAGCCGGTGTGTTGACAACTTTTGCTAAACAAAAATGTAAAATAAAAATTAAAAACAAGCTGGAACCATAAAACTGTCTGTTAGATATATTGTTTATTGAAATTATGCAATAATATTTAATGTTTATAAATAGAAATCAAAAAACAATCAGGTGGCCTAGTGGATAGCGTACTAGGCTTTCACCTCGAGGACCCGGGTTCGATTCCCGGCCAGGGCTTGGCATTTTCATACGCTATAAATCATCCCATCGTCTGCATTAGCCCGTGTGCACAATAGTCGGACGTTAAACACAAAAAAAAGTGAAAAATAAATTTCAGGTTACGCCAGTTAGTATTTTATTGAAGTATACAGACGTGCTAACTGCTTTATATGAGCAATATACACTGGAGAACAGCTCTTGGCTGCGAAATAAGACTAGACACACTATCTAAGTGTATCAAGATTCCTGGCCAAAATATTTTTTTTTTTGGTGTTTAACGTCCGACTATTGTGCACACTTGGGCTAATGCAGACGATGGGATGATTTATAGCGTATGAAAATGCCAAGCACTGGCCGGGAATCGAACCTGGGTCCTCGGGGTGAAAGCCCAGAATGCTATCAACTAGGCCACCGAGGCTGGCCAAAAAAAAGCAAGCAGTCCAAGGATTTACTACATTTAAAAGCAAGGACAGTATCATTCACAGCTTTGTTGTAGAGAGGACTTAATTCTCAATTGTCTGACTTAGCGAAGGCAGCAATACTAGGACGATTAGTAAAGTGGACTTCATTCTTACGCATAATCGCTTAAACTATTCATATTCAATATCTTTTATGCCAGTTTGCCTTACATCATTTCATATCTTGTGAAAATGTTTAGGTTAGGTTACTAGTCGACACAAGTGTTGCCTGGCAATCAGCTTGCTATTGCTGGTGTATTCACCAGCCATGTATTCTGCATTAAATCAACAGAAATGAAAGAAATGGCACGAGGTAACTCCCTAGACATTGATGCAATAGTCAAGTGTGTCTTAAGTAGACTTTTTTTAACGTCCATACTTTAAGTTGGACTAGTGGAGACGAGGGATTGGAATTAATGAAAAGGATAACGCTTATGGCAGTAACTGCAGCCCAAAACCTACAACCTTAAAGTGTGCAGCTCAGAAGACTCAGCAGACTGGCTGATGTCTTAGCCACCACGAACCTCCCCAAGTATTGCAGTGAATCGTACAGTTTATGGGTGGAAAATTCTATTATGTGTTCTAAACAGGTGTATGTTTCCTCCTTCATATTTCCTCCAGATTATGTCAACAGAGAGTTGATCTTTCATTTCCACTTTGGGTCTTTGATATATACAATCTATTTAAAGAACTTAAAGATAGTACTCTTGTAGAACTACTTAACGACTACCTAAGCTGGATTCATAGCTGGTGTCAGAGGGAAAGCTTTAGCGTTAATCTCTCCAAAACAGTTTATGTCAATAAGAGGCCTCTGAAAAACTGTGGCCCGAAGCGACAAGTTTGGACATTTCACAGAATGTGAAATATATATACTCAATACTAAAACAAAGTACAATGTATCCAGTAATTACAATTGCAAATATGTCACTGTCACAGTATTAGTTAGAAATCATTCCTATGAATGACTATGAACACTCTCTCAGGTCTTCTGGTCTTGTCCTCTTCAGTCTCTGCTCCAGATTCCTGCCTGCAATCATCTCCCGCACTGAGTTGTTAACATGACTGCGAAGCCTACGTTCATGCTTCACAGCTATGGATCTTAGAATTTCCCTTACTGAATTTCCCTTAAGGACTTTACGGATATTACCATTCTTAACATACCGTGGTGCACCAACAATCTCATGCAGTACCTTACTTTGAAAAGATTGTATTATATTAACGTTAGTTTTCTTGGTGCAACCCAGACTGTGCAATATCTATGAGTTATTCAGTATGTAATAAACCGTTAAGAAGTAAATTAAGTGAATAATGAATACTTAGTTACTTGCCATGTATTACACATAGTATACATGTTAATCATATCAAAGTTTACAGATATGATCGTTATTCATGAGAAAACTAGAATCGTAAGCTCCGTGTATGTAAAGAGTTGACTGTACACATGTCAATGGCTTCACTATCGGCCTACTGGCTTCAAATTTATTACAAATATGGGCGGTGTATACTTAGCTGAGCCACTCCCAGAACTTGATCCAACGAATCCAACAGCCCAAGATATGTTATATGATGATAACAGATAACAAGTCCTGCACCCAAGTGTTAACAAATTGAGGTTTGTTGGCATTTCGATTTTTGTGTGGAGGTCCTCAAAACCACACCAAAGTATAACGAATGTTCAACATAGCAAGCAACGGATGTAAGTGGTAGTTTCCAAAAATCGGAAACTACAAAAGGGATTTGCCGGGAATACAACTGTTGTATTGAAAGTAAATTGTATCTTTTTACTTTGTATGCACTGGAATTCTTGCTGATAGTGGTAAACAAAAATACCGTTGCAAAGTATATAAAAGAAAGAACTCGGTGCCAGACATTTAATGTGAAGAAAAATGGAACCTTATTCAAAATCAGGTGGCTAGATCAAGAGGATATTAACAAACTGCAAGCACCATACTCGTACTCGTACAATATTCCAAGCTGAGATCTGCAGTTGTATGCCAGGGAATAAAATCCAGAAAATGCTTCACGTTACTCCTTGATTTTAAAAGAAAAATCTTTGAAATTCAACAACCAGATGAAGATTTCAATAAAAAACACTCTTGACTTTGGTCTCATGCACTGGAATTAGTCTTGTGTTAAATTTAAATAGTGCATAATAAACTGATCAGCTGACATGCCGAAAACCCATTAAGTCTCTGAACCAATTTTGAAATAACAAAATTACATCCCCTACTAGTGTGACATAATGTAACAATGCCCATTTTGTAAAATATTGAATAATACTAGACTTAAGTTTAAATACTTATCTAATAATAAACTTAGTTTGTAAATGAGATGCTCATCACCGTGATAAATGAAATGAGTATAGTTTGTATCCAGTCATTCAAAACTTACGCTTTGAAAAAATCCACCTGTCAATTTCGGCGCAAGGTCCTTCTACCGCGATGTACAGAAGATAAGCGCATATTGTGGCCTGTATGACATCAGACATTGCTTTCGTTACCTGTAACACATTCAACACAGTGTGACCCAGAAGCAGAAAATATTTACATATTTACAAGTAGGTGGTAAAAATTTATATATTTAAACTACAAGTTTAATCTAATCTT
Source organism: Callitettix versicolor (assembly GCA_022606455.1). Lineage (NCBI taxonomy): Eukaryota > Metazoa > Arthropoda > Insecta > Hemiptera > Cercopidae > Callitettix > Callitettix versicolor. The sequence goes on along the minus strand of CM040186.1, from coordinate 16,046,385 downwards.
TTAAGCACGCTATACGGTAGGCTACTCACCAAAATGTAACCATCGTATTGATACGGCACAAGTATTCGGCCTACATCCATTACCTGCAGAGCGAGATGAGTTAGGTAAATGCCATACGAGAGCGTCCCAAGAGGCTGGAAGGCTGGCCATGAAAGTACCGTGTTTATTGGACCTAAACAAATAATTTGAGTGGTTTACTAAAAGCGTATACAGAGCAGACACTCTGAGTTTATAGCAAGAGACAGATGGACAGGAAAGACCTAAGTAAGCTTCTTGAAATATTTACCAGCAATTAAGTGCTTACTGGTATTATCTTCACAGAATAGTTGAAGTTGAGAATTTGTTTACAGATAAAAGACACTTTAATCCAGTGATGGCAGTAAATAAACTGGATCCAAGTTCTTACCATTATTGAAAAAAATCAGACTTCAATAGTCATCTCGCCAATCCTAACACTGCTCCATATGATTTTTATTTTAAACCATTGCAATATTTATGGCATTTTATGAGCAACAGAAGTTAGCTTAGAAACTATAACAGGAGTGACAAAGTAACACTTCACTTTCACTCTGTGTTATGAGGCTTACAGATAGCATACGCAAGAACATACTTCATGAACTGTAAGAAATATAAACACAACTCACCTCCGTAACCAGTGACACAAGCAAAGATGAGCCATGCAAAACCCAACGAGAACAATGGGCGGCTGAGAGCAATGTACAGTGAGTCTACAATTGGGCTGTACTCATATGTTTGTTCCTGAAAAATGGTCACAGTGAAGACAACTGCTAGCCATAGAAGAGTCGATGCTATCCACGCTAGCACCACTATTGCCTGAAACACAATTAAAGAGACGCTGCAGTTTAAGTAAGTGTAAGTATGCAGGGAGCTGTTTATGGTCTAGCTGTCAACAGAATAACAGCAGTTCTGTTGTATCATAAATAGGCGTTTGATCTTTAGAGCAGCATTCTGGTTTTCATTCAGTCATGCAACTGGAGAACTATGAAAGGAAGCTTAAATTAAGGGGGGATGTGTAATAGCTTAGAGATCAAACTGTGTAATAAGATAGAGGTTGTGTACTGTGTATTAACATAGAGACTACAGTGCCATCAAGTGTGTTGCACCGTGTGTATATGTTGCCGACACCGCTACTTGCAGGCGTTTCAGTATCTTTTATCTAACAAGTAGAACTTGCTTAGTTAGGTTATTTTGAACGTAATTTGAAAGTTGTAAGTGCTGGTATGTGCAGCTTTTAATGCTGATTACGATGGCAGAATGAGAATGTCAAAAGGGTGAGATAAAGAAAAACTGTTTTGGTAATTCGCTGTCAGCGAGACAGCTGCGTGTCGTGAATGTTTCTTATATTATTTAAACATTGCTAAGTGTCTGTTAGAAAATAAAACAAACAGTTCAGAAATGTAACACAAAATTACTTGCTTTTAATTATATTTTTCAACAAATCCGGTTTAGATCTTTAAAAAACTGTAGAATTTGTGTTTTATCAAAAAAAAAACATACGTTTATATGAATTCATTAATTTAGGGCTGTTTTCTTAATTCAATTCGGATATCGTTTCAATAAAGCAGCCTTCAAACAATGTTTTTATATTATTATTACTATTACTATTATTACTACATATGTAAATTAGTATACATTTACAGCATTGGACATAAGCCTTTCAGAACAAAACAACTTTATATTTTAATAATATATCTTTCTTTAACTAAGCGAGTTCTACTTGTTAGATAGAAGATACTGAAGCGCCTGCAAGCGGCATCATATACACACGGTGCAAAACACTTGACAGAACTGTAGTCTCTACGTTAATACACAGTAGCAACTTCTATCTTATTACACAGTTCGATTTCTAACTTATAACACGGTACTTTCGAAGGAAAAATATATCTCTAAGTTAATAAATCTCTAAGCTATTACACCTTCTCAAATTAAGGCTAGAGAGTTATGATCCTCTTTCTTTTCCTTACATATAAAAGGAAGATTACCTTCACAGTAGAGTTGTAATCAAAAATTTGTTTCATTATCTATAACCTCTTGTTTAAGTTAAAAAAACAATTGTTTAAGAAAAAACAATAATAGCCGTTTTACCTAAGTCTCCCAATTATAATAGTAAGTCTCCCACCTAATAGCCGTTTTACCGGCAAAGATGCAAAGTTTAATAAAAAAGAAGTTACTGTTTGCTCTACTTCAATTTGTTTTTAAATATATAACTTAACTTCATAAATAAAAATTTATGAATCAAAATATTGTGTGTAAACACTTTTAAGTACTTTAGAAAATAAGCCTGTAAGGTGCCAGTTACTGATACACAGGCTGTTGAATACTTAACTGAATTATTTATTCTTTAACGCACAAGAACAACAATAATAATTATTACAGGACATCAAATCAAAACAATTATATGTTATTAAGTTAAAAAATAAAAATATAGCAAGTGAATACAAATTCATCAATTACTAATAACTAATCAGCTAAGACAAAATTATTGATATTTAAAAGTACAGTTTAGTTACACTTAGAGGTCTGTTTGTTTCATGATATATAATTACTCAGTCTTACCACAACGCGCATGTTTTCGAAAGTCCACGACTTTATATATTTTTTCCAATATACAACTCTTAAAAAAATTCAGTTCAACTATGAAAATCACATTTTAACAGTATGACATTTTTAAAAAACTCTAATATAAAAAGTTCAGCGTAATTGAGTATTTTCCTTTGTTACAAACATCATGCACGGAACACTAAATATAATTGAAAATTCTTTCATAAAATCACTTCAAAATTATTTTATTAAGATTTACAATCATCAAAATTCGATGAAATAATTATTGTGAAATAACTTATTTTTGTGGCGACTCTCGTGCATGCAAAGACAGAGTTTTTCAATGACTGAAAACACCCACTTCTTTGTCTGATTTCCCCACAATTTATTCCCTTGTCTGATTGGTTGGAACTTTAACGCATTGCATAACTTATTTCAATCGTTACTAATACATACGTTTAGAAACATATGCTGGAAAGTTTATTTATGTTATTTTAATTAAGACATCTTCTTCTTCTTCTTCTTCTTCCAATGTTATTCTTCTTTTGGTTCACACCATTTTGGATCTTGCCTCCCAATACAATCCAGGAAAGTCCCTTCGTCCCTGCTTCTCTCTATCCAGGCCCTCGCAGATCAGTAAGTGATCCTTGTCCATAACATACACATCTTTTGAATCTTGCACTTGTCAGAGATTATTAGTCTCATCCTATGGAGATGCTTGGCAAGACAATCGTGACCAGTTTCCAGGCGGAAATTTGCTACAGCTATTTTGCGTAGAAGCATCTTATTGTCCTTAAAGCTTTGTCTTGTAGCTTTTTCTTCATTTCACTAACAAATTTTTGTTGTGTGTCTGTTTTTAGTTTTCTTATAACTGCTTGTAATGACAGGGAGCCTGCTGGTTTTTGAATAATTTTTTGTTCCTCTCCTCGCCAAATTATTCCCATCAATCCCACGTGTGCAGGGACTCACGGCATTGCGATATTGCCAACATTATTTCTTACAATCTTGTAATTCAGTCTGATATTTTGTATTACTTTGCTTTTTGGATTATCATTATTGGCTATTGCCTGCAGAGACGATTTGGAGTCAACTAAGACCACAATGTTTGTGTTCAGCCATGGTCTCACAATCAGCTGTTCGAGAGCCTCATTTACAGCTATCAATTCCGCCTCAAACACTGTAGAGTTGCTGCTTAAAGCAATTTAATTTAAGACATTTAATTAAGACATTGCCACATACATTAAGACAACAAGTTTATATTAAATTTTGTTTCTTTTAATACGTTATATATTTCATACAATAAAACTAAAGACTATTATACTAATTTTAAAAACGACCTGTTTTTTTTTTTATTTCCAAAATAAAATAATAACAGTAGAAACTACTTACTTTGGGTATAGAAAATTTTCTGCCCTTATGCTTGAACTCAAAGACGATGTAACCCAAAATCAGACCCATCAGCCACGAGGCGGCTCGCACATGTGTCTTCACATATTCAGAACCATGATTCTGTTCAGTTTTCTTATCCCTGTATCAAACAATCCGATTTTATTACACCGACGACAGTGTCACGTAATGCTTACAAAGACTAACAATATTTGACTTACACGGTAACGTTGGAGCCAGCGTGAAGGCCAAAATACATAGCGTTGCAGAATGCAGCGACGATTGTTGCCACCAGACAGGCACTGATTATTTTTAGCCCTTTGGCTGGATTCTTGTGTAGAGGGAAGAGCAGTAGAGGGGACAAGAGGTAAAGTTGCATGTCCACACACAGATACCACGACTGCAGCATGCACTGTAATAAATTAGCGTTAATTAAGATATTGCGAAGTGAGCGTTAGTTTTTATTTTCTAACAATACCAAGTACACTACACTACATCACAAAATTGTTGAATGAAACAGAAATGTGTTATAATTATACACTGGAACTCGGCTAATTTGAACTTCAATAATTTGAAATCGTCCTTAATTCAATTTTTTTACTTTTCCTTAGCATTTTGTGATATAAAAGACCTTTAGTTAATTTGAATTTTGTTTTAGATAATTCAAACTGTTATACCCTCAATACAGTACAGTATAACAGTATACTGTCCCCAAGACTACAGAATAACAGATACCCAACTGAAGGAAGGGAAAGGTTTTGTGATCGTTATTTATTATGAATTGACACATTTATATAGTATAGTATAGCCTGTTTATCAAGTTAAGAGATGACATCAAAACAAAACTGTCTGAACTTTAGACAAAGACTATCAGAAGGTTGCTTTATCGTGATTATCTTAATCAGTAACAAATACACACTCGGTAAGCTACATATGTATTTCCTGAAAGTGACGACTCACCCAGCGGACGAGGTTATACCGAAGTGACAGATATTGAAGTAATGCGTGTTGCGGTTTCGTTGTTAAAAGAATCTGTACTGTACAATTTTTGTTTGTTGTTTTCCAAACCATGAACTTATAAATCTTTGACTTTAGCGTAAAAGGTTATTACCAAAGTTTAGAAAGGACTAAAGAAGAAATCATAGATTGCTGGGGACTTCAGAAACCCCTCCTCTAATAGTGTGTTTATATTGGGATACATGTTTAAAAACTTGTATGAGATACAAGTACGATCAATACTGACCATACAAGTCCTCATATATGTCACACATAGTTTGTAAAAATACACTTTGCATTTACACTTATACAAATCATTCCATTTTTCAAAGCTGCCTCGGTGGCCTAGTTGACAGCATACTGGGCTTTCACCCCGAGAACCCGGTTTCGATTCCCGGCCAGGGCCTGGCATTTTCAAACGCTATAAATCATCCCATCGTCTACATTAGCCCAAGTGTGCACCATAGTCGGACGTAAAAAAAAAAATCCATTTTTCAAATTCAGTTGATTTTGATTCAATAATTTCTGTTGATCAGTGGCAGCATCTTTAAGTGCAAATATTCTAAATTTGTACAACAAAACCATGTGCAGTAATGACGAATTTTTATATTTATCAGAATGTGTACTGATATAGGCTTAAATAAAATCAAAAACAGAACTAATAGGTGGTGGCCTAATGGACTCACTTAATAGACGGCACGAGATTCACAAACTGTACAACAAAATAGTAAATCTAACTGTACAAAACGAAACTTTTAAAACAAACTTGCCTATTAAATATAACTAAACTTACCAACAAATCAAAACTTTTCAGCTGAGCAAACAGCTGATTAAATCTAATAAATAACAAAAACTTCCCATAATCTAAAAACACATGAAAAGTAGTCAAAGTACACGCAATTTTTTGCTCGTACAAAATTTGTGAGGAAATCTTGGAGCTCGTACAATTTGTGAGCACTTCTATAAGGTAATATATCATGTTTTGTCAATTTCACTTGTATCTCATACAAATTCTTATACATGTATCCCAATGTAAACAAGTTACCAACTGAGAAACTCATATAAAGGAAACAAGTTAAATCTCTGCATTTCTTGAGAAATTGTAAATGTGCATTTTTCTGATATGTAATTTACAGTACTTTACAATGTTTTCAATTGTTACAATTTTACAGCATTAAATTTTGTTCTCATTTAATTTTTATTAGTCTGTATTTACAATAGTTTCACATCAATATTACAATATCGATTTGGAATTTCAAATATTTTTCAACCCTTTTAAGACGCTTTGTAATTCAATTTTTTTTATAATTAGAATTTTACTAATACCTTAAGGTTTGAATGATCCAAGTTCAACTGAAAATTACTGCATAATAATAAACTTTCCGAAAATTAGCGACAAGAATATGAACGTGTACATGTAACGTGATATTTTCAATTATATTGGAATGAAAATTGATTTTTGTTACACAGTTTGAACGATTTCGTTATCCAGCAAAATCTGTTTATTCATTTCAAAGTAGCGCAATTTAAAAGCTTAAAAAATCAAACTTTTTGTTAACCCGATTTCACCATCTCTTCATCAGTATGATAGTCATCCAACTAAAATTGATATTTATTTGTGTAAGGATGAATTTGGTCGAATGTGGTCAAATAAAAATACCATAACTTGCTGCGGATGTATTCTAAGTTTTATCAGTTAATGTTTCAATAAGCTGAATGATATGGTCACAGTTCGATGGAACCTTAGGTGCTACTTCTAACATTCAGCTTTCGAGTGTAATCCTTATTGAAAATGCCACATTACTAACGTACTTTGTCCGTCTTGGTCACCCTAATCTTTGGTTTCCGTCAAAATAACCTGTTTTCAGATTCTGTTTGCAGTTGGTATTTCACTGTTATTCGATCTATGAGACATGAAATCTAAGATCAACCTGTTTACAATCACAAACTTAAAATTTACAGTTTACATCTAACCATTGTGTTAAATTTATAAGAACAGGCAACTCTGATAAACAGCGAACTTGGGTAACTTACAAAACTACGAGAGCTATCCAGAAAGTCGGTTACGTTTTGCTCTGTAGATGCTAGGGGCAGGGATATCGCGGCCATCTTGGTGTCAAGAGCATTCGTCTGTTCAGTGGCTATCCAGCCATGCTAATGAAAGGTTACTTGCTCGTTTCCATACAATACTAGTTTGAATGTGCGCCGCTATTGAAAATCCCGCGATCTATGAAGTGCGGTCGGTGATACGGTTTTTGTTGGCTAAGAACAATAAACCAACTGAGATTTATCGCCAACTCTGTGAAGTTTATGGAAACAATGTGATCACTGAAGGTAGAATGTGTCAATGGTGCATTAGGTTTAAAAATGGCCAAACTAATGTGCACAAAGAAGAACGAAGTGGACTGCCAAGCATTGTGACCGATGAAATTGTCTCTAAAGTCGATGAGAAAATTAAAGGCCTCTGTTCACAATAACAGAGTCATCGCTTAGTTTTCCACAAATTTCAAGAAGTTTGTTGCATGAAATTGTTGCAGCGTTTTGATGACGACGCGGAACTGATGGAGGGCATGACAACCTGGCAGAAGTCTCAGGCGGCAGAATTAAACGACACTGGAATTTAAAAACTAGTTCACCGCTATGATAAATGTCTAAATTTATATGGCGACTATGTAGAAAAATAGTATTTTAGTGCCACTTTCAAATGTATATAATAAAATATTTTTCTTGTATTCGTTTTTTTTATTTATCAAAACGTAACCGACTTTCTAGATAGCCCTCGTAATAATTGTGTTCTATTGTTAAATCAACACAGGATAATCTCATGGCTAGTACGACAAAGATTTCAACAATGACGTCATCTAGGCCACACTATTTACATCAGGTATGTTTAATAATTTTATGAGAGTGGTCAATGAATTTTCATTTTCACTCTGTTACATTGCTACACTGATCCTATTGATTTAAAACATGAATTTACATTAAAAGCCTAAACAATGATATTTGTACACACTGGTAGGAATGAATTATATTTTTAATGCAGCAAGTAAAAATATAATTGTTGCACTAATAAAATTTATATTTTATTAGTGGAACAAGTTGGCTGGAAAAACAGACATGATGAAAATAGCACGTTTATATATAAATAAATTACTTGTAGTGACTAACATAAAGTTAACACATTTAAAAGGTTAGTCGGCGTTAAATACTGCGTAAATTATTAATTCAAAATTCCCAATGATCTCCAAACTATTGTGAAAATCAATTTTTGTATCAAATCTGATTTCCATGTACAGAATGTTACGGTGAACAATTATTTTTGTATCAAATATTGATTTCCATGTACAGAATGTTACGGTGTACAATTATTTTTGTATCAAATATTTATTTCCATGTACAGAATGTTACGGTGTACAATTATTTTTGTATCAAATATTGATTTCCATGTACAGAATGTTACGGTGCGCAATTATTTTTCACACTGATCGTGATACTGAACAAGAATCGTATAAATTACATCTCATAAGATAGGACTTACAGTGCTGTAAGGATGGATGTAATTGCTGATGTATAAAATGGTGGACCACCAGTTAGACGCACACTTGTCCATACACGCACCAACCAGTCGCTTCCAGATAGGCCCTTCTGACACTTGATACATCAGTGTAGCTTCCAGCAACACTATAAGCGCTAAGCTTGGAGTCAATCTGTGACATATATAACAACAGCCTGACAAACATCGCAATTAATTAATCTAAATTTAACTTACACGCTAATTTAATTTTGTTAACTAACTATTGTTTAACACTACGAAAGTGGTTATCTGTATTATAACTATCCAATTTATCCGAAACGATTTTTGAAATTTAAATAAGAAAACAGGATTTTTGTTATTTCTGTGAACTTAACCAACGACAAATGTCAAATAATATAACTGTATAGTTACAATAAAAATGTTGTGCGTCCTTAACAGCCATGCACCAATGCGGCCACATTTTTGTTTATAAATCAAAACTTTTGTGTCTCTTTAATATACCTGAAAAAATTGCAGCAAAAATCGGATTACAAGTCTCGTTTGAAAATACAGAAATGATGCTGACCTTCCGAATCTAAACACCAGCCATTCAACTGAGCAATTGTAAACAAATTAAGATTGTGAACAAGTTTAAGTATCTTGGGGAAATTACAGCCTGGAACACAGACGAGAAATCGTCGATAGACAGCAGAACATACAAACTGAAACAAGCGCAACGACTCACCTGGCTAACCTACAAAAAGAAATCGCTCTCAATGAATGCCAAATTTTGACATTATAATTCCATTGTTAAACCTGAGGCAACTTATGCTAGTGAAACACTCTTAAAGTTGAAGATTGAATCAACAACAGATAAACTGCAGAAAGCAGATAGAAGAATTACCAGAACAATCATTAACAAGAAACACCAAATGAATGGCCAATGGCGATTACTACCAAATGAAGTGGTATATCGAGAAAGTGAGTCAATAATAAACACGATGCGGAAAAGGAGAATTGCTTTTTTCGGCCATATAGCATGCCTTCCAGAAACCCGACTGGTGAAACAGCTATTTAGCTATTTCTGGAAGATTAAAATGCAGAATATTTGGTTCAAAGAGATCCAGAGTGATTTAGAAGAGTGCTTTGACAGTGCCTCAAACTGAAGGTAGAGCAGAGAAGAGGATTCTAAGGAATAAATATCTGCGATTCAAGGTAACAACATTTGAACGAAAGACCTATACCATAACTGATGAACAAAGGGCAGCCAGGTTGGACAGGATGAAGAAATTTTGGGAACAGAAGAAGAGGCTGAAACACTAGTCTCTCAATAGCGATGTTGGATTTGGAAGTGTATGGGTTGATTGAAGTGCTCCAATGAGGGTGTAAACTAAGGGAAAAAGTACAGTGAAAAAACAGTACAATGGACAATTAAGTATGCTATTTGAAATATTACTAAACAAAGTGAAGTGGTGACCTGGCCAAATAACAAACTATATTTGTAAACATCCACAAATTATACCACAACTGACTTGGAAGTACAATCATGTTACCTTTACACAAATGGTGTCCAATCTGTTAGTAGTGCAATGTATTGTAAATGTTGCCAATTTAATGTGGCAATGACTATACAATAAATACCCATCTCACTCTATCACCACAAATGCCACGCTCATTTACAGGTCAACAGTCGGTTTTGTCAAGCAATACAGACATCGTTATACACAATTTTTGTTTATTTTCTCTTGGTTTTTAGTCTTCTTAAATAAATATTGCATTTGTATTTAGGTGTTGTAAGTTTTAGCACCAAAAAATCTATTGATAACTTTCTTACCCTTCACAAAACACCGAAAATAGACAAGAACTGTATTTGGTTTATAAATGACAGCTCATGATAAAATTATGTGACAACTAAAGCCCTAAAGCAAGTGATGTTTGAATAATCAAGTCCCTAGTGTAAAAATAAAATATTTGTTTTGAAATTCAGTATACAGGTATTAAATATCACCACAATTTTTCTGATATTTTTCCAGATATCGCTTCTAGACTATTTCCAATTATTTCGCCGCCTCGGTGGCCTAGTTGATAGCGTACTAGGCTTTCGACCTCGGGTATATATTGCCGGGTTCGGTTCCCGGCAAAGGCTTGGCATTTTCATACGCTATAAATCATCCCACTGTCTGCATTAGCCCAAGTGTGCACAATAGTCAGACGTTAAAAAAAAAAAATCCAATTATTTCTACATTTGAGGGGACGGCAAAAACTAATTTTTACAAAGTCTGTATTATAAAAAAAAAAAAAAAAAAAAAAAAAAATTCAAATTTGAATGTGATAGTATTTCTAACAAATGATTCTAGATCACATTTTTTCAGCAAATATAATATAGAAAATAATTTTAAGAAAAATCTTTATTTTTCTAAAGATGCTATAGCTTTTTAATACCTAATACCAAATAATTTTATTGTATCATCTCATGTCTCTTCCGTACATTTTTTCCATTTATCGGAATGGTGATAATGACCTTGTTGGTTTTTCTCCAGAAAAAAATTCATCTATCGTTTGCAAACTATCGCCAATCATTTCTGGGTAGTTAATATTACATTTTGATAAATTTTGTATTTTTAGCTCTCTTTGTACTGAGTAACTTTACTATTTTTTTTAGTGGTAAATGTGACGTAACAGAACATGATTTAAGCCTAGTACTACTAAAAAAAACTGAATACAAACTGAAAAAAACAAATTTTTAAAATCAATATTTATTCAATTGGTGATTACCTTTACAATGGATATTTCTTAATAAACAAAAAGAATATCACAAAAGCTGGTTGAACAAATACAACAAAGAAGAAAGCCTACCTGAGATAACGGTGCCCGTAATAATGCCAGATACTAAACTGTTGGCTAGAGGTCCTTGCTTTTAGAAAGTTGAAGGCGACCAGAAGGCCTGACAACAAGAAGAAGATTTCCACAGCGATGTTGACGTCCAGCAGAGGTGCCATCCACCAAATCGTTAGGTACTGCAACAAAAAATCAAAGATTAAGAAGACCTCCGGGTTGTACAGGTGTGCAAACAAAGCTTGCCACCCATTAGTACTCACTTTCTCACTGACTGTTAAATCCAAACTGGGCGCAGCTAGACCGATGTCAAATCTGTGACCAGAGACAATCCACACTATGGCGAAGAATCGCAAGAAGTAAATTACAGAGAGCGAGCTGGAAGAAGAGTTGATGTATAACAACTTGTTAGTGTTGCTTATCACAGAGAAAGCTGTCAAAATACGAAAGGTTTTGGCTGCAAACACAAAACATAATTCCAGTCACTTAAATTCTACAATGGAACAATCAAATGTTACATTAAAAAAAAAACTGTTTTTAATGCAAGCTCTAATGATAGGAAGGTTTTTTTTATTCATCCAGTCCGACAAACAATGTATTTGTACAAGACAAGTCAACGATACAAAGCCGCCTCAGTGGCCCAGTGGATAGCGTACTAGACTTTCACCCCGAGGACCCGGGTTCGATTCCCAGCGAGGGCTTGGCATTGTCATACGCTATAAATCCTCCCATCGTCTACATTACCCCAAGTGTGCAAAAAAAAAAAAATCAAATTAACAATACAAAACTGTAACAACAAATAAAGAAAAATAAAAAATAAACAAATAATAATTAAAACGTAATAATTTTACAGCAACAATTTTATAAAGATAATAATTTAATGTCCAACAACTCTGTGAAATAAATAATACGGAATAAAACATTTTCAGAAACAGCAATGACTCACTTTGGTAGCATATTGAAAGCTTTATTTCCGGAGCTTTTGTCACAATGTTAAGTGATGGTAATTACCCCGAGTGTTGTATGCATGGGAGTCATAATTTAAATTAGACAATTTTATATTTCCATTTACAAATGTAGTACAATCTAAAATAAAAAGACATAGTATGGAAAGTATTTTAAGTTTTTGAAAAGCTTATATGAAATTCTAGTTTTCCCTGCATAGTATATAGTTTTATTCAACAATTTGAACGGGATATTGTTATCTGAGAAGTAACCCCAAAAAATAACACCATATGAAATTACTGAATGAAAACAAGCAAAGCATACCTATTTTAAAATCTCAAGAGAACAACCCCTTCTCTTAACCAATAACAAAACTAGATTTGTAAGTCATCTTCAAATCATCTACATGAGTTTTCCAGTACAAATTTTCATCTATATTAATCCCAAGAAATTTAGTCGACGTTACTGCAGATGTAATATAACTTTGGTTGAATAATTGTAAATTAGCAATTTACACCCAGTGTGAAATGTCATACCGTAAGTGTTTACGGAACTTGACAGTAAATTTGTTTTGACTGAACCACTCTTTTCCAAGAAGCACTGTATCTACTGTGAATCTCTTTATAACTGAAATCTCTCTATAATGGCAAAATGTGTTGGTGCCTTCCCATTCCTAAAGGAAAAAAGTGACTTTCTCTAATGAGGGAACAAAATTCCAAAAAATTCACTATATCGGGGAAACACGGCACACTTCCTACTCTACTACCCTATTTACGCAGTATGCCGACACACCATTCGAGTATTAAAAGCAGTGTAGTGCGTCAACTGAATCAAGTGTTTCGTGACTACTACATTTTACAAATAGTGCATTATTTTTATACATACATTTACAATGGTGTATTGGCTGAATGGAAAATTTTATTTTTAGATGTAATGGTTAGAATAATGATACTGAATGAAAGTAATATGTGATTACAATACTACTTGACAAGCAGTTGTTTTGTTAAGTTTGAGAAAGACTGCAAGTTCTATTGTAAATATGGGGTTTTCACTGTCCTGTCCCACAGCAGGTCAACAAGCCTTCCTTCCTCAAACAATGAGGCTGAAACTTGGTCTGTCATTACTCAAGTGCCATACACCAGCCAGTTTTTGTTTTTCCTATAAATAACATTTAATTACCTTGATAGCCTAGTAAATTGTGTATTATTACTTTACCATATTTAAATTTGGTGGCTCATGAACAGTATGTGCCGATATACAATATGTTTTAATTTTTTTTTAATCCAAACAGTATACATCTCTCTATTTGTCAGGTCAGAGAGATTTTAATGTATCTTGGAATTGTTGTTGTTTCCTATGGCTAGCCCGGACTCCAGTCCATCAGCCTCCTTGCCTCCCAATACAGCCTAGCGAAGATCTTCTGTTGTCTCGAATCAGCATTCAATCTAGGGCATGTCAGCAGGTGTTCCTTGTTCATATTTGAGTTCGTCTCTTGGTACAGATGGCACATTTCAGAGGAGTAGACCCCAATGTGCTTCAAGTGGGCGGCGAGGCAGTCATGACCCGTGTCAAGATGAAACTGTGCCACTGACTGTCTCCTTGGTTTTCCCTTCAGTCCGTTCCATTCCTAGTCTATATTTTCCTAGCGTTTGCCTTTTGCTATGCTCTTCATTTTTTCCATCTGGTGTTTTTTCATTGTACTTTTGAGCATGGCTTTTGCCTTATTTGGATTGGGCAAATGTTTGTGTTGGGGTAGAAGTGAACCTTTCTTTGTCAGCTCATCTGCAGGCTCATTTCCTGGCACACCTACATGAGACGGGATCCATTGGAACACAATTTCTGCTTAATTTTTTAAGCGTTTGTAACATTTGATGTACTTTTTTAAGATTGTTGCCCGCTGATGATGATAGGGCCTGCACTGCTGCCTTGGAATCTGTCAGTATTACACTGCTTTGGTGTTTATGCGAAGTGTTTAGCAGAAGGTTCTCCTTGATATGGCAGAAGAGCCTTAGATATGGCCTCCATCTCGGCGTCAAAATTCAACCTGTTCAGCCCAACTGGGTAGTGGAGGGAGAAATGGGGTGTGTACACTCCCGCTCCGGTGTTTCTGTCCTCATACTTGGATCCATCTGTGTAAATTCTCAACCATTGGTCGGAAGGGTATCTTTCTTCTATTGTGGAGATGGCCAGTTGTCGGAGAAGCAATGGGGGTCTCTCTTGTAACAAGAGTAACAAGAATACTCTCTTGTTAACTTCCTCAACCAAAGACAAATTCATGTCTATCTCCAGAAGGTGAATTGGGTTAGTTAGTACGGTATATGGTTCTATAATGGATATCTGTTTATTGCCATTAAGATATTATGATATTAAGGAAATGGGATTTTTATAGTTTTTTTAATGTGTTGCTTCTGGAGGCGGATTTGGTCCATGATGTCTGAGGCAGTCCTTGCAGCCCCAAGTATGTAACTGGTCTTGGAACTGTTTAATTGATAATTTTCATTACGTCAATTGCTCTAGCCTATGTCTAAATTGTGTTGTTTTGGCTTAGTTTAAATTGCTTCAAATGTTTTTTTAAATAATGTTTTGTGTGTGTGTGTGTGTGTTTATTTATTGATAACTAGGCATATACTGCAAAACGAGGATAATTTTAAAACTTTAAATACTGATCAAGTTCCCATGCCGATTAATAAACAAGGGGTTAACAATACTGTATTTTTCTCACAATTACAGTATTTTATTCAATCAGTATTAAATATATTGATTTTTAAAGACTGTACATCATATAGTTTTATTTCAATAACATTTGCACTCAATACTTCAAATTAAAAATAGTGTATAACATGTTTTACACAAAAAAATATACTTGTTTTGGTTAAGAAGTCTCTATAGCGGTAAAAACTAATATTCCCATCAACACTGCCATAGAGATTTTATTGTATTTTCATATCATCGTAAATTTTCATCCACAATCAAAGCTGAATAAGCTTTCTGATAACCATAAATGATAAGATTACAGCTAATATTACCGTATTATTAACAACATAAAGATAATGTTAAAGCAACAGTGCCATACCTACGAGGTGTGTTCAGAAAGTAACAAGGATTTTTAAATTTCGCGGGCTTGGAGAGTCCGATTGTCAAACATTTTTTATTATTATGTTCGTATAAATGCCCTTGAAGTATGATAAAACTTTCAGCTGTTTTCACTATTGACTTTGTCTGTGACAGCCACTAAGGTTAGACGTGTTTTTTTGAGCTCGGCGATTTTCGTTTGTTAAAAGAAATGGATCAAAGAATTTATATCAAATTTCGTAAAAAATGGAATAAAGTGTAACAAAGTGTGTGAAATGTTAACAACAGACTATGGTGAGTCTGCTGTGAGTAAAGAGTTTACGAGTGGTATAAGCGTTTCCAAGAAGGCCGTGAAGATGATGAAGATGACGAACGCCAAAGATGCCCCAGCACATCAACAACTGATGAAAACGTGGAAAAAATGAAAGAAATGGTTATGAACCATCACCGATTCACAATTAGAGAGGTCGCTGATGATGTTGGTATATCGACTGGATCATGTCACGACATTGTTTCCAGTGTTTTGTGTATGAAACTCATGGCAGTAAATTCGTTCCAAAATTGTTGAATTTTGAACACAAACAGCGGCGAATGGAAGTTGCTCAAGAGTCACTAAATGAAGTCAACGATAATGCAGAATTATTGAAAAGTATTATAACAGGTGATAAAACATGGGTTTACGGATATGACGTCGAAACTAAGGCTCAATCATACCAGTGAAGGCATTCTGGCTCACCAAGACCGAAAAAGGCTTGACAAGTGCGGTCGAACGTGAAGGTTATGCTCACTGTGTTCTTAAATATTAATGGCATAGTGCATCATGATTTCCTGCCACCAGGTGAAACGGTCAATAAGGAGTACTACCTACAAGTTCAACGCCGTTTGCGTGAAGCAATCCGGAAAAAATGCCCGGACCTGTGGAAAAACAATTTATGGATTTTGCACCACGATAATGCATCATCTCATACTTCATTCCTTGTTCATGAATTTTTGGCCCAAAACAGTACTGTAACGATGCTCCAGCCTCCATATTCGCCAGTCATGGCTCCGTGCGACTTTTTCCTATTTCCAAAAATAAAGAGAATCTTAAAGGGCTGTCATTTTACAGCCGTAGATGACATTAAAAGCGCATCGCACAAAGAACGAGTTTGAGAAGTGTTTTGAGGATTGGAAGAAGCGCTAGCACAAGTGCATAATCTGCAATGGGGACTATTTTGAAGGCAACAACATCCATGTAGAAGAATAAATAAATATGTTGTTCAAAATATTAAAATTCTCGTTACTTTCTGAACACACCTCGTATAGCTACACATATTTAAATAAACTTACAAGGCTGGTGACAGACGTAGCAATCGAAGGCAGTGCTGAGCACAACTAGACCTGCGATTACAATCAGGACGTATCTGAAATTACAATAAGTTATTTAGTAATGTTGAATTTATTTAAATCAGAATACACGAATATATATTAAAAATTGTGTTTAACTTACATCGCAACCCAGTCTGAAACCCGCAGTCGTTTTGGTTCCTTTAGAGAGCAACTGCGCTCGTTGACAATACCTGAAGCGTTGATATCAGTCAGTCCTGCATTGATGTGTGTTCGCACGTCTTCGAAAGAACAAGTGGAGGGAACACACAAGGAGAAGGCAAAGTCCAGGTTGAAGCCAGCAAACAGAGTATACTATATTAGCATGGCACAAAAACATTTTATGTTAATACACAAACACAGACTACAAGAAAAGTGAGTAATTATATATATATATATATATATATATATATATATATATATATATATATATATATATATATATATATATATATATATATATATATTGGGGATAATGGAATCCCAAAGAGAGCAGGGGTATATATATATATATATATTTCCCATCATCATTAATTTCAATAATGATTTCATTTATTATAATTTTTATTTCAATTTATTTGATAGTAATGCAATGTTTTAATACGAATACATATTTTGGACATATTTCAAGAAATTCCTAAAATGACTGACAAATTCCTAAGTTCCTTTAATTGATAAAAAGTTAGTTTTTCAAAGGTCTCAAGTTCATATACTCAGGTAAAAAACACACAATTTTTATTCTTTGCTTGACTGTTTAGCTTCGGTGGCCTAGATGATAGCGTACTGGTCTTTCACCCCGAGGACCCGGGTTCGATTCCAGCCAGGGCTTGGCATTTTCATATGCTATAAATCATCCCATCGTCTGCATTAACCCAAGTGTGCACAATTGTCGAACGTTAAACACAAACAAAAAGCTTGACTGTTTAGGTAAATTTAGGGGAAAAGGGTTATACAACAAACAATTATTTATTACACTTATAAGTTAGATGCAAACAGTAATGCATACATAAAAAATCTTGTGTACTGCTTCATGTTTTTAGCAGCTAAATATTTTGTCGTAGATACGTTAAAAAAAAAAATCGCTAGTCAAAAATTAAATTTTCTAGAACTTCCTAATTTATCGATTTTTCATATCTCTTACAGTTTTTGTGGAAACCACAGTCTACTACAGTCTTTCTAAAATTAAAGAAAAAAATGGTTCGTTAATAGAACAATCATTGTTCACCAGTTTAAAAATGGCTGCCATCTTGGATTCGGTCATTGCTGAACAGTTTTTTTCACATTTTTCCCTAACACAACTAGTATAATTTTGAGTTTCATTAAAACTAGACAGTAAAATAAAAAATGTTTTTTTTTTAGTTATGAATATGAACCCGAGACCTATCCAAAAACTGTTTTTAAATTCAGTTTAGGAATTTCTACAAGTATGTGTGGGTAGTATCAACACACCAAATTTCACCTTTGTAGCCTTAATAGTACAGTTAGTTTAGGGAGTAAATTAAACATGGCATCCCCTATGTCTAGTAGTTAGACTGTCACTTTGTATATCCTATCAGCTGATGAAAAAAGCAGAAGGTGGTATCACTGTCTTTTAACAGGTCCACTATACTGACTGGAAGTTGTCAACTGGAGGCTGGATCTGAGAGATTAGATAAAGGTTATCTGGATTGATGGGGCTGTGGAGGATTAAAGGTACTATTTTGCCGATCACTGCGGCTAACAGTAACTGCAAACAATAGCCAACTAATTCTGTGGTTTCCAGGAAGATTTGTCGGAACTGCCCAGCAGTCGTCATACACCAGTTGGACACCGCTCTATAGACCAGTATTACTATTCACTCTGCAACGATAGTAATTTTTTCTTCATGCAAACAATGACGAAAAAGGATTTCCTACCAATGACGATGAAAATTAGTGGAATACATAACATACGAAATTATTGTGTTGTGTATGATCACTGAGATAAATACATAAAACAAGTCAAACGGAGACAGGCTCAATCTAAAAAAAAACACTCAATTGAGTGTATACGACCAAAACCAAAGTACAATACAAAATGAGTGGTCGACTACTATGTGTGCTACGGTAAACATTTTTATACAAATATTGTAGCAGTAACGGCCCGTTAGTTACAATTTGCTACATCGGTAGGTAGTTCCAGTGAAATCTTTAACCTTCCAAAGTGCCTTAAGACATTTTAGGGGCCACAACAATCTCCTCACCGTTTCATGGGCAAGACATTCATATTTTTGGATTGCAGCCTACAAGTACCCACTCCCGCAAAAAAAAGTATGGGCAATACTCTCTTTACTTTTGTAGTTAAATATAAGTTATAAAAACTTTAATTCTGAGTAGTTGTTCACAAATGCACTATTTAATAATTTTATTAAATATTTTAGGATATGTTCATAAAGTTGGGCCACTACTTCCAGAACACACAGTACATCTAACCAGACTTTTCCAAACAATAAGACACTTTCATTTACAATACTGTCCCGTTCATCTTAGCCTTTATGCTTGTTTTGTCAACGTATTTTTGTTTTTTCTAATAACCTTTGTTTTATTTCAATTTTAGTACGTCGAATGAAACATAACTCTGTTACGGAGGACACTGCGATACAAAATATTTCCTGCTGAAGAATTTTATAGTCAGCTGCAAAGCGGACAATATTTATGTAGCAGTTCAGCTGCATTTTCACTTTCGGCACACATTACACTTAAATGCAGGACCAGACAACTTTTAAAGAAGGTTATCTCCTTTTCTGTTGTCAAATAATACACTGTAATTTGGGTAAAGTTCAAGGCCCTTTGGACAGTAACTGGTAACAAGTTGAAGCAAGTACGGAAAGCAAACGTTGAAACAACACTGATCAGTCAGTACAGTGAAATCAGTTACTTATATCTTGGCAACTTTCACTTATAGAACAAACTTGTTCAATTTATTGCGAAGTGATTTTAAACAAATTTTTAAAATAAATTTAAATCGTTGAAAATGTTTGTTACCAAACTGAAAAAATATTTTCAAAATGGAAAGTTTAAAAAAAAAAGTAACAAACGAAGAGATTTTACCAAGGTACAAATACATCTACAAGGTAGTGTAGATACATCCTATTTGGGGTTTCATGTTAAGCTAACGTAACATTTTCTCTACTTTCAGATATTTATGATTAAAAGTAAAAATAATCACAATACACACAGCGTAACTTTGGATTTTCAAGCAGTAGTTCACTTTTAATTGAATACTCAAAGTATTAGTCTAGATAAGAACAAGCAAATATTTTCTAATGAGTTTATAAAAACAATTTATACGTAACAGGTTACTGTTTGTGAACCATCATGGTTAATTAATACTCTATTTTCAATCAACTTTAAAAAGCTTTTCACAATTGTTACAATAATAATAATAAACTGTCTTGTGTCTTCCAGCCGTACACCCCTAAAAACGCATACTTATCCCATTTAGCGTACATACATTAGACAGTTGGTAGCGAATGACTCGTTGGGTAAAATTGTGACGTATTCATAAACAAAATTTATCCTCTCAAATCAACAACCACACAAATCGTTTTCTAGATGACATGATTACATTAATTTCATAGTCAGGTCCACGGGTTTTGCAAGAGGGTTGTTGTGCAAAATGATATGAACCGTCCACTATGAAGAAGAAGCAAAGAAATTTGATAAACTTGTTTTTATAGATATCCCACTAGGCTTTGGTATAGTTTTACCTCAGTTATTTTGGATGCTTGAAACAGACTGTCCAGGACTCCTGAGAGCTCCACCAAGCAGTACTGCCCTTGAAACTTGCCTGGCACGCTGACATCCAGACACGCATCGTAGGCACCCAGGCCTATCAGGTGACCGTGCGACACACCATCTCCGATCTTTGAAGATGCATCAAACACTGCAACAATGCATACAAACATTACTATTATTGAAGTGAATTATCGATAATTATTTAATGTATTTATGGAGCTCGTTCACTGGACAAAACGCAATGACCATAACACCGCCTTACAATAAAAGCTGGGTTTAATAGACCCTGATTTAACCGTTTTCGTATATACTGGTTATAACCAAAACTATTACTGCAATTTTTTTTGAAATTTTAAAAGCAGATGTTAATATTTTTAATGTAAATTTTACAAAACAATATTTTAATAGTGCCAGTATAATTTAGTATGTATAATACAAATTTTGAGTTCATACTTTAACAGTTTCACGTCATTGATGTTTCACCAATATTGTTCTGTAAAACTGAAAATATAATGTTCACTAGAGATAAGCTCCAGGTGAGCCAGCAGTACCGCCATGCATCGTTACAGTATTACGTAATTTTTTTTTTTAAGTCTGTGCAAATTTCATCAAGATCGAAATAAAACTGTACACTTGTATGAAGTACAAACATACAAACACATATTGAGACTTATGTATATTATTTAATACATAATAACAATAAATAGTAGTTCAACGAACTTGCAGTATATTCTACGAGCACTCTACGATAGCGCTCGTAAGTTTTTCTGCAATTTAACTGGTAATTGTAATATTTATGAAAAATGTTACTGGATCAACTTTATTCAAAATTTTATGCTCTTTCTGCATGAAGCAGTCAAAATTATGATAGGTTTTGCCGTTTAGTCAGTTGCACTCTCAACACTGAATCAGAGCCCGCCATTTTGAAACAGAAATGAATGGGAAAAAATCATACACATACATCTTTTGGACTTTACACAAGGTACCTTTGTATGAAATTTCAAAACAATTGGTCAATGCGTTTGGCCAAAGCAGTGTACAGTCGTCATCGTTAAATAAGAGTAAATAGAAGTAAATAGTGAAAAATCTTAATACATAAGTCATCTGGGTTTCCTTCGTAATCAAATTTCAAAACAATCGGTCAATGTGTTTGGCCAAAAAATAGTGTACAGTCGTCATCGTTAAATAAGAGTAAATAGAAATAAATAGTGAAAAATCTTAATACATAAGTCATCTGGGTTTCCTTCGTAATCAAATTTCAAAACAATCGGTCAATGTGTTTGGCCAAAGCAGTGTACAGTCGTCATTTTTAAATAAGAGTAAATAGAAATAAACAGTGAAAAATCTTAATACATAAGTCATCTGGGTTTCCTTCGTAATCAAATTTCAAAACAATCGGTCAATGTGTTTGGCCAAAGCAGTGTACAGTCGTCATTTTTAAATAAGAGTAAATAGAAATAAATAGTGAAAAATCTTAATACATAAGTCATCTGGGTTTCCTTCGTAATCAAATTTCAAAACGATCGGTCAATGCGTTTGGCCAAAGCAGTGTACAGTCATCATCGTTAAATCAGAGGAAACAGAAGTAAATGGGGGAAAATCCTATACATAAGTCATCTGGGTTTCCTTCGTAATCAAATTTCAAAACAATCGGTCAATGTGTTTGGCCAAGCAGTGTACAGTCATCATCGTTAAATCAGAGGAAATAGAAGTAAATGGGGGAAAATCCTATGCATAAGTCATCTGGGTTTCCTTCGTAATCAAATTTCAAAACAATCGGTCAATGCGTTTGGCCAAAGCAGTGTACAGTCGTCATCGTTAAATCAGAGGAAACAGAAGTAAATGGGAGGAAATCTTATACATAAGTCATCTGGGTTTCCTTCGTAATCAAATTTCAAAACAATCGGTCAATGCTTTTGGCCAAAACTGAGCAACAAACACAAAATGCCAAATGGTCGAGTTGAAACAAAGACCTCCCTGTGCTCTATCAATAGTATGTAAATTATTGAAATTACTTAATTACAAGATGTAAACCATGAAATTACTTTTAAAAGGTAATCATAAACAAAAAGTAAACCCCGCAGAGGGGTGCAGACCAGCTGCACTTATTGAGAGGATTTAGACGTCCTGTAGCACACACTTACACTTACAACACTACACTTACGTGTTTAACACTTTACATTCACACTTACATTTAGGGAGGTGATAATAGCCTCAATGTGCTTTTCGCCTTAAAATAAAATAAAAAAAGTAAAAATTGAAATTGGCACAAAAACGTCTTCTTAAAATAGGAATATCTGATCAAGATGATAATAAGCCGCTCGATATCAGACACGTTTTTGTAGTCATCTCTATTGTATATTTATATAATAAACTAAAGATCGATTATAGTAAAAATTCGATTAATACTCGATTTAAAAACCTTGTGTTACCTAGGTATCACTTGACAATTGGTAAAAGAAGCTATTTGTATTATTCTGAAAAGTACTACCTAATAGTATAAAAAATCTAAGTGTGAGTAAAAATACTCTAAAAAAATCAATCAAACAACAAATTAAAAAGTAGTTTTGTGTTGTTTCCTTAAAGTTGAATTAAAAAATTATATAAATAAATTAATTTACAATATTGTAAACAATCTTATTTAGTTTGTAAAATACAAAAATTATATGTCAAAATTAAAATATAAAAATTTATATGTATATAGATGTACGGGCATTTATGACCCATATAGGTCCTTTTCTGTATATTTTTATGTATAAAAGGAATTTGGTATAAAATAAATAACAAAGCGTACTTACATTACTCACAATTTATTAACAGTACCGAGTTTAAAAAGATCGACTGTAGCACGGCAATTAGAGCGCCTTCAACTTGTAAACAGGCCAAGGTACAGGGCTCATCTTACCTCTCGCGAACTATAAAAGCATTTGAACACGAAGAATGTAAACATTTCCAAATTTCGTTTTATAATTTCTATTAAAAGATATTATGTTCAGAATGTGAGAAATCTGATGCTATTTGTTGAAGTGTTTTTTTTTTTTTGTTTAACGTCCAACTATTGTGCACACTTGGGCTAATGCAGACGATGGGATGATTTATAGCGTATGAAAATGCCAAGCCCTGGCCGGGAATCGAACCCGGGTCCTCGGGGTGAAAGCCCAGTACGCTATCAACTAGGCCACCTAGGCGGTTGAAATAAGTGTAAATAAATAAAACAACTGACAAGAGATTAACTTCAAACTTCCATGTTTTTATCATATTTCGTTAATAACAGAGCCGCATTTAGGTGTTCAACGCTTGTAAGCACTTTTCGCCTTCCTCTGTCCCTACATAATTCGTCCTTTCAACCTGTCACTATTCACCAATGCTCAATACAAGTATACTACTTTCTAAAGAGACAAATTGACAATGCAATGATGATACACAAATACAGTAATCACAGTGAAAATATTTGAACCTAAAATAAGAGACTGATACTTTAAAAAAAAAAATTGGAATTGCTTTAATTTGATGTAAAGCAAAACAATTGTCATTTTCTGCTGGCTCGGTATTGTAAAAAAATTTTGAAAAATTTTGCCCTTAACAAGAAAACTATCTGCAATAATATGATACACATCCCTGCTTAGCAAGAAAAATATCTGTAATAATGTATATACAACCCTGCTTAACAAGGAAACTATCTTGCATGTGATACACAACCCTGCTTAACTATGAACCATCTGTAATAATGTGATACACAACACTGCTTAACTAGGAACCATCTGTAATAATGTGATACACAACACTGCTTACCTACAAAACTATTTGCAATAATAAATAAACAAAACTGCTTAACAAGGAAACTATCTGCAACAGTGTATACACAACCCTGCTTAACAAGGAAACTATCTTGCATAATGTGATACACAACACTGCTTAACTAGGAACCATCTGTAATAATGTGATACACAACACTGCTTACCTACAAAACTATTTGCAATAATAAATAAACAAAACTGCTTAACAAGGAAACTATCTGCAACAGTGTATACACAACCCTGATTAACAAGGAAACTATCTTGCATTAATGTAATACACAACCCTGCTTAACTAGGAACTATCTGTAATAATGAAATACACAACCCTGCTTAGCAAGAAAATTATCTGCAATAATGTAATACACATCCCCGTTTAACAAAGAAACTATCTTGCAATAATGTGATACACAACCTTGCTTAACTAGGAACTATCTGTAATAATGTGATACACAACCCTGCTTACCTAGGAAACTATTTTCAATAATAAATAAACAAAACTGCTTAACAAGGAAACTATCTTGCAATAATGTAATACACAACCCTGCTTTACTAGGAACTATCTGTAATAATATGTTACACAACCCTACTCAACAAGGAAACAATCTGGCAATAATGTGATACACAACAATGCTTAATAAGGAACAATCTGGCAATAATGTGATACACAAACCCTGCTTTACTAGGAACTATCTGTAATAATGTTATACACAACAATGCTTAACAAGGAAACAATCTGGCAATAATGTGATACACAACAATGCTTAACAAGAAAAACAATCTGGCAATAATGTGATACACAAACCCTGCTTAATTAGGAACTATCTGTAATAATGTGATACACAACAATGCTTAACAAGGAAACAATCTGGCAATAATGTGATACACAAACCCTGCTTAACTAGGAACTATCTGTAATAATGTGATACACAACAATGCTTAACAAGGAAACAATCTGGCAATAATGTGATACACAAACCCTGCTTAACTAGGAACTATCTGTAATAATGTGATACACAACAATGCTTAACATGGAAACAATCTGACAATAATGTGATACACAACCCTGCTCAACAAGAAAACTATCTTGCAATAATGTTTTTAAGGCGAAAAGCACAATGAGGCTATTATCGCTATTATTATGAGGTATG